>OZ004704.1:138844866-139324787 GCA_963924515.1 Vespertilio murinus | reverse complement strand
TGGAAAACTAGGGAAGGAAGCCATTGAGTTATCAGATGAATCTTCCCGAAGACCCTGAAACAACTGTATCTTCAATTCCAAAATACAGAGCGCTTTCATTTTTCTAGAAGGTACCTGCTGGAATTACTTGACCCTATAATTTTTCCAGGGTAGTGTTCTCTCTTCAGAAACAGAGCTGCTAGTGCCCAGGACTCTGAATAACAATAATTCTCCTGAAACATTCAAAAACTTTCAGTGGCTGAGGGCTGGGGAATGAAGGAGTTAATGATCTTAAGTGCCCATCAAGGCAGAGTTAATGGGTCTTAACAGAAACCTGAGCAGGAGACTAACCACCTGCATTCTGACTGACCACTTTTCTGTGGAGCTCTGGGTGGTCTGCCTAAGCAGGTTTCCTGTGCCTCGGGGGGCCAGGGGCTTCTGAGAAGAATCCAGTTGAATAATGAGCATAAGAATGATTAATAGTGCTTCCTACCCTCTGTAAGAGATGGGGTGGGCAGCAGGGTGCTGGAAGAAAAGCAAACAGCTGGATATTAGATTGCAATGTGGACAGAAACCACTTACACTTTAGATTCAATATCCTTCTGGTGATTGAGGGATGGAATTGAACCCACTCCTGACTTAGCATGGCAAAGAGTAAGCTGTTAAGCCATTTTTATTGAATGCTTATTAATTTGTTCATTTATCATTAAAGACATTTTAAAAATTCAGTAGCATTGTCTTCTCTATTATTTGAAGAGGTATAGTAACTAACACATTTATACTTAAAAGAAAAGAAATTGCATATGTGTGCCTTCTTGCTGGATGGATATATACATATATATATATATATATACATATATATATATATATATATATATATATATATATGTGTGTGTGTGTGTGTGTGTGTGTGTGTGTGTGTGTGTATTATAAAACACTAATGAATTCATACTATGAAGTAAATTTGCATGGCACTGTTTCTCAACATAGGGTTTGGAATGGTGTGGAGGGTAATGACAGTGTGGGTTCTGTGGGAGAAACAGAGGTGTGGTTAGAGATGAAGGCTTGATGCGAGAGGCCCAAAGTCATTTCTTTAGTTCTTCCTCCAGTGCCTCCCATGAATCAATGTGACATTACAGTTGGCAATTTAAACAATCATAAAATAAATTAAATGAGAAACAAAGTTGATATTCCAAAAGTAAAATTTAAATTGGAAATCAAATTTAAGCACACAGAGAACTCTCACTATATGCAGATAGCAGACATACATGTGTGAGTGTTGTGCTGGTTACCTTTGTTTTTGTGCACACACATACAAGCAACAGACATGCATAGGAGCCAGTTTATTATTAAAAGAGCACATGTGTGGGAGACAGATCCTGAATTCAGACCTCGCTTTGCTGCTAATTGGCTAGTAACATAATTAGACAAATTGTGTCAACTCTAAATCTCCTCTGACTCATCAATAAAATGAAGGAGATTTCCTCATTGTCCTTTACAACTTTAAGATTTTTAAACATTTGTGTACAGGTCATTACTAAGCAACCAGGAGAGACTCCTCTCCATTGACCCAACCTCTAAGACCACCCTGTAGGCTCAGCCATGGGAGAACATCCTGGACAGTGGGATGGGGCCACACAGCTGTAGAGAAGCGATACTGCAATGCAGTGAGTGGAAAGACATCACTGTGCCCAAGTGCAGGCCACGTTCCTCAGGAGAGGCCCCTTTGGAGAACATGAGGGTTGAGTGAAGAATGGTGGGTGAAAATGTAGGCTTCAAAGTCTGATGGATTCATGTGGAATTCCCAGCAATCGCTGTCACTAGCTTTGTCTCCTTTGAACAGTTGTTATATTGTCCTAATCCTCGTTTCCCACCCTGGAAAATGAAGATCATACTCTCCACCTCAACAAGCTCTTTCAAGGCTTAAATAAGAATATGGATGACATAATAAGTATTCAAAAAGATTGTGTGGCTAATACATACATATATCTTACCTAATAAGGGAGTAATATGCAAATTAACCATCATTCCGCTATACCCACAAGCCACACCCACCAGTCAATCAGAACAAGTATGCAAATGAACCCCAACCAAGATGGCTACAGCCACAGAGAGCAATTGAGAGGCTTGGGTTTCCCCAGCAATAGAGGAAGCCAAGCTTTCCATACACCTTGGCCAGCCTAGGCCTCCACTCAAGGATACAAAGTTTCAATTATAGAAGGTAAACAAACCCAAACAGAAATATTGGCAGCCACAGAGCAAGCAGAAAGCTTGGCTCTGCTCCAGACTACAAATTTTCAATTGTAGAAGGTAAATAAATTCCATTTGGGTCACCAGGGTGTGTGGCCAGCCTGCAAACCACTTGGGTCTCCACTTGGGTCACCAGGGGTTGTGGCCAGCCTGCAAACCACCACAGGCCCCTCGCCCAGGCTGCCCCATACCCCAAGGGAACTCCAACCCTGATCAGGGACACCCTTCAGAGCAAACCAGCTGGCCCCCACCCATGCAACAGGCCTCTATCCTATCTAATAAAAGAGTAATATGAAGATTGACCATCACTCCAACATACAAGATGGCTTCCCCCATGTGGTTAAAGATCCTGCCCCCATGTAAACACAAGATGGTCACCACAAGATGGCCAGCAGGGTAGGGCAGTTGAGAGGGACCAGGTCTGCAAGAGAGGGCAGTTGGAGGTGATCAACCCTGCAGGGGAGGGAAGTTAGGAGTTACCAGGCCAGCAGAGGAGGGAAGTTGGGGGCAAACAGGCTGGCAGGAGTGCAGTTAGACATCAATCAGGCTGGCATGGGAGTGGTTAGGGGGTGATTAGGCTGGCAAGCAGAAGTGGTTAGGGACAATCAAGAAGGCAGGCAGGCAAACAGTTGGGAGCGAGCAGTCCTGGATAGTGAGAGGGATATCTGACTGCCCATTTAGACCTGATCCTGGTGAGACTGAGTCTAAACAGGCACTTGAATATCCCTTGAGGGGTCCCAGATTGGAGAGGGTGCAGGCTGAGCTGAGGGACACCCCTCACCCCATGCACAAATTTTGTGCACTGGGCCTCTAGTGTGTGTGTGTGTGTGTGTGTGTGTGTGTGTGTGTGTGTGTGTATACACGTGTTTGATATACACTGAATGGGCAGATTATTATGATCTCTGAATACATAATAGTCTGGCCACTCAGTGTATATCCTATATAATAAAAGGCTAATATGCAAATTGTCCCTTCAACCAGGAGTTCAACCAGCAGGCAGGCCGGCCAACTGCCCATGTTCCCTCCCCCTAGCCAGGCTGGCTGGACCCCATCCATGCACAAATTCATGCACTGGGCCTCAAATACATACATATATATGCTGAGTGGCCAGATTATTATGCATTCAGAGATCATAATAATCTGGCCACTCAGTGTGTATTTCACATTTACATATTTATTATTAAATCTCCAGTAAGCTTGATTTATATAGATTTATGGAAGACCATTGCTATTTGACAGTAACAAAATTAAAAATTAATTATTCATGAAAAATAGGATTTTCATTTCCCACAGAAAAGAATATTTATAAATTTAAAGAAAGTAAGTGTGATGAGAAGTAATAGAGAACTGAACACTGTACTTTAGATATATGGTCAGCCACTGAGAACCACCTATTCATGTCACATTGGCCGCCTATAATATGGATGACTGGAGCTGCCCCTTGATGATTTCAATCATAAAGACTCAAAAATCAAGCACCGCACCCTATCTATGTACTCAAGTATTTACTAAATACTTCCTGATGAGTCCTCCAGAATGAAAGCCCCAGGAAAATGAAAGCCTTATGCCTATCTTGTCCAGTGCTGGATCTCAAAAGCCCACAAGAGTGCCTGGCATATGGTAGATGCTCAAAAAATATATGTCATACTATAGACATCTTATATATTTGTTCTGTTCATTGTTTCTTGTCTGACTACTCCTGCCAAAATGTAAGCTCCACACAGTGAACATTGCCTTGTTCACCGATGTGTCCCAGTTGCCTAGAATGATGCCTGAGACATTATGTGTGCTTCATACCTTGACTAAAGGAAGTAAGGAGAGTGATTTAGAAACAGTAGCCTCAATAATCCAGGCTGTTCAAAGATCCTCTTTGCCTTCAGTTTTAAATGAAGGTTTCAAGGAAATTGGCTTTCACTGCCCCTTGAATGCAGAGCATTCAGCTAAATAACCAGATCTTTCAGAAGTTCGTGAGAGGATGAAGACAAGGCAAAAAAAAAGTCAGTTCCATATCCAAGGTTGCAGAGGCTGTTCCACATTCATCGAAACTCACGCTCTCCTACACTGGTTTGTCAAATCCTTTATTTAACTATCTTATTATCTAAGACAATTTTGTACTTACTGTCATGAAGGCTTATGAAACCTGCAAACCTGTCTTGCTGGAACAGGTACAATTTAAGCCAGTGATTGTTCCAAAAGAGAAAGGAAAGGTGAAGGAGGGCTCCATTGTGAAGCTTTAGAACAGGGAGGCAGACAGCCCTTACAGCTAACCTCTGTTCTCCGGGGTGTTTGTTTGGGCTGCTTAGACAAAGCATATAGCCTACAGATCGAGGTGGGGGGGATTGTAAGTCTTCATGTATAATTTTTGTTGTTATATCTAAACTGATAGTTGAGGGCTAGGAGCTGAAACAATATTTTATAGAAGTATCATGTTGAAGTTTCTGCAGGTTTCAAAATATTTAAATATGTAAATTTCAACCGAGAGATGTTCGGATTTTTTGATAGTCTAATGATTTTAAGCATCTCATTTCTAGTCACACTCTGACAAAAGATGTTCAGATTGCAGTGTGAGATGGTTTCTATGGTTACAGTTGTTTCCTAGCATTTTAGTGACATCTTTTGTGAGCATTGGCCGCTTCACTTATTTGTCACTAATGTATGTGTAGAGCTATAGTTAATAGCCTTGGGCGGACAAATTTTTTTTTTTTTCTGAATGGCTGTATTGTTTTTTAGCAGCATTTTCCAATAAGGTGACAATGCATTAGAATACTAATGGTATGTATGGTATTTTAAGATGTCAAGTTTTCAATAAAATGATAATGAAAATTTTGCATTTCATTTAATAGTGAAATATTCATGAATTTTCACAGCATGATGAACTGAGTGAAAAATAAAGAAAACTGTATAATGTATAATACTAAACATCATAAATTAAGTTGCTTTTTATAGAAGCTATTCAAGAGTGTTTAATATATGGTTCTTCTTGGATTTAGACCAATCTGAGCTAAATCAAAGGCATCTTAAAAGGAAACTTGTTTAAACCAATTTAACATATTTTAGCACAGCATGTTTACAGTGTAACAATGTAAAGGAAAATGACACATTACAAACAATATATACATTATATAAAAATTATGATGACTAAGTGGGGAATATAATCATCGGGCAAGAATATTTTAAAGAAAGTAATTGTGAAGTAGGAGCTGGAGGCATGCATAAGAGTGGAGCCAGGTGACATAATCATGAGTAATAGGAAGAAAGTAAGCAGCAGATACTGAGAATCTACAAGTGCTATCCAATGATGATCTATTTCAGACATTAGGCTAATTTCTGGAGGACCTAGGAGTAAAGATCATGCCTTCCCTCTGGCCTGGAATGATCCAGTCCTAAAGTGGATGTTAGAGAAAGGAAAAAACTTTGCCCCAATATTAAAGACTAAAAGACTTTTACTCCGAATTCAAACATAATTTGTTGCCTTGCAGCAACATCCATTCCAATTGCCTCTTCCAAAGGATACATTTAGAGTGAGTATTTGGAGATGCTGTGTATGAAATTGAACTCCCAGAGAGGAAGTGACTAATAGAATTCTAATTGCTGTGATGTGGAAGAGTAAGAAAGAAGCCATGTCTTGACTCCTTATCAGAGAGATATTGTCAATCACCCAATAACCCACAACCTCTTCTGCCAACCTCCTGACTTAAGAATATTTCAGCTAAACTCTCCTGACTGGTCTAGCATTCCACTGATTCTTAGATGGAATTGAGAGAACTGTAAGTCTGAGATGCAGAAGGTGGACTTGGCTTCTACAGAAGTGCAAATCAAGAATAGAACCAAAATTAAGTCCATAAAAAATCACAGTACAATAGGTGCTATTGATCTGAGAATGGGAACTTTAAAACTTTAAATTCTTGTAAGTAAAAGCATCATCAGAACATTGCTTTAGCCAGACCGGTAGTTAACTTGGTGATACACCTCTCTCACATAAGTATTAATATTACTAATTTCTTTAATGCCTAAATAAGTGTAATAATACTTACAGACACATAAATGCAGATGGGAGTTGAGATATTTCTTTTTAAAAGAATTTTTTATATGAGAATGTTACTGCGAACTCTATTATTTAACCAATTTAACATGATTCTTGATCATGCTACATGGGTGATCATTCTATGTATTAAAGAACTGAATCACCAATAAAAATAAATAATTTTTAAAAGTAAAAAAAATTTTTTTTCATATAAGGTTTTCTTAATTTCAATAAGTTGCCCAAGCCCAGCTCATTTTAACATACTGGTTTTTATTTATTAGATATTGACCAGCTAAATTGTTATTCAATGTTCTGATTCTACCACTTACTAGCTGTAGTCAGTGGAGATAACTCCACCTCATGCCCTGATAGTCAGTGCATGTCATTTTTTCAACTGTAAATGGGGATAATTGGAGTATCTACTTTATAATATGTTGTGTAGACTAAATGAGATCAATAAGTTTATAACACTCTAAATTAAGCTTAACAAATAATAAGCATACATTAAATATTAGTTATCATCATCATCATTAATATTAAAAAAGCTAAATAAAATACCAGTAGAGATATGATAGGTGAGAGATATTAAGGGTTTTCATAACACCAACGTTAAGTGAATATAGGTACAAATAGTGTTTTAATAAAGTATGTCCTGGGCTAGAAGTTAGCAGAGCAAATTAGCTAACTTTCCATGAAAGTAGGTCAGCATTATTGATCTACTTCTGGTTTAAATTGGGTTGACCTCATTACTTTATGACAGATGCTTAAGAAGAATTTATAATGCAAAAGGATAAGCATTGCATGATTCCATTTACATGAAGTACCTGAAAGAGTGAAATTCATAGAGACAGAATGTATAATATGGTTACCAGGGGCTGAAGAAAGAGAAGAAAGGCAAATTATTGTTTAATTAATGGCCCAGTGCAAGAACTTGTGCTCATTGAAAGGGAATTCATTAGAAGAAATATTTTAACATCACTATTCACCAATGACAGAACAAAACACATGTGTATGATTGGTGCCAGTGAGAGTTTTATATACTATATAATAAAACCCTGATATGCAAATCAACCAAACAGCAAAACAATGGCAGAATGACCAGTCGCTATGACATGCACTGACCACCAGGGGGCAGACGCCCAATGCAGGAGCTGCCTCCTGGTAGACAGTGCACTTCCACAGGGGGAGCACCGCTCAGCCAGAAGCCGGGCTCATGGCTGGCGAGCACAGCAACGGTGGTGGGAGCCTCTCATACCTCTGCTGCAGATGGGCAGTAAGGAGTGAGGGAACCTGGACAGCAAGAGCCCCAGATTGCAAGAGGGATATGGATATTCCCCAAGGAGTCCTGGACTGCAAGAGGGCACAGGCCACACTGGGGGACCACCCACCACCACCAGTTTACAAATTTTGTTTACTGGGCCTCTAGTATATAGATAAACTTACTTAATTAAATCTGCTTTCTTATTTAACTACTAAATTTTTTCCAGCCCAGTGAAGTACCCCAACTTCTCTTTCAGGTAATTATCAGCAACATAGCAGTAAATATCAACACAAATGACATTATTATTGTAGATCACACAGGGAGAACAACGGGTAAAATATTTAACTGTAGCAGTGTTTGACTATATTCTGTGCAGTGAGAAAACCTGAAGTCATTTTCAAGGTCCACCATTTCTTACTTCTGTTCATGTGGGTCGAGTTTCTAAGGTTTCTAAATTTCCATTTTCCACTGAGTCTCCTATCTACCTACTCCAGGACTTTGGTGAGGATCAAATGAGATGCGGCACAGGAAAACAGTTCACAGACATTTGGTTAAAGTGTGAAATGTTTGCACCTGGCTCTAAAGCAAGTCGTGTTCCTGGGCTGAAGAAACTGCAAGGAGGCTAGTTGCTAGGGAGAGGAAGCCAGGCATTGCTACGTGATGTCATTATATATATACACAGAGTGTCAGTTTGGGATGATGAAATTGTTCTGGGGATGGATAGTGATGATGGTTGCAAAAAATGTGAATACTAGTATACTTAATGCCACAGAAGAGTACACTTGAAAATGGTTAAAATTGTAAGTTTTATATGATGTACAATTAGCACACAACAAAAATACAAACATAAATGGCAAAAAAAACATTTTGGGGAAAATTAACAAACAAACAAAAAGAAATTTTATAAATTGAATTCAATATATTGAAGTAAAAAAAAATACCCTTGTCCATAACTTTAGGCACTTAGTCAAATAACTTATGATGTTAGTCTCAGTTTGCATGATGCCTAAGCCTCTAAGACTTTTTTTTAAGTATTATTTTATTTTTAAAAATCCATCACTAATTTTAAGTAAACTCTTTGGGCTTCAGACTTGATAATAAAACAATTCCATCACATCACTACCAAAAAGTGTCCGTTCCAGTGCCTTGGGAAGTCTAGCGAGACCATGTGATCAGCACTCCTAGCAAGGCGCTCTTCTCCGTTACCACACATCCATGTCTTGTACCAGAATGAGTGAAGGGAGTATTATCAAGACAAATTGTAGGTAATGTATTCTCCCTTATGCATTTCTGGGCTGATGACCAGCGTCGTTAAATACCCCTGAAAATGGTTTTGGAAATGCAACTGAAAATGAAAAAGAAGACATTTTCCTCCTGCGTAAGCACAGCCAAGACAAACATCACCCAGCACAAGAGTTGCTCTGGTATTTTCTTCTTCATTTTGAGGTGTTCCTTGTATGTCTCCGGGAGTAGGAGACTAACATCCTGTCTGCAAAGATTCCAAACAAGCAAATGCTCTTCTTTATTAGCTAGGGTTAAACTAACAGCAGATTTGATCTTTGGTTTGGAGGCCTTATCCTTTCACCCCAAAGTTACCTGATTTCGAATAGTCCCATTTCTCTGTTTTATCAAGAAGTAGCAACAGTATACTGCCACCACTGTTATTACGGCATTTCAATCGACTCATTTCATTGAGGTTTGAGAAAACACTTCGTTGTAACCCAACGAAAAATCTGCCACTTTTCCATTCAGACATATGGCAGAAAGATAAAGCTTAATAACCAGTAATCAGAGTCCGCCTTCTTTGGGTGGAATCCACTGTGGACAAAAACAATTTAGGCTGCCTTGGATGAAAATAGTGCATCGATGTTATTATTCTCCAAGAGATAGTAAAATAACTTTCTCATCTGATATCCCAAAACCAGGGCCAAAAGGGTTCAGATAATGTTGAGATCAATAAAGACACAAAAGCAGAGTCATATAGGAAATACATCTTGAAATTACTATCCTGTGCTTCTTATCACAGTACTAGCCAAAGAATAGCCAGGGCCATTATGAAGGGTAGTATTATAAGTTTTAGTTCAGGGAATCATTGAAATTAAAGACAACAAAAACATAATATCTATCTACCAAGAGTAGTGATTGCAATGATCAAATTTCTGAAGTGTTTTTCCCTTTCAGAAAACAGAACTCTGATTATTCCCCAAGGCTGAACTAATTCAGAATAGTGAATCACCAAAAATTATCTTTTAATGTATTTTGAACTGCATCGGAATATGAATATATATTTTATTGAAAATTAATAGAAGCAAATTAATCAGGCTCCATCAAACTCCAAACTCAGGTGAAATAGAGAAATATTCCTTTCTTTGTTATGTATCAGACCCTTTACCTCTTCTCCCATAATTCTCCTTGCTCAGAATTTTCTCCTCTTAGCCCATGCCTTATCAACCCCTCGTGTGAAAGCATCCCTCTATACAAACTACCCTTTCTAGAAGGGGCATGTGTTTTGATATCAAAAGGTTTCTTTTGCTGTCAAGTGAGTTGTGTGAGTCTTAGGTCAATAAAACAAAAAGTGGGTAATACTTTATTTCGTTGGCAATACAGTGATTCCTAAACTTTGTGGCACATCAGAATGACCTAGAAAGCTTTTTTAAAACCTAATACTTAGGTCATACCCCATGCCAATGAAATTAGAACATCTGGATTGGGAGCCAAACAATATTTTTTAAAGATCCCCACATGCAGCAAAGTTTGGGAAACATTATAGCATATACTAGAAGTCAACATTTGTTATTAATTATGTGCCAATAAACTTCTCTTCAAATGAATAATTAAGAGTTTTCACAGTGCTGGATGGGTGGCTCAGTTGGAGCATCATCCCATGCATAAAAATGTTGCAGGTTCAGTTTCCAGTCAGGTCACATATCTAGTTTGAGGGTTCGATCCTGGTCTGGGTGCATATGGGAGGCAACTGATCCATGTTTCTCTTCTCTCTCTCTCTCTCTCTCTCTCTGTCTCTCTCTTTCTCAGTCAATCAATAAAAAATATCCTCACGTGAGGATTTAAAAAAATAAAGTTGTCATTATTTTGATTTCTTAGCATTGTTTAATCTTTAATAAGCCTAGGAAAGTCAATTCAAAGTGAAACGGTCAGGATAAATAATAAAAAGCATCTATTTTTTATCATTATTCAATCAATACCTGGCCTCACTAAATATTTTCTTATTAAATATTTTCCTCTCATGATTTTACTTTTACTCTCACTTTCCCTAACAGGGCTGGCAAAAACTCAACTCATGGGGAACTCCCTCTATAAGATGGGTTGTTTCAGGAAAGTCACACTTCATAAATGTGGATTGTTTTCCAACATGGTGATGTTCCGTGATATAAGAGAGGATGATTCAAGCCACACCCATTGTAATCTCTTACTTTTTGTCCTCAGACTATTAAAAAGGTCACTGGAAACATTATGCTAAATCCTTATTTTGCATCTTCCATTAGAAAATAATGCACATGTCTTTCTATTCAAAACCCTTGTTTTTTCATTAATTAATAATTTATATCAGCACATTTTAAAATCTATCTCCATCACTCATTAATTTTCCTAAGAAAAGTAATTTCTATATTGTAAAGTGAAGAAATTACTAGATAGTCCATGCTTACCTTGACCGCATTTCTTAGAATACTGGTTAACTAGTCTGTTTCCTTTGCTTAAATGCTACTGTGCCTTCTAATGCATGTGTATTCACCTTTGGCTCCTTCTTCCAGGCTTTTTGGGCCAAGACAAATCCTGGACACAGCCAACTTTTTAAAAATATTTTTGTGTTATAGAGTCTAGATGGCTTTATTACCTGAATGTCTCCTTCTCTCTTCACTTGTCCAATAATTGACACATTCACAAATAAGAATAAAAGCAGAAGGAAAATTAAGTAGCCCTCTTCAAAAATTCCTTTGGTGTCATAAGAGCTAATCAACAACAAACACAAATCTTCTTAACATTAAAAGCCAACTGAGTTCATTCTTGTTCACATTGTGATTTCTGAGTACATTTCTTAGAGTCTCCTTAAAATATTTTGGAAGTCTCTTTGAAGGTCAGCATATTATACTTTCTAAGTCCTTATATGATGCCTTCTTTATGAACCTACCCACCATGATTCTAACTGGAGTTAACACTAAGTCAGCAAGTATTTACTAAAGGTAGTGCCTGGCGTGGTGCGAGGCATCATAAAGAATGTAGAAGAAAGAGCCCAAGAATCGCCCCTGGAATGTATAACTGGGTTGAGGAGGGGAGATGTTATTGGTTATAAAACACAGCTATATTGTTTTGAACCACTAAGAAAAACATGCACCTAATTAAATTTTGACACGTTTGCCAGGATGTTGAGATGCTTTGACATTTTAAGATGCATTCTGAAATATTTTTAAAAATGTGCATCTTAGTATAAACGCAATATGGAACAACAGCTAGGCAGTAATACCCAAGTGCTAAATGCAAGAGGTGTATACACAGTGACAAGCAGAGGGCTGCTGCAATAGATACCACTGCAACTACTTGGATGTTTTGCAGAATGACTAAAGCTAAATGGAAATGAAAAGTCAAAAGCACCTGTAAAGTCCCTGGAGCTTCATAGCATGTCAAGGTGGCAAATTTCCACTTACTCACTTTTATAAGAAAGGCACATTCAATGCCACACTCACACCTGTCCCACTGTCATGTCCTGCTTATCCTAGGACCACAATACTTTCCGCATCCATCCCTGCTTCTCCTTTCACACTTGCCACTGCACTAGATCCTCTCACTATCTTCTCTACCAAATCTTTCTAGATAGCATTTAAATTAATCATCCCTATTCACAGCTCTGAGTGCAGTGAGTCTAACATTGTCACCATGGCCACAATGGCTAATCAATGATGGCTAAACTACTTAGCTTGGCATTGCAGGCCCTAGAAGATCTGACCCAATATATGTTATTTCCTAGTTTTCCATTGCAACAGCAGTTCTCTTAACACATTTCTATTTAATTGCTCATCAAATCAATGCTCTCCATTCCCTCTGTAAACCATGGATGATTAAACACTCCAGGCTAGCAACTTATATGTCTGTGCTCTTCTCCCACCAATTAGCTGTATGCTTGTCCAAACTATTTATGCCAGTCTTACTTGTTCTTACAGTTATATGATTTAATTAAATATGAAAACCCATAAAATATGAATACAGTAAAAAAATGTTTCTATGAAAATTACTATATCCTTGAAAAAAATACACCCCAAATCAAAAAGATGTGAAATTAGGAATGCAAGACAGTTATAACAGTGAGAAAAAATAAAAATCCAAAAGGATACCTCACTCTAATTGTTCTCAACTGTCTCTCAGTTTTACTCCACTTTAAATAAACCAAACTGGTTTATGTGATCAGGCATAAAGTATTATGGGCAGGGACTCTATTCAGACTCATACTGCAAGAAAATGACTTGGGGTAGATCTATAGATGATAGATAGATAGATAGATAGATAGATAGATAGATAGATAGATAGATCCTGTGCATTTTTTTTGGTTAAAATAAAATGCCTATATATGTCTAGAGTTTTTCATTTATCCCAACTCAGTAGAAATAGAAACTCTGATCCTACCCTGGGCTCCAACCAAACTTTAACCCCTAGTCCCACACTATTTCTTCTTCATTAAATGAACTGTCCCACATCTCACACTGTTCAAATCTACAAAATCCTTAAGAATGTGTGCAAACAACCCTACCCTGTGAAGTAGTCCCTAAGTCCTCCTGCCAGAAATTGGAGTCAGAAGTGTCCTAATACAAGCCCTTAGGCTCCTTATGGGGGGAACATAATCTAATGCATTAACCTCTAAGTCTCAATTTCCCCCTGTGCAAAATGGGGATAATACCTACCACATAGGGTTATTACAAGATTAATGTATAAAACATCAACCATAATGCCTGAAATGTAAATAGATTTTTTTAAAAATAGCCTAGCTGGTGTTGCTCAGTGGTTGAGCATCAAGAAGGGGTTAATGGTGAAGAAAAAGGGAACATATGAAAGACTTTCAACAATAAAGACTTTTTTTAAAAGAAGAGAAAAGACAAGAACCAGGAGGTTATCGGTTCATTTTCCAGTCGGGTCACATGACCTGGTTGCAGGCTTGGCCCCTTGGGGCATGCAGGAGGCAACTGATAAATGATTCTCTCTCATCATGGGTGTTTTTTGTTGTTGTTTTTAAAAATATTTTTATTTATTTGTTACAGAGAGGAAGGGAGAGAGAGAGAGAGTTAGAAACATCGATGAGAGAGAATCATCAATCAGCTGCCTCTTGCACACCCCCTACTGGGGATGTGCCTGCAGCCAATGTACATGCCCTTAACTGGAATAGAACCTGGGACCTTTCAGTCCGCAGACTGACCCTCTCTCCACAGAGCTAAACTGGTTTTGGCCATCGTGGGTGTTTTATCTCTCTCTCCCTTTCCCTTCCTCTCTGAAATCAATAAAAATATTTTTTTTACAATGAGACACACCCATTTCCTCCCATATATCCTTCTTTAATGCTTATAGCTCCTTGCTCTTCTCTCATAATCCCTCTTACTTTCTATTCTGTATTGTAAGAGTTTCAGCATATGTCTCTTCCCTTCTACTACACTGTATATTCCTTGACTGCCTGTACCTTATAAGCTATGCAGCAAATACTTTTTTTTGAGGTCACTTGCCTTACTCTTTTTAAAAATATATTTTCATTGATTCCAGAGAGAAAAGGAGAGGAAGAGAGATAGAAACATCAACGATGAGAGAGAATCATTGATTGGCTGCTTCCTGTACACCCCACACTGGGAATTGAACTGTGACCTCCTGGTTCATAGGTCGATGCTCAACCATTGATCCATATTGGCCCGAGCACTTGCCTTACTCTTAAATAAATACACTATTAAATGAAAGGCTGAATGACTGATGAACTTTTGTTCTGGTTGGACAAATAGAGGCCTGGCATAAGGATAAGAAAAAGAGAAACAACTTTGAATGCTTTATATGTTTTGCATTTAACTTTCTACAAAACTTTATTCAATAGGATAGGTAAAATGTTCAATTATAGCAGTTTAGAGATGGATGCTTCTGTATCTTTTGTTTGAGTGGCTTCATCTTTTGTTTTTATGTTGATTCTGTCTTTTTCCTTAAAATGTTGATGGGCCAGATTACACCTGACAAGCAGTCCTGGGAGCTCCTGGAGAATTCCCAGTCTTTGCAGAGGAACATTCTTTGGAAGAAAACTTTTGCCTGTTTTCCTCTAAAATGATTGAAATTCTACATTCTTTTTAGATGACAATTGACTGGAACATTTTGCAAGTGCCAATCCTCAATGAGGTGCAAAATACTGACTGTATTAGCTAGATATTCAGAGATATGTGAAGATGCTCTTGCCAACATACATTCAGTTTAGGCTTTGGATGCTTTGTGTGATCTCCCAGGCATCACTTGTTTAAAATGTTGGAATTTAATATAAAAGTTTTCAAATTTTCCCTTTAGTTCTTATTTTTAAAAGCAGCAATACTTTTTAGCTCTTTAGAGCAGGCTCTGGAGTTTTATGAGTGTACGTTTATACACATACTAGTGACTCAGTGCACAAAAGTCATGCATGGGGAAGAGGGGGTCCCTCAGCCTGGTCTTCACCCTCTCCAATCTGGGATCCTTCTCACAATCCAGGACCGCTGGCTCCTAACCGCTCACCTGCCTAATCCACCCTAATCCCTCTGCCTAATCACTCTGCCTGCAGGCCTGGTTGCCCCCAACTGCCCCCTCTGCTGGATTGTTTGCCCCCAACTGCCCTAATTGCCCCTAACCACCTCTGTCTTGGTTTGGCCACCATGACTTTGTCCAGAAAGACATCCGGACTTTCTCCTGGAAGGTCTACAAATCTAATTATTGTATTACCCTTTTATTAGTGTAGATATGTAACATATGAAAAAAGCTACCATGTTTTTCAATTCTTTTTGAAAACTTCTAATTGTTGTCATTGAACTTAAACATTCTCAGTCTCAGAATACTGAATATTAAATAGCAGTGCTATTTTTGTAGAAGATGACCTTCTTAAGTTAACTAAGTAGATTCATATGTAATGTTATAATCACAAATTACAAGGTTGTTAAGGGGTTCTTTTATCTACCCACCTACTGAGGCATGTGACAGGACCCACTTAAGTAGCTCATGACCAAGATTTTCTCCTCAATCTGGGTATAAGACTGTGTTCCTTGATAAAGACCCATTCCAAATTTTAATAAAATTAATATTTGTAATACCCTGTTTCCCCGAAAATAAGACAGTGTCTTATATTAATTTTTGCTCCCAAAGATGCGCTAGGTCTTATTTTCAGGGGATGTATTATGTTTCCATGAAGTAGGTCTTATTTTCGGAGGATGTCTTATTTTCGGGGAAACACGTAGTAACAACAATTTATATTTGTAGATGTGAGAAACATGCATCACTTCTATCCTAGTGGGAATTTCAGAGATGTCTAGGCATGTTTGGCAAACTGGTGGATTAGGCTTAATTTAACTAGGGTTCTATCACACATTACTCAGGCTATGTCTTCACAGCTCTAAGGGAACCTTTCACCTGGACTATTTCATTATGACAAGCAGGGAACCTTGACTTAGGGTGGAATATGGGTTCTAGGTGAAGAGAACCATCAGCAACAGGGAGGGAGGAAGGTCAATAGTAGATCAGAGGTCCAGCGGTAGTACTCACTAAATGAGCACAGCAACCAAACTGTGGTGTAGACTGATTTGCAAGCAAATGAGACTTCCTCTGGAGACTCCTAGAGGAAGTTTTTGAAGGGCTATAGTTTCTACCTGAAAAGGAAATTAGGTAAAATTTAATTCCTAATTAGATGACTTTCCTAAGGTCACCTTGGTAAGCAAACTAGAAGTAATTGAGAGTTTCATAGTCATGGAAGACCATGAATATTCTGTATCTCATGTCTCTGTGAATGACATTCTTTGCATTTAATAGAAGATTGAAAGATCAGGCCACCTCTGAAAGTATGCAATAATGTTATTAACATTACTAGAGGCCCTGGTGCATGAAATTCGTGCATGGGGGTAAGGGGAGACCTCAGCACAGCCCACACTTGCCAATCCTGGATTCCTCAGGGGATGTCTGACTGCTGGTTTAGGCCCAATCACACAGGAATTGAGCCTTCTCACAACCCAGGGCTGCTGGCTCCTAACCACTCACCTGCCTGCCTGATTGCCCCTAACTGGCTTCCTGCCAACCTGATCACCCCCTTACTGCCTCTACCTGCCAGACTGGTCGCCCCTAACTTCCCCCCTGCCAGCCTGGTCGACCCCAACTACCCCCTCTGCCAGCCTGGTTGCCTACGTGGCCTGCTGTTCAGTCATTTTGTCCTCCCTCACTAACCCCCCTGTGGGCCTGGTCACCCCAAGCAGCCTGCTATTCAGTCATCCATCTGGTTGTTTCAGTCATGATGACCTCTGGCTTTTTATATATCAGGATTTTATATGACTGGCCTAAGCATTAGTTAATAGGCATGTGCTTTGAGATATCAAAGAAAAGAAAAAATATAAATTTGCATCCTCTTCTGATAAAATTATTTCAATAAAATATCCTTTTGTTTTGACAGCGGCTAAACTCTGTCAGATGTAATCCACCAGCCATCCTTTTTTATACCAAAGCTGTAGGTCTTCTTAGATATTGCATTGAAAGAAGTGTTTCTGAACTATTTTTGATATTCACTAATGCAACCTGCTGAAATGATTAATAGCTGTAGTTAGGTTCAATGCTGGAAAGTTTTAAAATTTAATATTACTATATATGCTTTCTACTATTTACTTACAATTGCATGGGCTTTGAAACAAATATACCTGGATGGGAATACCAGCTTACTATTTGCTAACAGTGTGGTCTTGATCAGTCACTGAGCCTTTCTGAGGTCATTTCCTCATCTGTAAAATGCTGCTTATTATAATACCCACCTTGCAGAACTATGCCAAGGTATAGCAATGTCATTTCATATAATATAATTCATATGATATCAATAACTATTATTATTTTTGTTATCCAATTAACTAAAGCTCTCCTAATGCTCAATCTTCTTTGATTCATAAACTCACTTCTTTACTTCTTAAGAACTAAAAATTAAGTACACTGCAACAGAATAAAAAACATAAGTCTCCATAAGGAAGATAAGATCCTGAGAATATGCAGTCTAAATCTGTTAACATACTGACATAGGTGTAAGTCTGTCAGTATGTCATAGTACCTGAAACCAACTTGGACTTTTCACTGATATAACTTTATTGAGTCTTTTAATTTTTTTACAAATGTAATACTTACGCAAAATGACAATTCGGCCAATGTTGGAATATATAAAACATATTTATAGTCTTCCTTTTGCCCCCATTCAATCCTCTTCCCCTGAGAAAATCATCACTCCCTGTTTGATATATGCCCTTCCCCATATTTTCCTATGATTGTACCAACATATACCAACATCTACAAGTGTCAACCTTACCACCATCACTTCAGCATCAAAACACCTTGCATACATCAACTCCTGTTGTTGTTTTGTATATAAGCACTCTCTCCACAACACCTAATCTATGATATTCCATGACTGAATAAAGGGCCTCCTACTAAGAAAAGACCCTAAGTGTTCACAGGAACATGTTGGAATCCTTGTGAATGGGAGTCCCATTTACTGAAGAGATGGTTGATGTGGCCCACTAATTAGGGTAATCTTTACTGTCCAAATCAGGACACCTGTGAGAGTGCAAGGGCAAATTATTAATAGTTAAAGCTGTATGACAGGTCTAAGTTAGGTGCATGGTCTACCTACATTTCATTCACACTGACACCTCTGCCTTCTCTTCAATGTCCCTCAAAATGTAGCTTTAATGATATTATATGTTTCAGAATTCTTCAATTACTTCCCACTTTCTAGAACAGCATTTCTAAAACTTTTTGTCCCAAATATTAATGTTCCTTGTGGCATTTTAAAACTCAGAATTGCAAATTGGCAGCCTGTAGATGCCACCTCTCCCTACTGTCTTTATATGACTAACCTGGCCTCTGAAGATATTTGAATTTAGGATGCCTTTTACTTAACATTCCCAAACTTGCTTAATAACAGTGTCTCTCTCTCTCCTGCACCTTGATCCTATTCTAAGTGTTAAGACTTGCCTTCCAACTAGGTCATTAGCTCCCTATCATCTTCATACTATGCTATATTCACAATAGATTTTCAGTAAAAATGTACTGAGCAGAGGGAAAGGAGGAAGGGAGGAAGTTTATTTAATTAAGTCAATGGATGCTTCGTGCATATTCCTGCTTAATCTTTTGTTTTCTAATTTTATCAACATATAATTGATATAAAATCTTGTATTAATTTAATATGTACATGTCATTATATATATATATATATATATATATATATATATATATTGAAATTATTACCACAATAAGTTTAGCTAATATCCATCATCTCACATAGTTACACGTATTTTTTCCTTATAATGAGAAATTTTAAGACCTACTCTTTTAGCAGCTTTCAAATGCATAATACTGTATTGTTAACTAAAGTCACCTTGTTGTACATTATATCCCCGTAACTCTTTTTCTTATGACTAAAAGCTTGTACTTTAGATCACCTTTACCAAGTTCTCCCACCCCTCCATTAATCTGTTGTCTGGAGTCAGCCTATCCCTTGGCTTATCAGTGGGTGCTGGTGGTATGAAGGGAATAGAAATTTCTGTATTTCCCTGTTACTAAAGTCACTAATGGGGAAAATAATAAAGGCATAGGGTTCTCTCCCTAGAAAGTGACCCTAACTTGAGTAGAAAAGTAAAGGCCCCGATTCTGGTAGGAAAGCCTTTTTTCTATAGTCCCTTTCTGTAAATATTAATTATTTAGTTGTAAAGTGATAAGCAACAAGCTAAAGGTATGCCATAGAAAGTGGTAGACCAGTAGTTGTCATGAGGGGACTCTGAAAAAAACATCCACGTTGGCTTAAGACCAGTTATTCTGAGTTGCTTGTGTTGCCATTAAAATTTTTCATTTCTGTATTTGTGACCAAAAAATATCAGTAATTTCTTCAGATGTTTTAGGAATTATGGCTTGGGAATGCACTAAATGTCAATCCTCCTTTTGACTACTATTGGGTTCCCTAAAACTAAGGTCTGATTGTCTTCCCTGCAGCCTAATACCAAATTCGCTAGGCAACCACGAAGCAAGTTTGGGGTACATTAGGGTAATAGTACAGTGGGAGAGGTGCTTTTATATATTCATATCTGCTGGTCTTGGAAAAGCTGGAATAGTTAGATAAAGAAAATTGATGATGATTATGATGATGGTGGTGGTGGTGGCCTTTGAAGATGAAAAGAGTACTCAGCCAAGAGAAGAATACCTTGGTACTAGCTCAGCTCTGTCCCAGACCAGTTCATGACTTTGAGCAAATCACCTAATTACTTTAGGACTCTGCTTCCTCATCTCTATGATGGGAAAATTAATACTTTTTGTGTGCTTTTTAATTCTATTACATGGACAAAGCAAAAAAATAGATGGACTCACTCTATAATCAGCAGCATTCTTAAATAATTAATGACTCAGATTTGCTTGATTGCCTTTGCCAATGAGTTTATCATGGTAAGCTGCTAGCCAGATTGCTAACTTTCACATGGGATCATTGAAGAAGAAAAATAAAAACCCATACACAGAGACTGTTGGACTTTGGGGGCTTTATGTGAAATATGCAACCAAATATGTAAGGTTTTAATAAGTGAAAGGTTTGCAGTCCTAATTCAGCATAGCTCTTATTATACAACTTTTTAAAATAATTATGGCATTTATATTTGCAAAGTGTTTTCTAAAATAACTAACCCATAATAGAAAAGAAGTATTCTGTTTTATATATAAGAGTGAAAGGGGAAAGGATATAGTAAAAAGGAAGTGTTGGCTAGGATAGCTCTTAGAAAAATATAAATTCTAGTGTACTATTATTGTAGGGCTCTGAACAAGGACCTCATTTTCCCAATCTGCAAATTAAGCATAAGGAACTAGATGATTTCCAATGACCTTTTTAACTCTAACATTTCATAATTTCTATGACATGGCCTATGCTTTTCCCATGTTTCCAAACGGACATGACATTGAATGGCATTCTCTTCTGAGTCAGCCCTGCTGTTTACTCTTGTCACACTGGTTCTCCGAATATCAATGGGATGTGACAAGCAAAGAAGGAATGGAGAGCTGTGCTTTGAAAATGGAATGAAATGTACATTTCTATCTCAAAAAGGAAAATGTGTTTACATTTTGCATGCAAATTGCAGGAAGTAAATGTCAAAGCAAAAGCTTGATAAAATTAGCACACAAGTACTTTGGTTAAACAAAGAACAAGACATGAACCTGGCCACCACTAGTGAATGGGCTACCATACACAGGTTGGACCTGAGCATGAATGGCTCAAGGAAACCTGTAACATGGGGAGAGTATTGGAGGTGAGCACCTATCACTGAAGACCAATGAAAGGTCTGCAATGGCCTAGGCTTTCTTCAGTGCACAGTTTCCTAACTTCCTAACTGCAATAGCCTAGGCTTTCTTCAGTGCACAGTTCCTGCTTCTTAAGGATAGCATGTTAGAATTTATTATAAATAGTTCAGGTGCTTTAGGGTTGACACGTAAACTTAGTCTTTATGATACAATCATTACCTCGACACTGAAATGCCCTATGCAAGACTCCCATTATGTTAGCTTGCCCCTAATATCTTACAGCATTCTGCAATTGCATTCCACACTGTGCCCTACCCCTTCATTAATCTTTCCCACTCCTGTTAGTCAGTTTTGGAGATAAAGAGAAACCCCAGAATTGAAATAACTCTTAAAAATATATATATATATTTTACAGAGAGGAAGAGAGAGTGATAGAGAGTTAGAAACATCGATGAGCCAGAAACATCAATCAGCTTCCTCTTGCACACTCACTACTGGGGATGTGCCTGCAATCAAGGTACATGCCCTTGACTGGAATCGAACCCGGGGACCTTTCAGTCCACAGGCCGATGCTCTATCCACTGAGCCAAACCAGTTTTGACTGAAATAACTCTTTTAAAATATTTTTTATTAAATTATTATCTGTGTACATATATTACCAATGCCCCCCCACCTCCCATACATGCCCTCCCTGAAATAACTCTTGATTAGTTTCCATACACATCCATCTTACTTTCTACACCATACCTAATAGAAAATGAAATCTCTTACTCTCCCTGCATAACTTCAATAAAGTCTACCAGTTTTGTATCAGGAAATGCTTTATATACAGTCTGATTTTGCCTTACCATAAAAAAATGAACTTTATCTCTTAGTTCTCAATATTCTATTACCAATAAAGAACCAAAAAGGTATTACTGAGTAAGGGATTTGGCAGTTCTTGGTTTCCATGTCCTCATCATGTGTGGACTATCACTCTGTGAGTGTCCTTTCGTGAATCAGAGCTTTTACACATACTGTTCTCACCTCGTAGGATGCTCATCCATCCACCCCTTCACCCTTTTCTCTGACTCATCCTCACTCAGCCTACAGTATCTAATTCAAATATGCCCTTCTCCTGGAAGCCTTCCCTGACCCAACTCTCTCTCTCTCTCTCTCTCTCTCTCTCTCTCTCTCTCACACACACACACACACACACACACACACACACACACAGAGAGTTAAGTGTCCTTTATCCCAGCTCCCATGGTAACTCTACTTCATACCCTACCTAACACATTATAAATGTTGGCTTATTTTCTTCTCCAATTTTAGCTAATAACCCTCTTGAGGGCAAAAACTATCTGTATCTCTGTCACCTAGTACAGTACCCCAATCTCTGTCACCTAACACAGTACCCCAATCTCTGTCACCTAGCACAGTACTGACTACTGAAGACAGTGAAGAAATATTTAGTAAATGAATAAATGTCTCCATCTCAAGCACTAGTCCCTCCCAGTACTTCTCTAAAGCCATCTTTTTTTTTTGCTTCCATTTAAAATTAATAAAATTGAACAAGCTCTTGATGACAATTTGGAAGCCTCACTGGGACCTCTCCGACAGCATTTCTCTTGTGTTCCAAGATGTGTCTGCTTTGCATGACAGTCCAGATGTCAGCCTTTCCACATTTTCCCAGAATTACCTTGAGTCAAATATGTCCCTCCTGTATAGTTCCAAACCTCCTATCTGGGCAGGCAGCCCTGTTGTTAGCTAGCTGTCTGCATTACGCTGCTGTATTCATAAAGGAGTGTCAGCACAGTGTGGGATTATTATGCAAGATCATTTGCTCCTGTAAAGACACATTAAACCTAGCAGTTGCTTTGTCTCTTGTCAAGGGAATTGTGTGCTGTTACATTCGAGATGAGAGTTTACAACATCAACCTGCTACTGCTGTTTTTGCTACCCACTTTGGAAGAATCAACAATTCATGCTCATTCCCTTGTTTTCCTTTCTGATAACAACTTAGCCACTATCCAAACAGGAATCTTAGCAAGTGCCCGAAAAACAACATCCCTTGGGGCAAGGGCCACTCAATGCCATTTCTCCCCGGGGGTTGGAGTCCTGCCCTTTCGACTCAGTTTGGTGCCTGGGCACTGCCCATCCCTGTTAAGAGGTTCCCACAGCCTGTCATATGGACTTCCAGACTGCATTCAGATTCCCCATTGTCTCATTTTACCAGGCTTTCACCACGCTTCTTATTGAATGACCTCTCCAATGCCAGCTCCTTACTTGAATTACCACCTAATTTGTTGCCAAAACTTTCAGAAACCTGCTCTGCTGGCCTGCTAGCTCATTACCTTCACAAGCTGCAGGAGTACCTCCAGGACCACACACCCCAGTGAGCTGTCTAATTCCAAAGTCCTATTCCTCCTAGTCTACTCCACTCTGTAGGCATAAACTGTGACATATCTGCCATATTCTGAAACATGACATGTGACATAATTTGATATACTGGATATTTCCCCTTTTTTGAAAAAAAAAAGATAAGATTATTGAAAGAAAAATGAAATCTAAATTCTGCCTCTGTTTCCCCAGGGAAAGGGAAAAGATTTTTCTTTCCCCCTTCACTCCTTGTTTGTTTCCAAAGTACCTCCCAGAAAACACAATATCCAACCAGACAAAACAACAAGAAAGAAAAGTATAAAGAACCAGAGTCTCTTGGGGAAAGTTGGTGCCTGCAAATAAGAGAAGGTGATAAAGTTAGCTTAACCATTGGCCAGGCCTACTTTTTTTTTTTTAAGGTTCGTGCTGGTAGCCTCTATTATTACTAAGAAACAGCACATTTTCAACATTACATTTGCCTCAGCAGGCCCCTTTCAACAATATATTATGGCTCTGTTATAGAATGGGCAAATTGCATTAATCACTTTCTTCAAGATGTAGGTTGTAGCCGATAATACATTTTAAGTTTGCTTAGCTGCAGAGCTTTCTGACAAAGGAATATCCTGGGAAAAGCCATCCCTTTCTCTCCTGTGCCCAGTCGCACAGCACACTGCACTTACCTTTAACTGTCTGTGTTCTCTGGGTACACCTCCTTGGTGCTATCTTGTCTTGCTCTTAGTCTTAAAATTCCTTAAGGATTCAGCCAGCATAATGATCTGATGGTCTGTCTGACTCGCCATCCTTCCATCTGTCTACATTTATCATGTATAAAATAAACAACATGATTTAATTATTTTATTCCTTTTTTGGTTAAGCTAGTAGAAAGCTAGAATTTTGTAGGTTAAAAAACCCCTGCCTCCACAAAGACATGTCTGACAAGCAAGTGGGTTTCAGAGAGAAAAATATGAAACATGAGCCTATTTTTTCTTTATTAAGTCAAATGAATGTCACCTTTTTCACTCCTCCAGAGCATGTCACAATGAGAAAAATGTTCATCAATGTGTGCATTTTTTGAAATTAAAGTATATGTAATTATGTGCATCTTGATTTAATACTAAATCATAAGTTTATCATTTCAGATTATCTGAACTCTATGAATCCTTTGGTTCTAATAAAATTCTAGGTCCATATTTTAATTTTCTAACGAATTTTTATAATGTTTTATCTTTAGAATTTTTAATATTTCATATCTTAAATCCTTGGGAACATCTATTCTTTTAAGGTTATTTTTCTTAAAATTTTCCGTGGATCCACTGCTTGCTTTTAGACATATCATGTTAGCATGTTAACTGTAGTTGAAAATGTTTTTAATTAAAAGTAAATGAATACATCATGTTATTTTTTAAAGTCATTTATTCTCTCTCCTCACAATCACCATCATTTTTATAAGAAAAAGTCAGCTTTATATGGTCTACAACCATTTCTTGTCAGATACCTTGTCTAGGTCCTATAACCTTGATTACTTATCTAATCAATATTTGCAGCTTGCTGGTAGCATGGTACCTGGTTATATTCAGTTGGAGAGGAATCCCAAAGGTATTGGAGATAGAAACAAAACAAAGAGTTCAGATACATATAATGATAGAGAAAATAAACACTGTATTACAAGCTATACTAATAAAGGGTAATATCTTAATTAGACCAGGTTCACTGGACATCTTCCTGTCATCTGGTCATCTGGTCCTCCTACCAAACAAAGCCATGGTGGCAGGGGCTGAGGCAGAGGCGGTTAGAGGTGATCAGGCCAGCAGGGGAATGTGGTTTGGGGCAATCAGGCCAGCAGGGGAGGACAGTTAGGGGCGATCAGACAGGCAGGCAGAGGGGTTAAGGGCAATCAGACAGGCAGGCAGGTAAGCAGTTAGAAGACAGTGGTCTCAGGTTGTGAGAGGGATGTCCGAGGGGTCACAGATTGGAGATGGTGCAGGCTGGGCTGAGGGACCCGCACTCCCATGAATGAATTTTGTGCACCAGGCCTCTAATGAAAAATAAAAAACCTTAACTAATAATTTCATGCAATTTCTCTAAAACAGAGATTATAGACATATGAGCTATAATTTAACAGCTCATGACAAAATTATATTTAAATATACATTTTATTACTAAAAGGGTGAAATTGTTAAAGAAATGCAAATTGAAATAACACTAAGGTATCATTATTTTGCCTATCATATCAGAGGTAAATGATACTACATAATGTTGGCAAGAGTGTAGAGAGACTAGCTCTTATTTTCCACAACTGGGTGTGCTAATTGGCAAAACTTTTTGAAGTTCAACTTAAAATTACATGTTCAAGTATCATATGATCTCATTTATATGTGGAATCTAATGGGAAAAAAATAAACTTATGAGTAAAATAGAACTGGACCATTAAAACATGAAACAAACTGAGGGATCTCAGAGGAAAGTGGGGAGACAGACCTGGGAAGAGAATAACCAAAGAATTCATATACATATATGTATTGCCCCTGGATACAGACAATAGGATGGAGAGGGCCTGGGAACCAGGTGAAAGGTGACTATGCGGGTGGGGAGGAGGGACATCTATAATACTCTCAACAATAAAGATTTAAAATTTTTTAATTAAAAATTTAGAAAATAGTTTCTTTTCTAGCAATTCCTCCTTTTCTTTCATTTGTTGTTATATACAAGAATAAATTAAAATGAATAAAGGCTTCAATATAAAATGTGAAAGCATAGAAATTTTAGAAGAAACCATAGGCAGCAAAATGGCAGACATCTCTCATGTTTACCTGTACATCTCCTCGGTCAAGGGAAACTAAGGAGAAAATAAACAAATGGGACTATATTAAAACAAAAAGCTTCTCCACAGCAAAAGAAACCATCAACAAAATAAAAAGGGTGGCCCATGCATGAGAAAACATATTTGGCAATGATGTATATGATAAGGATCTAATTTCCAAAACATATAAGGAACGTGTACAACTTAACAAAAGGGAAACAAACAATTTATTTTTTTTAAATGAGTAAAAGACGTAAATAGACACTTCTCCAAAGTGGACATGCAAAAGGCTAAGAGACATATGAAAAAATGCTAAAAGTCACTATGGTAATTGTCTGAGAGATGCAAATTAAAGGGACAATGAGTTATTACTTTATACCTATCAGAATAGTTACCATAAGCAAATCAACAACTGACAAGTACTGCTGATGATGTGAAGAAAAGGGAGCTCTAGCACCCTGCTGGTGGGAATGCAAACTGGTTCAGCCACTATAGAAAGCAATATGGAGCTTGTCAATTCTACTATCATTGTGTCCTTTGAAGATGTTTCTGCCCTCCTATCTTTCTTTTGATCACATGATCAAAATTGAGGATAAACCTAGGCTGTTATATATCTCTGTGTTAACTTTGACTAGAAAACTTTAGAAAGTAAAGCAGACATGAGAATATCATTATAAATTTGGAAGCATGGTTCCCTTCTTTGAATGGATTCTTCAATTGTCTTCTTTGCCCATTCAAACAAAGTCCTCCTCAATCATTGTTTCATAGCACACACTCCTTGGGCCTAGTCATGGCAGCACTTAGGACAGAGGAGCTAAAATGTCAAGGCTAGAGAAAGGTAACGACGCCAAAACCGGTTTGGCTCAGCGGTAGAGCATTGATCTGCGGACTGAAAGGTCCCGGGTTCGATTCCGGTCAAGGGTATGTACCTTGGTTGCGGGCACATTCCCCGGTAGGGGGTGTGCAAGAGGCAGCTGGTCGATGTTTCTCTCTCATCGACGTTTCTAGCTCTCTATCTCTCTCCCTTCCTGTCTGTAAAATATCAATAAAATATATATTTAAATTAAAAAAAAGAAAGGTAACGACTAGAAATGAAAGCTGCAAGCAGAGGGGATAAACAGGCAGTGCCAACTCCAGGAGAAAAGGAACTCTGAGCAGTGGTAGAAATTTTACTTAGCTGAATTTACTTAATGTGGTGGCAATTGTGAGCCTGGCATGATATATGAGATTTTTTAGGAAATCGTATTAAAATAGCTATTGGTTTATGAGACCTGATATTTTCCCATAGATTCTTTTCCATCCAAATTTAAGCAGGCAGAAAGGTGGTTGATTCAAAAATATATCTTCTACTTAATCCAGCTCCTTAAGTTTTTCTCCCTATTACCATGTTCCACAAGGGCAACCCCACACTGGCAGTTGGTTGTTAATTACATTTGATGTGCAGTAACACAAGAGAGCTAATTAACTTGCATCAAAAAAGCTTTATTTACTGTCAAATTAAACAAACTCACAAAGTGTTCAGCCACAATGGTTCCCAATTATCATACAGTCCAAGTAATGTGGTGCAAACATATTCCCAGGTCTCTCTCAGGTATCACTTCAGTCTCGCAGCCCTTCTGCACAGGCACAGTTATAAACTGGTATTTTTAATGAATGCAACTGAAAGTCAACCGCTCTTTGTTTTGCTTTGTTTTGTGTATGTGTGTGCATGTGTGTGCTGAGTGTGTATGTGTTCTCTGAGGAACAGTTGGATATGTTGGTCATATTCAGTTTCTTAATCCTTGCTTACTTCACAGTTCAACAGAGTTTTCCTGGACTTTAATGGAGAACTGTCATGAAGAAAAAAGGGGGAAATGCTTATTGTCCCAAAGTGTATGCTGCGTGGTAAGCATGATTGGCTAAAACTGGTCCTCTTCAGACTCTTCTAGATGGTGTTCACTGGTTACTATAAATGCCACTGTTCCACAGTGATTCAAATACAGAAGGTAGAAGAGCAATGCCTTTCTCTTTTTGTGGAGTAAAACGATAAGATGTGATCCTTTGACCAACAGAAGTCAGCAGAAGAACAGGGCATCTCTGAAGCAAGTTTTCTTGCTTTGGAAAAACTAGTTAAAAAATGAACCATTCTTTGCAAAACAGGATCTAAAATTCATTACCTGGCCAGTATTTAGGGAAAGATATCCCTTTCTTCCCATTTAGTTAATTTGTAAGATAATGATTTGAGGTTGGCAGCGCAGTAAAATGGAAGAAACACTGAATGTGAAGCCAGAGGGAGAATAATAAAAGGGTCCCGTGCAGCTAATGAGTGGCAGAACCATGACTGCCCAACTCAAAAGCTTGCTCTCAACTACTTTCAGCAAAGTGACTTTCAGCAAGTTATTGAACTCACATTTCCTCATCTGCAAAATGTAGATAACACTGGAGAATATTTATAAATGGAACCCACGATAAACGACACTGTAAATTGTGGAGGTCAATATATTTGTTGACTGGCCTCACAAGAAAAGTTCATAATGAAAGTCTCCCAATTTCCATCTTTCAATAGTAGAGTTCAATATAGTATACAGGCCAGTAGATGAAGAGGGAGAACTTTCTTGGAGAAGAAAATGTTTCCTTATCCACATGACAACTTGGAATACCAGAATCTCCTGAAGCGATAGCTATTCTGAGCACTTTGAATGAAGAGAAGACTGGGGAATAGGAGCAAGGTCTAGGAAAGCTGCCTGCTCTTTAATAGCCCCACCAGTATTTCTGCAAGTGAGCCGGCCAGAGTCCCTCATAGAAATCAAGGCCAAAGATTGCCTCAGAATTGATTCTCTTTTAAAACTGAACCAGAGTGGCCTCTATGACTTTAGCCCAGGGGTCATGTTTGGTCACTTCCTGCTAACCCTCAATCCATAAGGAAGCCTTGCTTCCCAGAGATGGATGGGAAAGCGCCCTCAGGACACCATGTCCTCATCCCCATCTTGACTCTTGACATTTTTGAATAAGCTGCAGCCACTTCGTCCCTGAAGGACTTTTATCCTCCTTCTACCTAATCAGTGTTTTTGTCTTCTGGACAGACATCAAGTCAGGGCAAAAAAGGCTCACCAATAATGCACTGTATTTGGCAATAGATCACAGTAGGATCCTGTAAAGAAATCACAGTAGGAAATGCAGCTGAGTGTGGGCATAACAAAATGTCCTTTATTTACAGGAGCATAACCTGTAATATGCAATTTCAACATTGAGGTACACCATAGTGAGTCTAAAAGACTGCTGATTCCCTAATGAAAACTTTGAGTGATTCCAAAGGTCTAGGATCTTGTGCTCTGGCTGATTATAATGTGCTAAAAAGGCAACGTTATTATTCCGCCTTGGAATATTCATATAAATCAATGGCACACTTCTACCTCTGCCAACGTTTTCTGTCCATGGCATTACAGTTCACGACTATCACATAGTCTCCTAATGGAAAGAATGAGAAAAGTCTGAACAATCCTATTTTTCACTTACTAGCTTCTTTAGATAAACGAAATCTCACTTAAATGGCTCCCAGAGGCCTATACTTCACAAGCAGAATCCATTTGCCTCCCCTTCCCTCATGACAATTATGAGATAAAATGAAAACAAAAACTCAAAACATAAAAAAGCTTGAAATAAATTTTTTTGTACAAATGGAGGGATACAATTCATAATACTGAAAATCTTATAGTCTAGTCTGCAAGGAACAATCATACATCTCTAACCCATCATGAAAGATAGGTACATAAGAGGCTGACCTATTTCTTTTTTGTGCTAAACTGATTGTGGAGATGTTAGTATAAGGGAAAATGCTGAAGAGGAGATTAAAATATAGCTACAATGCCAAGTTGAGTAGAAGACTTTTCAGAGCTTTATTCAGACTGAATGTGACAGTCCGTTCTGTGTATGGAAGTATCCAGGGGTGGCCATTAAATCAAACTGAGCATCTTACAAGCCTATTCATATTGACCAGAGTTTGGTGGCTCGTTTAGCCAATTCTGTAAGTGCATATTTCACGGAGCTGGAGAGGATACAAAGACCCTCTAACACTGTTCAAAGCTCTCTTTCATTATAGTGCTCCCTGTGGGATCAGAGGAGTTGCTCAAGATCCTCCATCCCTAAATTTTGAATGCTAAGAAATTCTAAACCAAGAGAGTAACAGTGTATTTCTTTCTGCTTTGAATTTCAGTGAGATTCAAAGAAGTCAGTCAAATCCATACCAGTTTGTAAATTCCCCTTTGCATTTTAGGGGAGACAATTGTATAGAGACCCACAAATCCCTCTGATTCTGCCATGCTTCTTGGAACAAAGCTTGCTCTGACTCTATTGTGAAGGTGAGTCTTAAGCTGCAAGGGACATAGCAGCTTCTTAGGGTCAAGGACTTGAAAAGAACTATGTGACTTTGGCTTTTTTTGTCAGGAGAGCTTACAAGGCTTTCCACTGTTGATGAAGCAGATGTCAATGTTCTTTACCTTAAATAATTCCAAGTTGGTGATTGTTTCAGTCTGAAACTTGAGGATCAGAATAGGGCTCTTAGCTCTCATTTACCCATTTTACTGGCCTATGTAGTATTAGTCTCCAATTGCGATTACGATTGTATTTCAGGTGAAATCTATGTAGTCGACAAGGAAATGGATTAGCTTGTTTATTCTAAGGACAATCTAGAACTTAGACATTTAATGAAGTATTGGGATAAAGTCTCCATCAAAGAATCATAGTAAAAGAATGCAAACTCACGCCATGCCTATTGTCAATATTGAATGCATTTTGGGAAATGCCCTTGAATTTTTTTTATTTTTTTAAATGGAGAACACTTATTTTTAAAATATATATTTTATTGATTTTTACAGAGAGTAAAGGAGAGGGGTAGAGGATTAGAAACTCTATGAGAGGGGAACATCAATCAGCTGCATGCCCCCTACTGGGGATGAAGCCTGAAACATGCCCTTGACCAGAATGGACCCCAGGACCCTTCAGTCTGAGGGTGGATGCTCTATCCACTAAGCCAAACTGGTTAGGGCACCATTGAATTTTTTCAGTGATGCCAAATTTTTATACTCAGAGAATAGACTTTTAAAAACAATTTTATCATGGATACATACAACAATATGGTAATTGCAGGAGAGAGTGGGGAGGTGGAAGATGGTATAGGAGGGACAAATGGTAATGGAAAGAGATAAACCAAAGAACTTATATGTATGAAGGCCTACTGTTTGGGGGGGAAGGGCTTGGAAAAAGGGAGAAATGGAGGAGGGGGGAGGAATAGGGGACATCCAAAATATGGTCAACTTTATTTTTTAAAAATAAGTTGTCCTGATCTAAAAATATGAAATCCTTTATTTTCTTTTGTTAATAGGTCCCTTATCCCATCCTTCTTCTTATAAAAACCTGTACAACCTTTAGGAGCACCCTTCTAGTTGCTAATGAGATGCTCTCTGATTTATGAAACAATAAAGCCAATTATGAGATAATAACAATTTTAATTTACTAATGATAAACTTTAATGAATTAGGTAATGAATTGGTTGTCATAGAAAGTATTATTTTTATTTGGGGAAAAACAGATGGGACTATAATGTTACAATGCTAATTTCTATGAGGTTCTAGAACTGATTCTGAAAGCAGTATGAAAATTTGCTTAAGTAAAAATGTAATGCACACAAACAAAATGTCTGCTCCTTTGAAAAATATTATTATTAAGGTCTTATATACTTTTAAAAAATTGGCCAGTGACCAGATTACAGAATATTTTACAACAAACAGTCATTTGTGCATGCGAGAGATCTTGATTGAGTTCCTATTACATGGCAGGCAGACATTGTGTTAGGCAAGGGACCCAAAAATGATCAACATATATCCTCAAGAGGATTATAATATAGTGAGGAGAAAGCCATGTATACAAGAGATATCATAATTTGATTGATATGGAAGAGAGGTATACAATGTGCAGGGGCAATGTAGGAGAAGTGCTTAATAATAATAGCTAATACTTATACAGTATAATCCCTTCTATGTGCTGGGCTTACACAAATTCCCTCACCCTCACAGCAACCTTTTAAGGTCAGCACTAAGCATCGGAAAGAGGCAAAAAGACTTGTCTAAGGAGTAACATTCAAGCTGAGGCATGTTAAGTTAGTGAAACATAATTGAGAATTACAAGTAATGCATCATTAATGGTGAGTAAAGTGCTGGGGGCCAGAAGGAAGTTAGAGGTAAAGCTATCAATGTATCATCTATCTTTCTATCTATCTATCTATCTATCTATCTATCTATCTTTCTATCTATCTATCTATCTATCTATCTATCCATCCATCCATCTATCAATGAAAAGGCCAGGTCATTGATGGCCATGGGTGACACCCAAAAGATGTTAGGATTATCCTGTCAATAACAGGGATTTCTTAGAGAATTCTGAACACTTATTTGAGCTAAATCCCACCTGCTACAGCTCATCAATTAGTAGGGGAGGTAAGATTTAAGTGTTGAAATTTCCCATCAAGGTATCAGCAAAAGGGAGTAAACTGCAAGACCTCTGAACACAAGCATTTGGCCTAGCAGGGCATAATGAGTGTCTGGAGTCTGGACTCTCCTGGGGAAACGAGATAGTCCATTTAATTGTCCTTAGAATGCCAAGCAATGGGCTTTGACTCAGCCTCACTATGCCACTGAAGGCCCTTGGTCTAACAATGGAAACTAATTCCAGTCAGAACCAAAGCTTTTTTTTTTTTGTACAGTTAAATGAATAAATGTTTTAAACCTAGGTTCTGACTTCTTCCCAGTCTGTGTTGCTAAAATACCGAAGAGTAATTATCATAGGATGTCTAGTTAACGGATTGTTTGTCTGCTCTAACATTTAAATTAGACGAACTTCAGCTGTTTGGGTGCCCTCTGACAATATTTTTTCTCTCAGCTCCATGACGGTCTCATCGCTTGACCTAGCAGTCGGCACCATTCTGCACTCTAAAATGTTTATACTGTTAAATTATTAATCTACTTTCTTACAGCATTCAATTTCAGTTTCATCAGCTATCCGCAGTGTAATATCAAATGTTTTAAAATAATGCAGACAGTTTTAAAAAAAAATTGGGGGTGGGGGTGGTGGAAGAATCACCATGTTATGAAGCAAATGATTAATTAAAGCAAATTAGATTCTGGCAGCTCTTGCTATCATTATCATGTGTTTCCCGACTAGACTAATAAACCTTTGTTGAGCATGTGCGCTTTCGCGAGGTTCCAGAGTCACCTGGGAGAGGACGTGACTGACGAATCTTTGCGCGTTGCCGTTGGTTTTGTATCCCATTACCCTGTGAATCACAACTAACATTTTTCAAACATCTAGAGCGCACTCGGGCATCTGACTGCGCCCACTGTTTTAGGGACCAGCTTGGGAGAGGGGGAAACCCTAGCAATTCCCTATATATGCTCAAGTAAATCACAGTTAGCCAATACATCTAATATGTCGGCAAACGCTTTAAAAAAACAACAAACTAGAATGCAAGACACTGTGAGCAGCCGCCGCAGAATACCATCCTCGCCGTGGCACAGCCCGGGACTTCGGCAGCTGCCAACGTTCTCTACAGACCACAGCCCAGCCCAGCCCAGCGAGCACAGAGCAGCTCTCCTCTATCCCACCTTTTGTCTCCTCTCCTCCCCCGTATCTGGCGCTCCCACACGGAGGGAAGTAACCATGCCGAGGCACACTGTTCCCTCCAAACCAAGCAGGTGCTGCTGCCTTAGAAAACCAGACAGTCGGCGCGCTGTTTCGGGGCGCACAGAAGGGCGAGATTGACAGCCGTGGCGAGAAAGGGACCGCAGACCCGCCTTTGCTTGGACGACGCCGCAAAGGGTCGCCGCTTAGCTCGACCTTTAATGCTCTTTTCCTAAAACCAACTGTTGCATTTTTTTTTTTCCCACTTGAACTCTTCACGGCCTGATTCTTATGCTTGAAGAGTACATTTCCCCACCACTTCCCCGTTTGCTGTCTGTCAAGCTTAGCCGGGCGTGTCCTTTCTGCCCGGATCCAGACGGACGCCAGCGGAGCCGGTGAGCCTAGCTCTCTGCGGTCTCCAGTGATGACCCGCACCTCGTCTTGGGACGCACCGGGGAAAGACACAGACGTGTCTGAGGTCTGCGGTCCTGTGACGAATCAGAAAGCTTCCTGAACAGCAAGAGGAAGACCAGGAATATATAAATTTATCTTAAGCTTTGCTAAGTAAAAAAGGAAGGGAGAGAACATAATCCTCCCAAATGAAATTTTAGACAGCCAGTAATCACGTGCTATTAAATATTTGTGCTGGTTTTGAAATGATGTGACCCACAAATCTCCGAGATGTGGTCCAATGAATTAATGTTGCTCCAGACAATTTATTATGTATGTTTAACCTCTACCACTTTCCGTAGCTCTGCTAATTTCCATTCCTATGCGAGCTGGGTATGACTATAAAAAAAATGAACTATGAACTATGCATTAAATATGTACATAGAGGTATTTTCTCTTTGCTCCTTTTACCTGAAAATTATGGAGTGAGCTTTGATTACCCATCAAAGTAATTTCCTGTAGCCACTGCCTCTGTTTTCCTGCCCCCACCCCCACCCCCCGCATTGGAACACACTTCTCTTTCCAGAAGGCTCCTTTTCATCTTTCTGCAGCTCGGCTCCCGGTGCTCGGCAGCCTCCAGAGCTGCTCAGTGAGGCAGCACACCCTGCCGCCTGGGTGTTTGTTCAGACGGTTTCAAAAACGATCCAGGATTGCATGAGTTAAAAAAAATTCCCCCTGGAAAAGCTAATTATTGCATGCAGATACTTCTTTGTGTGATCAAGGAGGGGACAATTTAATAGGCTCTGTAATACAACCAAGAACAAAATTGCTTTAAAGGAAGTCTCTTGTTGAGTGACAACTCTGTTGCCTGAGCCAATTAGGTCCCAATAAAGAGTGTTGAATTGGCTCCTGCTTTCTCATTAATTATGTTCTGTCACAGACATGGGGCTTGATTTAGCAATTTTGTATTACATTAAGATACTGAAAGGCCGGGAACAAATGGCTCACTCTGATAATAGGCATTCTCTACACGGTGTGACATTTACTATCCAGCTGTCCGTAAGGCAGCCTAGCACTTCAGTTCAGGGGTTTATTTGTCATTGCTTCAAAGGGACACTCAGCTTTTCACAAAAAAAGAAACAGAGAGGCTAATAGATAGGACAAAATGTACTGCTGATATGCTTTATTAGAGATAGGATGCTAGGGTTTTGCTAACAAGCTCATCCGTTGGGACTCAGCCGAGTTTGCTGCCAATCATCCTACACACAAAGGCACACTAGTTAACAAGGAGAAATGAATTACAGACACTTATTCTGCCGGTGGGATCACAAATACACCAATCTGTGAAAGAGGCACAAACTCCAGAGACAAGCTACATATTTGTCAATAACCTCCTAGAAAGAACCCTAGTAAATCTTTGAAGACCTTTGATTTAGCTTCCCTCTAAAATACATGTATAGGAAATGTTTTCGTTACCATGACATTCTTTCTTTGTTATTTGTACAAATTTTCATCACATTAAAAACAGAAAGCTGAGGAGGTCTGCAAATGTTTTAGTAGGTATCTGTACAGTACTTTTCATGTCCCACCACAGGGAGCTGCTGCTTTGGTTATTTCATTAAGAATAACGGAAAATTAAATCTTTAAACTTTAGGTTTGAACTATAATCTACCAATGCCTTAGAAAATAATCTATAACTCAGACTCTACCATTTATACCAATTGAAAGAACAGGTTGGGGATTCAGTGAAAACCAAATCCCTCTGGTTAAATAATCAGATGACTTCTTATAAATATGAGTACAAATGTATTACCACACACACACACCTCTAAATTTCTCAGATAATATACTTATATATAGTCATACATATCTGATTTTATAACACCTAAACATGAACTGAAATCAATGTATCTGTATAGTAAATAAAGTGAAACATTTTATACATTCTATTTATGGAAGAGTTAAATCTATGGCCGGGGCATTGATCAACATTCTGCCACTTCTACTATTTAGACATTTATTGCAAACATATGGAGAAGAATCTATTGTTAATTATAAAACACACACACACACACACACACACACAAAAAAAAAACAATTTTATAAAAAAACCTCAAGCTTGCCTACTGACCACATGAGATTAATCAAATTTGAATATGGCATTTGCAGGTTAATTACAAAACAACTCTCCAAAATAGTTCCTAGAGACAGTACACTGCTCATCTGATTGCTTAATTTATTCTTCCCACCATCTTGGATTATAGCAACTCAAGACTCAACAATGGGAGAAATAAAAGAATAAAAAGAGATTTATCAAATTCCCTTCCCTCGCACAGAAGTTCAAAGAATATGAAGATTTGTTATGCTGTTTCATGCTCAGGGAGAAATGTCCACCCCTCCATCTCTCCTGCTTTTACTCTCTCCTGAGACGCAAAGCATCCTGTACCAACTGGTGAGGGCATCAGGGTGGCATCACAGTGCCCCATGAGGAGCCCTCTTTCGTCTTTCTTAAACCATCCTCCCACCTAGATGCTCTGCCTACTCTCTTCACCTCTACTCTCTTTAATTCCACTGAACCTAGATTCTGAAGAATTCCCCATCTTTGTTGTCCCACTACCAATTTCAGGAAGCAGGGATGTAGAATGGCTCTATGTTCTAGTTGCATGGGTAATACATCTATTTCTTCCTTTAGTCCTCATCAGCAGAAAAGGTTGAGTAAAAATAATTTACTTAAAGAAGCAGACAATATGGGGGTGAAGGCCTGGGGCGGGGAGGGCAAGAGCAGGCTAGAAGAAGTCAATGGGAGGATAAGGGGGGAGGACATATGTAATACTTTCAACAGTAAAGATTTTTTTAAAACAATTTTAAAAATGAAGAAGCAGGTCTTAATGTAATCCCAAAGCATTTTTTCCAATTTCTAAGTGTTAAAAAAAAACACATCTTCTTCATTTTTAAATAATGAGTTAAAATGGAAAGGGGGAAAAAATCATGTGAACACACAGTGTCAATTTTCCCCCCATCTCTCCACTCACCCAAGAAAACATCATATGCAAGAAATCACTTGCACATTACTTTCCAACACCAATAATACCCGTGAATTATATATTTTTAAAAACATGTATTGAACACAGACCTGGTTGAAAGAGCTTACAATCTAAGGGAACCATGAAATACATTTTTCCTCTCTAAGATTTGCCATGTTTCTATTTTAGAAAAGCCTTTACAACAATAATATACACAATAGAGGAAGAATCATTATATCCTCACTTAGCAGGAGCTTTATCTTCGCCATTCAGGTGCTCAGGAAAGTTGAAATCTTTCAAGAAGCCTGAGCCCCCCTCAGAGGGAAGCAAAGGTATTTATATAGACATTAAGTATTTATGTAGCAATTTATATTTTCAAAGCCGCTTGTAACCACTCATTAGTTCATCCAAAGGACTTCCTTCTGAAGCGTGTGAGTGCTTTCTTTCCCAGGCACCGAGAGTCAGGTTAGAGAGGTGACTGGCACACGGGCACGGAGGACTCAGGTCACACGTGAACAAGTGTATCTCAGAGTGGGTTTCCTAAGGGTTCTGTGAAACATTCCTTTCTTCAAATTGTTAAAAATAGGCTGGATCCCTACTGAAATACTTTAGTTATGACTTTGTTATGATTTCTCTGCAGGCAGAGGAACTGAGTAGGTGTTTCTGGCTCTTGCAGTTCCAGCTTTATATACTCTTGGGATAATTTTGCCCACAGGACAGCTCAGGAGCAGACTGTGAATCAGAGGATAAAACTAATATCTCCACCTAAGGGATCACATCTTGCTAACATGAGATATTATGAAAAGACTAGAGACCCAGTGCACGAATCCATGCACCAGTGGGGTTCCTTGGCCTGCCCTGAGGGATCGGGTAGAAACCGGCTCTCTGACATCCCCCAAGGGGTCCTGAATTGTGAGAGGGTGCAGGCCAGGCCAAAGTACCCCACCTGTGCATGATCGGGGCCTGGGAGGGACACGGGAGGTTAGCCAGCCAGGGAGAGGTTGGTGGAGGGCTCCAGGGCATGTCCAGCCCATCTCACTCAGTCCCAATCAGCAGGGAACCCCAGCAGCAAGCTAACCTACTGATCAGAGCATCTTCTCCCTGGTGGTCAGTGCACATTGTAGTGAGCTGTTGAACACCCTTAGCATATCATTAGCATATTATGTTTTGTTTGGTTGAACAGATGACCAGAAGACTGGACACTTAGCATATTAGGCTTTTATTATATAGGATAGTTGGAGGAACTGTGTCTTTAACAAGTCATTCTTGGAAATTTACTCCAATGGCCACAATGAGGAAGCTATAGAGAGCCGCAGACCCCACAAGTACAATCCTGGTCTGTCACCCACATAAGTTTCCTACAGATGTGATGATTCTTCTCTACTTCCTTACTTAACACTGTGGGAGCTTGATTCCAAAGATGGCTTCCATTGTTCCTTCCTTCCTCCTGTGCTCATGTGATCTCTAGCATCTGGTTGCCTGTGACTGTTCTGACCACTAGATACAAAATAAGTGATGTTATGCTAGTTCCAGACCTAGCTTTTAAAGATAGGCAACTTTGTCTTCCTCCTTCCTAAATGCTTACTCATGGGACATGCCCTCATGGAGCTCTGAGTCTCCGTGTAAGAAGTCCAGTCTACTTTGCTGGAGGGAGAGACCACATGGAAAAGCACTGAGGCATCAGACATGTGAGCGAAGAAACCACTTAGGATGTTCAACTTTGTCAAGCCTTCAGATGACTCCATCTCCAGACACCATCTGGTGGCCATTGCACAAGAGATACCCAAGTTAGACCTCAGCTGAGCCTAATCAATTCCCAGAACTATGATATCCAAACAGATTGTTATTGTAAACCATTAAATTTTGAAGTGGCTAGAAATAGATAACCAGAATAACCACCATCAATGTTCTCCATTTCACTTTCTCTCCATTACAAGAGAAAGCTAGGGACTGGGCTGAGCTAGGCTAAGCTAGAAGGATAGGGCTATTGAGAAGTGGCAGCATGATATTTAGGACAAAAGACAGTCTTGTGAAATGTTGGGCAAGTTATTTAACCTATCAATTTCATCATACATAAAATAGGGCTAATAATATGACCTCAAAGGATTCTGAGGATTTAATGAGCTACAAAATGTTAACCACCTCACACAGTGCTAAGACAGGCAGATCCTCCATAACTTGAATTTCTCATTATTGTTACTGTCATCATTATTAGTATTGTCTAAGTATGCTGGACTCCCTTTCAAATATCTACTCAGCCAATTGCCTTTCCCAAACTGACCTCAATTCATTAAAGTGGATATCAAGAAGACATTTATGCATGACCCCTCTCTAAGACCATAGTTAATTAAAAACTAAAAGAAGATGACCGACCTAAGCTAGACCAATCGGATTCTTGATTCTTGCAAAATGTAAATCAGACTGACAGAAGCTCATTTTTCACATAGAAGTTCATTTCTATGTGTTGCTGCAATGAAAGAGGATAAGGAAGCAAAAGATACCCAACTTCCACCCTATGGACTGAGAACAGAGAAAATCATGTAAGGGAGAGAGAACAAGAAGGAGATGGAGAAAGAGAGAATATCCTATACCTCTGATTATATCAAAGTTCTGTTCCTTGGCTTTTTCTGAGACCCAATTGTAAACCTTCTCTATGGTATTGTAAGATGTACCTACATCCTTATATTGTCCCCTTTTTTATTGAGCTAACTTAAGTTGGTTTCTGTCCTGCATCCAAAGAATTCAAACAAAAGATGAGGGATTGAAAAGGAAGCTTTAAACAGAACACTGTCAGTGGTCTCCTTATACCAAAAAGCATTCAGGATCCAGGCTGGATCCACTGAAGTACTGTTAAGCCTTACACATTTCCTCTGTGTCGCTAAGGCTGTGTTTATAATTGCCAGGATGGTCCAATGTTCTTTTTTTAATAAGAGCTTTATTGAAATATAATTTCTATAATATACAATTCACCCATTTAAAGTGTACGATTCAATGGATGTTAGTGCACCACTCCTCAAAGAAACTCCATATCCATTAGCAGTCATTTGCATTTTCTCCCACTATTAATCTCAGTCTTTGGCAACCATTACTATTTTCTCTCTTTACATATTTGCCTATTATGAACGTATAAATTGAATTATACAATATATATTTTTTTGTGACTGGTTTCTCTCACTTTTAGCATGTTTTCAAGATTTGTTCTTGTATCATGTATCAATACTTCATTCTTTTTTATTGATAAAATAGTGGGCCCAGTGCATCAAACTCATGCACATTAAAAGGTAGAGGAAATAATTTAATATTGCTATTTTCCCTTTCTCTGTAACAGAAGCATCAGGGATAAAAGAAAATTAGTAAAATGTATATGAAAATCTCCCTCCTGTCAGAGTCTGGGGCACATCTCGGGAGCCAGAGTCAAGTCCCCGTCCACCCACATGTGCCTTGAAATCATACAAGACCCAGCCCGGCCAGCCCCACCCAGTCAAGCCCCACCAGGTGGGGGCACAATCTCAGGTCCCACAGCACAGCCTCGGGTCCCCCGGACTGACCTCAGGTCCCCCAGCCCTGGTGCAAGGGCACGAGGGCATGAGAGCATGACGGCACGATGACCATTTGCATATTAGCTCTTTATTATATAGGATAATATTCCATGGTTATAACTCATTTATCCATTTATCAGTTGGTGAAAATTTGAGTTGTTTCCACTTTTCGGCTATTAAGAAAAACGATGTGATGAACATCCACAAGTTTTTGTATGACTACATGTTTTCCTTTATCTTCTGTATTGTATTCTAGAATAGAATTGCTGGATCATATAGAAACTCTGTATGTAACAGCCAGAGTATTTTCCAAAATGGAGGCACCATTTTATATTCCCTCCAGCAACATATGCTGAGGGTTCCAATTTCTCTACACCTTTGCCAACATTTGTTATTCTTTTTTTTCAAATATAACCATCCTAGTGTGTGTGAAATGACATTTATTTCACTGGGTTTTATTTGCATTCTCCTGATGACAAATGATGTTGAGAATCTTCTCCTGTGATTATTGGCCATCTGTATCTCTCTTTGGAGAAATGTCTATTTAGATCCTTTGCCTATTTTTTCATTGGATTGTCTTTTTTGTTGTTGTTGAGTTGTTAAAATTTTTTATGTATTGTACTACAAATCCCTTATTGGATATATGATTTATAAATATTTTATCTCAGTGATTGGGTTATCTTTTCACATTCTTAATGGTGTCTTTACAGCAAAAAAATCAACTTTGATGTACTCCAATTTATTTAGTTATTTATTCATATGTGTATTTATTTGTTTGTTTTTGGTGCTTTGTGCTTTTGGTGTCATTTCTAAGAAACTAATTCCAAAACCAAAGTTATGAAAATTTATCCTATTTTCTCCTAAGAGTTTTATAGTTTCAGCTCTTATATTTACTCTTTGAGCCATTTTGAATTTTTTATATGGAGTTAGGGATACAATTTTATTCTTGCATGTGGATATCCAATTGTCTCAACACCACTTGTTGAGAAGACTATTCTTTCCCATACTAATTGTTTTGGCACCCTTGTCAAACACCAATTGGCCATAAGTGTGTTTATTTCTGGATTCTTAATTCTATTCCATTGTGCCAGTTTCACAGTTTTGAAGTATTTGGCTATTCTAGGTTCCTTGAATTTCCATATAAGTTTTATGACCAGTTTGTCAATTTCTTCAAAGAAGTTAACGGGTTTTTATAGGAACTATAGTGAACCTATAAATCAATTTAGACAGTATTGTCATCCTAATATTAAATATTTCAGTCTATGAATATGGGACAACTTTCACTTGCTTAGGTATTCTTTTACTTCTTTTAACAATGTTTTGTGGTTTTCAGAATTTTGCATTTATTTTGTCAAATTTATCCCTAACTATACTATTTTGATGCTCTTATAAATAAAATTGTTTTCTTAATTTTATTTTCAGATTATTTATTACACATGTATAGAAATACAACTGATTTGTTGTTGTTAATCCTCACCCAAGGATATTTTTCTATTGATTTTTAGAGAGAGTGGAGGGGGAAAGACTGAGAGAGACAAACATTGATGTGAGAGAGATGCATCAATTGGTTGCCTCCTGCACAAGCCTGACCAGGGCTGAGGATAGAGCCTGCATCAGAGGTACGTGTCCTTGATGGGAATCAAACCCAGGACCCTCTAGTGATTGGGCCAATGCTCTATCCACTGAGCAGAATTGGCTAGAGGTACAATGATTTTTATATATTGATCGTGTATCCTACAACCTTACTGAACTTGTTTAATTCTGTTTCCAGTGAATTCCTTGGTATTTTCTATACACAAGATCATATCATCTGCTAATGGAGATAGTTTACTTTTTCTTTTCCAGTGTGGATGCTTTTTTGTTTCATTCTCATACCTAATTGCTGGAACCTCCAGTATAATATTGAAGGGAAATAATTAGAACGACATCTTTATCTGGTTCCAATCATTCAGTTAAGTAGGTCAGATGATGGTTTCAATGTTTTCTTAGTCACTAAATATTCTAGTCACAATACATATTTTTGAGATTGATATCAAATCCTCAGGTTTACAAGTATGACTATACATTGTTCACTTTTTATAGTCTGGTTTCCCAGGACTCTGGTTTCTCTCATCTCTCTCTTTGGCCCTCCTGGCTTTTTTGCTCTCCCCACCAGGCAGTAATCATTTTGGTCACCTCCAGAGAATCTGCTTGCTCACACTTGGCCATTCTGATTTGGCTCAAGATAGAGTCCTCAATGCTTCCAATAGTTTGTATGTATAAAAAACATATTTAACTCAAATTTTGCATGTTATATTTTTAAAAATATGTTTTATTGATTTTTTACAGAGGGAGGAAGAGGGATAGAGAGTTAGAATCACCGATGAGAGAGAAACATTGATCAGCTGCCTCCTGCACACTCCCTACTGGGGATGTGCACACAACCAAGGTACATGCCCTTGACTGGAATCGAACCTGGGACCCTTCAATCCATAGGCCAATGCTCTATCCACTGAGCCAAACTGGTTAGGGCACATGTTATTTTTAAAGTCAGTTTAAGAAGAAGGGTTAAAAAGAGACCTCTTGTGAATTTGTACCCACTGAATAGTCAAGATTTACAAGGCAAGCACTAAAGATATTTATTTCCTCCTGAGACTATTCTCCCAATCCAAGTAATGGCATGTAGGCAATAGTTAGTTATGTAACTTATGCCCATTGATGAATTTGCTTGTTATTCTAAATAAAGTCATAAAAATTAAAATATACATTTAATTTTAAACACATAATGCCTTATTTTAAACAGGGACATTCTTTTATGATTTCCAAAGAAAAGGTATACTTTATTTAAGATCATGTTACACATGCAAATAGCTAAATCGAAGACCAGTATGAAACTCTCAATTCCTTAAACCCCTTCATTAGGCTTTGCATGATTTATTGCACCTTGTGGTGCATAGGAGTGCTTTGCCACTATTTGTCTGGGCAGTTTCTCGGCAGCTTAAGATGTTCATGAACTTTTGTTTTAAGATGAACATATGATAAAAGTAACAATGGCTAAATCTTGGCTTCTCAATACTATCTAACATGACATTCCTGTTATAAAAATAATAGGTATGTGTAGTTAGGAGAATAAATATAAAATTTTAATAGCATCTTACTTGTTACATAGTATATAAAATACTTTCATAAATATTACATCATTTTGATTACAACAACAAGGTAGATAAAGTGTGATTCATATTTCAGTCTTAAATGTGTGTTTTCTATAGTGGTTGCTAATAAAGTGGCAGAGCCACTTGGAACTGCTTTAAGTCAAGTTTGTTTCCAACTGCTGTTTATTTTCCTAACTAGAGGCCCCATACACGAATTCATGCACCAGTGGGGTCCCTTGGCCTCATCTGTGGGATTGGGCCAAAACCAGCTCTCCAACATCCTCCTAAGGGTCCCGGATTGGATTGCAGGTCAGACCAAGGGACCCCACCGGTGCACAGTAAGGGCCAGGGATAGACAAGGGAGGTTTGCCAGCTGGGGAGGGCCTGTGAGAGAGCTCCAGCATATGTCCAGCCAGTCTGGTTCAGTCCTGATCAGCCAGGCCCCAGCAGCAACCTAACCTACCGGTTGAAGGGTCTGCCCCCTGGTGGTCAGTGCATATCATAGTGAGCAGTTGAGTTGCCTTAGCATATCATTAACATATTGTGTTTTGATTAGTTGAATGGCCAACTTGATGACCAGACACTTAACAACAATATTAGGCTTTTATTATATAGGACTAGGGGTCCAGTACACAAAATTCGCACATGGGGGATGTACCTCAGCCCAGCCTGCACTCTGTCCAATCTGGGACTCCTTGAGGGATGTCCAACTGCCCATTTAGGCCCAATCCCAGGGCAATCAGACATCCCTCTCACAGTCCAGGACTGCTGCTTCCCAACCGCTCCCTTGCTTGCCTGATTGCCCCTAACTGCTTCTTCCAGCCAACCTAATCACCCCCTAACCACTCTCCTGTCAGCCTGATCAATGCTTAATTGCTCCCCTGCAGGCCTGAATGCTTTTAACTGCCCTCCCCTGACAGCCTGGTCACCCTTAACTGTCCTCCCCTATAGGCCTGGTCCTCCCCAACTGTCCTCCACTGCAGGCCTGGGTTCCCCCCAACTACCCTCTCCTGCTGGTCTGATCGCCCACAACTGCCCTCTCCTGCCGGCCATCTTGTGGTGGCCATCTTTGACCACCAGGGGGTGGCCATCTTAAGTGTTAGAGTGACGGTCAATTTGCATATTACCTATTTATTAGATAGAATGGTCAAAGGAATTTCAGAAACCATCTAATCGTATCCCATGTCAAGATGAAAAAACAGCCCCGTAGAGGTGCAGTGACTAAGTCAAGGTTACTGTGCAGTTAGTGGTAAAGTCCTAGAAACTGAAACCTCCTGCCTTCGGAACTCTTCACTAAACCATATTAACGTAAGGTAAGGGCATCCTATTATGAGAGGAAGCAGAGAATGCTTCTAAATGCTATTGATTGCCTTGGAGTCCTGCCCCATGAACAAATCTTGGGTGTGACCACATGTGTCACACACAGTCCTACAATGTCTTGTTAATGATGCTAAAGATGCAAGTAATTAGGAAAGAAACAGCAGCACAACCAGCATCCATTCCTCTCCCCACTGCTGCCACCATCCCCATGACATTTTAAACCATAGCAGCTCCTCCACAGCCCTATGTTAAGGCAGAGGGAGCCACCACTTCAAAAAATATGGCAAAAAGGAAAGATCTGGCAATACGGGGCTTTAAAGAAACAATTATCTTGGTTGTGCCCATAGACACCTCATATCCCCATGCAAACGGGAACACCCACAGTGAGCCCTGCTCTCCAACAAGTGTGCCTGGGCTCACTGCCCCCTTTGCAACTCCTCTGCTCCGCCGTTCAGCTTCCCACTCCTGTCCAGCACTGTGGTGATGGGAGCGCAGCCTCGCCTCTGGGACCAGATGGGTTGAGAGTCTCTGTCAACACCAGTACTATTTTGTGCCACTGACTAAAATACTTTTAACATTATTCTTATTCAACTTTTTATCATAGAAGTAAAACTCTGATAACTTAATAAACGATTTCTTCAAAGTTATGGGCCTTTTTAGAAGAGTCTTAACCACTATTCTGTGTATCAGTCAAGAGAATGGGCTTTGAAGTTAGACAACCCTGAATTGAAATTCTAAATATTCCATTCATTAGCTGTGGGATCCTAGACAAGTTACTGGACTTTGCTTAACCTCCGCCTCTGTAAAATAACATCTGCCCTTCAGAGTCATTGTGAAGATTAAAGAAGACTATATATATGTAAAGCTATTAGCATAGTGCCTGCACCTGAATGAACACCAAATAAATAATAACCATTGTGTTTATTTTTCTATAAAAATTGCCAGCATTCACAATGATATGGTAATATTTGGTTTTACAAGTGTAATGACTGAGGCTAAATATGCCCACTGGGTAGTTAATTGACATGTATTCATTCTTTCATTTGGCAGCTCTGGTTGAGAGCATGCCATATACTAAACCTTATATTTGCTACAATAATGACTAAAACCCCTTCCCCTATCAAGGAGTTTAGGGACTAATGGATAGTTAATTTAATTATATGCATTGATAACAAATTCTTTGTGCATCATGTCTGTACCTAATAAATGTCTGCCTCTTCTCCTGCTGAAGTACCATCCGCTGATGGTAGAGACTACATCTTACTTGCTCAGCATCACAGTGCCTCCTTAATACACTATCTGGCACTTAGTCAGAACTTAACAAATATGTGCTAAATTGACTTGAATGAAATGGAATCACTGTCCCTAGGAAGCATTATTATTTATGATTAAAATATTTACTTAATATTTTGGATCCATGTAACTTTTTTTAAAGCTCACCATCCTCTTTTTATATTATTCCATATATTCAAACAAATACCTCTTTAGGGAAGATAGGTATTAATACTAACATAGTATTATATATAATATGCATTCCTATTTAAATTAACTAGTAAGGTTAAATAAGTAAAACTGACACATTTAGTTTGATCATGCAGAATAACATAAAGTTCCATTGTAGAGAATTGTAACAGATGTATTATTCAACAAAGAATCAATCCTGGCCATAAATTTACCCCTCAATTCTATCTCTTATAGGTCTTGATTTTTAAAGGTCTCTTCCCCTTCGCCCTCTAATAGCAGTGATTGGTATAATTTTAGCCAAAAAAAAAAACCACCTCTGTGGCTGACTAGTATGAAATATTCTACTTTAAAGCTATGAGTCAATAACATAATTTCAAGAAGGGGAATCACCCTCTACAATGAATGTTTCCTGGTTCCTTAAAGCCAGAATTCACATACACAGTCTACTGTGCATAGGAATTTTTTTAAAACGTTGATAAAAGAATATAATTCCACTAGGTATCCAGAACCTCAAGCAATTGATTTCAAGTAGGTGCCGCCTGATTGCTTCTCACCTTATTTATATGCAGAAATCTCAGTTCCCACTCCTGTTAGTGGCAATCTTATTAGCGCGCTGCATCATACATTAGTGGCTGTCATCTCTGCTCGGTGAGCATCCAAGGCTAACTTCATGATCCACAGAGTGGAACATAAAACTGAGGAAATTATCTCACTTATTCTGACAACATCCAAACATTTGCCACTATCACTGTAGATGGTGTGACAAATAGACATATTTACATTCTGGTTACCTGGGGTAACAGTTCCAGGAAGAAAACCCACAGTTGAGTGTTAATTTTTGTAATAAGGAATACAAGGAAGACCTGGGAGACAGGCTAAAGATCTCACTGGGGCAAATGCTACAAAATAAAGGCTTCTTCTTTGGGAAACTGGGCATTCTCTTTAGAAAAATTGTTCCCTGGTTATCTGCCATTTCTTATCTTTGTCCCAGACTGAGGGCTTAAAATGAAGACACTGTCAGGTTGGTGATGGATTTGCAGGAGCTTATGTTTATGGTGACACCTGAAGCAGAAAAATAAATTTATAAACCTTTGTGTATATTCTAAATTACATTCAAACACAGGCAAATACTTGTTGCACTGGGTCCCTCTAAAAAGGTGTTTCAAGGGGTTAGAAGATAATAGCAATGGTATGGCCAAAACCGGTTTGGCTCAGTGGTAGAGCGTCGGTCTGCGGACTGAAGGGTCCCGGGTTCGATTCCGGTCAAGGGCATGTACACTGGTTGCGGGCACATCCCCGGCAGGGGGTGTGCAGGAGGCAGCTGGTCGATATTTCTCTCTCATCGACTTTTCTAGCTCTCTAGCTCTCTATCTCTCTCCATTTCTCTCTGTAAAATATCAATTAAAAAATATTTTAAAAAATAGCAATGGTATGGGTAAGCATTATAAAACAAAGAAATTGATACCATGAAGTAGTCAAATGCTTAATCCATCCAAGAGTGTTTCCTGGGAGGGTTTTCAATATGCTTTATTTGAAGTACATGTGAAGGTATGAAATTTATCAAGGTTTAGGGGAAAAAAAACATAGTAAATCCCCTTGTTATTTTAGTCATATATTTGGACTGTTAAATAACTCTAATATAGAATTACAAATCAAAACATGCATTCAATGTAAAGTAATACTAAAAGGCTATCTTTCTTAAACAGAATTTGCTCTAAATATTACAAATAATTTTTTAAATTGTAAAATACATTAAACATTTTAGTTTATCTGACTTGATTTCTGGGCTTAGAAATAAGTATTTTATTGATTCCAGTAACGTTAATTAATTAATTCTAATAAACATTAATTAAATATTGGAAATACCTTTGCTAGATGCTTCAAGACAGAGGACTGTGACCTCCAGTGGAAAAATAAAAATTGCAGAGAAACTAAATTGCCATACATGGTATATATCGTGGAGAAATGTAGAAAACAAATTGCTATGCTACTCAAAGCAGGGGGAAATCACCACTATTTGTGAAGATCAAAATAGACATCATTGAAGAGGCAGCACTTATATGGGCCCTGATGGATGGTGAATTTGATGGGCACTGAGGCACGGTTAGGAATATGACAAGAAGTAAAGCAAAATCATAATGACTAAGAGCATTGGGTCTGTCTGGATTCCAGCTCAGGTTCTTCCAACAATCAGCTATGTGGTTTAGGGCGAGTCATTTAAACTCTCTCATCTTGTTTTCCTTTTCATAAATGGATCTAGTGAGAATACATACCTGTTTGGATAGTTGTATAATTAAACAAATCATTATACATAAAGTGCTTAGATTGTTGCCTGGTCCATAAAAGAGTTAGTTTCTGTTATTCTGTGTAGAGCAAAGGCATGATTTTTTAAAAATGTGTACAGAATGACAGATGATTGCTTAGAATATAAGGCATAAACAAGGGAGTGGTAAAAGATTAAAACTGGACAGATAAATTGACATGTATTGTAAAGAGCACTGATTACCAGAGAGGAAGTTACTCTAAATTATGTAAGAAGTAGGGAGCCAGTAAAGTTTTGGTTTGCTTTTAACCAGGTTAAATAAGAGTTACACTTGAGGAGGATTAATGTGATCTTTGTGCAAAGGATGGTTTGATGGTGAGAGACAAAATGTAAAAAAATTAGCTATTGAAGAAAGCAGACAAGAAGCAATAAGAAACATACCTAGGGTAGCAGCAGTAAGAATGAAAAAGATAAGAGATTCTCTCACCTGTTCATGTTTTAAATTAAATAACCTACATATAAGACAATGTTTAAAACTGATGAATCTGTTTCAAGTCTAGGAATTTATGTCATTAAATAAAATAGAAAATTCAGGATAAGAAATTCTCATGCAGTGAGAATGAGCGGCTTACCTTCGGATATGCTGAGTTTAAGGTGCTGAAGGGACATCCAACTGGCACTTATAACTACGCATCTAGAGATGACAGTCACAGAGTATCTGCACAGAGTTAATAGTTGAAGAAACAAGAATAGAAAAGACCTCTGGGAAAGAGGAAGAGAGAAACAGAAATGACTCCAAAAAATAAAACCTTAGGAAATCCCACAAACATTTAGAAAGCAGGCAAGGACCAATGCCATGAAAAGTGGACAAGGTCACTTGCAGAATCACGGAGGCCTGGTGGGCATCAGTTCTTTAACACCATCTTGTGTCCTTTGAAGACAAGCCCACCTACCTGAAACCCACCACTTTAAGAGGAAGAGAACCCTTCCCCTTTAGTCATGCTTTTCATCACGTTTTACTTTCATTGTGAAAACGTCATAAAAATCCTTCCTGAATATGACTTAACTTGGTCTCAAGTTCAAACTCTGACCCTATGAAAATCTACACTAATAAAAGAAATATGCAAATTTCTTTTGACCACCACTTCACAATACCCAGCCAGCCAATCAGGAGTGAGTATGCAAATTAACCCAACAAATATGTCAGAGGCCCCACCCCCAGCTGCTCCAGGCCTCTGAGTAGCACACATGCAGGAACTGAGTTGCCCGGATGGGTGGGAGGCCTGCTTTGAGGGGGATGGCAGGGATGGAGGGGTAGAGGGAGCTACAGGAGTGGCGCTTCAGCCAGAGCAAAGACTGAGGGCTCTGGCTGGAGCCAAGATGGAAGGCAGCAGCCAGAGAGAAGGCCTGGGTCCTGGGTGCTGGAGGAAAACTGGTGCTGGCAGCCAGGGGAAGGAAGGCTGATTGCACAAATCTTTGTGCAACCGGCCTCTAGTTAAATTATAAAAGCAGCTCTTCTATTTATGCTTAGGGACATAGGAATCATTTTCTCTGCTCTGACTTAAATTTATTATCAAATAATAATTATGATGATGATGGTAACGATATCTAGATAATTATATATGCCTTGCATGTATCTCTTTTTACAGTAACTGCATCTTTCAGGAAGAAAATATTTCCTATACTTTTGTCTTTTTGATATGAGGAATGTTTCCATATCTGAAAAGAGCCTGTAGAATTAAGGAAACATGAAATCAATAAAAATCCTTTTCTTCTAGGGAATCAAATTGGATGTTTCATTTCCAAACTGGCATTGGTAGCCTATGAAACCACTTTATCCCCTTCCCTCCTCATATTCAATTTTTTTCTGACACTAAAATTGATCCCATTACCTGGGTTTCCTTTCATCTCTCTCCAGCCCCACTAATGCCTACCTCCTATCCCACACCATTTGTTTTCATTGCCTCCTTACCTGTGGCATCTCTGAAACACTGAGCCCACAGTCCCAGAATTTTCTTTCAATCTTTATTGTTGAAAGTATTACATCTATCTCTTTTTTCCCCCCAATGACCTCTTCTAGCCTCCCCCCACCCACTTCCCCAGGCCACACTATTGTCTGTGTCCATGGATTATGCATATATGCATACAAGGTCTTTGTTTGATCTCTTCCCACCCACCCCCTTCAGTCCCAGAATTAATGGTGAAATAATAATTCATCTTTTCTTTCCCTTTTCTCCTTTTTTTAAAACCATCAAAAAGGGAATTTTCATTTTAATGTGTTCCTTGGATCATCTTAGAAACTAAAGCCTCGCTCATACCTCATTACCTTTGATCAATTCCTATTTGTATAATTTATTTACTTTTCTATGTATACTCCTTCATTTTTATTCAACTATAATTTATAAAGCATTATTGTAGAGGACATCAATTGTTTGTACATCTATTTCTTCCCGTTGGGCCCCCTACTTTTCCTTGAAAGAACCACTGCATTCCTACTCTTAGCAGAGTTAATTTGAATATGGCCCCAGGGGTAGAATATTTGGCCTGAGCATAGAAGAATTATAACATTTCAGAACCTGGAGCCACAATCATTGGTACAGGAATGAGCAAATAAACCAATTCAGACCAATTAGAGTAGATCCAAGAAATTTTTGTGAAAGCTACAGGGTCCCTCTTCTTAGGAGTCTATGATAGGAATCTGCAGTTTTTTAATGTCATCCCTAAGATTTTCAGGCAAATAAACTAATATATTCCTTTAAAAAGAGAATCTAGTTTGAGTTGGTTTGTGTCACAGCCATTTCTATGAGTCAATCACCATGTTGGGTGCTAGAGAAACAGAAATGAAGTAGATGTATTTCTGACCACAAAGAATTTACAATGTAGTAGATAAAAAGAGATGTACCATACATTTCCATGATTAAGACACTATTTTTTTTAATCGCTAGACTTAAAAGTGAGGGGTGTCTTATACACAGAAGTCAGCCAAGGAAGGAGCCATGAGGATGGCGGGTGTGTAGCTGCCCATACCTTGTCAAAGAGGTTTCCTCTAATCACAAACCTTATTGTTACTGGCATCAGCTGGTGCCATAAATTGGAGGTGGAGGTGAAGAGTGCACAGATGCAACAGGGACCAGAGAGTTCTGATCCCATAAAGATGTCAAAAAATAAAAAGATAAATATCAACATCAGAGCTGCAACTGGGGATCTTTTCTGAGATCTGAAAAAAAACACAATTGTGGAGACTACTAAGCAGCTGTGGGGCCCTGATCAGTGTGGACACGCGGATTCCACAGAAAGGTTGGATTTTGCCAGTGATAACATGGGGTGTCTGTGTCCCGACGGCGGAGGCGGCAGCTGCAGAAGCTGTGGCAGCAGAAGCTGCAGCCGCCATGATGGCAGAGACAAAAGTGCGCATGCTGGGACCTCGGAAATCTGTGTCCACAAAAGCCCCCCACTGTTGGGTCTAGCGTGATTCGAGAGAGTGGACGAGGGTCATCAAGGTTGCTAATAGTGGGGTTCTCTAGGGAGCAACCCAATCTGATCTGTCACAGAGGGAGAACATAGGAGTTGGAAAGGTATGCAGTCTATTTGTAAGTGCAAGTGGACGCAGACTGGTCCATCATGCACCTAGGCTGGTTCCCCTGCAACCCTTTGCTTCTGATTACAAAGGAGAGACCTCCCAGATTGGCTGGCCCTGAGAGACAGCAGGAGGAAACTGCTTTTCTGGAAGCTGAGAAGCAGACCTGGGAGAAACCATCCAGGATTCAGCTCCAAAGCAAAATCTGTATTGAGTGCCATAGAAAAAGAAGGGTAGAGCAGTCAAAATGACGGGGGCATCAATCCAGAAACACTGCCACCTAAAGGCTGAAGTACAAACTGACTGTGTTTATTACTAGTTTTATTTAATCAAAAACCAAGAAACTAAGAAATCGCCATCTTAAAATTAAGAACTAGCTTACAACACTGAGATGTAGAGGAACACAGGGAACTGCAATACTATCTGGACTGAGAAACAGGCATGCCAAACAGAACAAAGGAAGAAGTGAATGGCCTTCACAACTGCAAACTTTTTTTGCTAATTTTTTATTTTATTTGCATTTTTTTGCATTTTTTACTTAAGAAACAATTTTTTTCCTCACTTGATTTTACCTTTTTAATTATTACATTTTTAGGTTCAATCAGCATTATTACTACTGCTATTTTAATTTTTTTGTTTCCTTTTTCTTTCTTTTTTAAGTGCCATTTTATTTTCTCTTCATTTTACATTGGAATTAGTGTTCTTCATTCTATTTTCATTTCTCCTTTAGCATTGTTTAACCCTATCTCAACACAACCTTTACATCAAAAGTCTCTTCCTAACCTTTCCCTTTTTGCTATCCTGTTTATCTTCACCCCATTCTGCTTTATATTTTCCCTACTTTTTCTGTCTCCCCGCTACTAAAATTTCAACCTTACTTATATATCTAATTTCCAATCCCCTGTGCCAAGTGCATATAAACCTCTCTCTGAGCTGTATTAACTAGCAAAAAAAATGTTTTCCTCTCTGTCCTTTTGATGCTGTTTGTGTGAATGTTGATTATATTGTATTTTCATGCTTTTTAGTGAGATTATTTTGATTATTCTTTTGTTGTTATTGTTGCTTGGTATTTTTTTATTTGCTTTGTGAGTGTGTTTTTTATTTCATTTTATTTTACTTCTGATTTCCCTTCCTTTGCTGGATATTAGTGGGCGTTGTAGTTTGTATTATTCTCCAGGTACTGTTGCCAGCATTTGCTGGGGTTAGTGGTTATTCTATTGAAATTCTCTCCCCATATATATAGTTTGTTCCCCTTTTCTCTCTTAGTCTCTTTCTTCTCTCTCTCTCTCTCTCTCTCTCTCTCTCTCTCTCTCTCTCTCCTCCCTGTTTCCCAATTTAATTTTGACACTCTTTTTTTCTATCTTTTTCTTTTGTTCCCTCCCTCTTCTCTTTTTACTCTTCTTATTTCTCTCTTATCCCCTAATTTGCTTTCCCTAGTGGTCCCCTTTATTGGAGGTTATTAATATTGCAAACACATTTCTGTTCAGTGCCTTGTGTGTTGTACCTGGCTGTGTTGTATTTTGTGCCTTTAAATTAACACAGAAGAGAGAGATCTACATACCCAGACATCCTGAAAAGAGAGACCATGGGGAGACAAAGAAACAACCCTCTAATGAAAAGCAGGCATCACCAGAAAATAAAGTAAATGAGTTAGAGGCAAGCAACCTGCCAGAGAAAGAATTCAGAGTAATGATCATAAGATGGCTAAAATGAATGGAAGACAAATTTGACAATATGAGTAAGAACCAAGAGTAAATGAAGATGAACCTAGAAGAAATGAAAAATGACATCGCTACTCTGAAGAACTAAAAAGAAAGCATCAAGAGCAGACTAGAAGAAGCAGAGGACTGAATCAGTGAGCTAGAAGACAAGATAGAAAGAAATACCCAATTACAGCAGCTTCTAGAAAAAAAAAATTAAAAAGCAGGAGAAGAGCCTACAGGAGCTTTGGGACAATACAAAACAAAATAATATTAGAATAATAGGGGTTCCAGAAGGAAAGGAAACTGAGGAACACATGGAAAACGTATTTCAAGAAATAATGACAGAAAACTTTCCTGAGATAGAGAAGAAAAAACCCACACAAATCCAAGATGCTCACAGAATTCCAAGCAAAATGAATCCCAAAAGACCGACACCAAGGTACATTATAATTAAATTGGTCAACACCAACGACAAAGTAAGAATCTTAAAAGCAGCTAGAGAGAGACAGAAAGTTGCATATAAAGGAACCCCCATCAGACTAGTAACTGATTTCTCAAGAGAAACTCATCAGGCCAGAAGGGAATGGGATAAAATATATAAAGTCATGCAAAGGAAGGGTCTGAATCTAAGAATACTGTACCCAGCAAGGCTGTCAATCAAAATTGAAGTGAAATCAGGAGCTTCACAGACAAAAAAAGACTAAAGGAGTTTATCACCACCAAACCAACAATGCAAGAAATGCTAAAGGGTCTACAATAAAAATAAAGAAATAGGAAGGGAAGAAGGAACACAGGGGTATAGAACAAAAATGGTGTCAAATAAGTTTCTATCAATAATAACTGTAAATGTAAATGGATTAAATGCTCCAATCAAAAGACATAGGGTAACAGATTGGATAAGAAAACAAGACCCATATATCTGTTGTCTACAAGAAACCCACTTCAGAAAAAAAGACGCACACAGACTGAGGGTGAAGGAATGGAAAAAGGTTTTCCAGGCGAACAGAAATGAAAAAAAGTCTGGGGTAGCAATACTTATATATGACAAATTAGATCTCAAAGTGAAGGACATAAAAAGAGATAATGAAGGCCACTTCATTATACTAAAGGGAGCAATCCAACAAGAAGAAATAACCCTGGTAAACATATATGCACCTAATGCGGGAGCACCCAAATACATAAAAACACTGCAGGAGAACGTTAAGGGAGAGATTGATAGTAATACAATCATAGTAGGAGATTTTAATACCCCACTGTCACCTTTGGACAAATCATTTAAACAAAAAATCAGCAAAGAAATATCAATCCTAAATGACTCACTAGACCAGATAGAATTAATCGACATCTTCAGAACATTCCACCCCAAAGGCACAGAATATACATTCTTCTCAAGTGCACATTGAGTGTATGATCAGACAGTAGACAAAACAGAAAGAACAACTCCTTAAGATGCCACAAAAGAAGAAGGCCTTAAGAAAAAAAACAGAAAAATGGGCAAACTTGGAGCATAGGCTAAAGACTTGGGTTATGGAGCAGCTCCAAGGTGTCTTATGAGTGTCAACCAAGCTTATTCAATGTCAGGCAAGACTGTTTACAAGTGAAATTAACATTGCTAATTTTATAGGAAAAGCAAACTGGTGTTTCGATTTCATGAGGAGAGAAGGACTGGGGATGAGAACACCAACAAAGTTGGCTCAGAAAATGTCACCAGTGCAAGGATATGGAGGAAAAGGGACCCTGGTGCACTGCTGGTGAGAGTGCAGACTGGGGCAGGCACTGTGGAGAACTCAGGAAACTAAAAATGGAACTCCCATTTGACCCAGTGATCCCACTTCTAGGAATTTATCTCAAGAAGCTAGAAACACAAATCAGAAAGGATATATGCACCCCTATATTCATAGCAGCACAATTCACCATAGATAAGATTTGGAAACAGCCTAAGTTCCCATCAGCAGATGAGTGGACTAAAATAACTGTGGCACATCTACACAATGGAATAGTATACTTCTGTAAAAAGGAAGGAACTCCTACCATTTACAACAGCATAGATGGACCTGGAGAGCATTGTGCTAAGCAAAATAAACCAGTCAGAGAAAGATAAATATCACATGATCTCACTCATTTGTGGAATATAATGAACAACATAAATGATGAACAAAAAACAGATCCAGAGACAGAGAAGCATCGATCAGACCGTCAAACGTCACAGGGAAGGTAGGGGAGGGTGGCGGTAAGGGGGAGAGATCAACCAAAGGACTTGTATACATGCATAAAAGCCTAACCAATGGACACAGACACCAGGAGGATGAGGGCATGAGGGGGGAGAAGAGGAAAAGGGGGATAAGGACACATATGTAATACCTTAATCAATAAAGAAAAGAAAAGCAGAGATCTGATAATTATAAAAAGAAGTTAGTATCTTTCAAATATGAATGATAACTATGTTAATATTTGAGAATTTTCTGTTCATTTGAAATATTTCCAAATTCAAGGTACAAATAAATTTAAAAATTAAAAAAAATGCCACCAGTGTATGAAGATGATCTCACATAGATAGTGACTGCAAAGACAGCAGTGATACAATAGAAGTTGAAGAAATTGATATGTCTGGAACTTATAGTGATGAAGAAGAGAACAGTGATGCAATAGATGCTGAATAAAGTGCTATGCTGCATAATATCATAGTACTGGTATGTAAACATTACCTGCATTAGTTACTAAATAAAAATGTGTTCTGTTTTATATTTAAAATATTGATTTCTTAATTTTGGGTTGGAAGAGTGGGGGGGCATGTTGTACATGGGGGCATCTTATACATGGAAAAAATATGACATGTAAAGACCACAAATCACCAAAATGTACCTTGAACTCCAAGATTTAAAGAACTGGTTGAACTACTTTGGATTCCAGATGAAGAATTGGGGTATATTCACATGCAGAGGAATTTTTACAATTGGTGCCATTCTATCAACAATCCTATGTAATAAAAAGGGAACATGCTAATTGACCATCACACCCTCACAAAGATAGTGGCACCCGCAGCCAATAAGTAGGGAATATGCTAATTAGCTATCACACCCTCAAAGATGGCGGCACCTACAGCCACAATATGGCAGTGCCCTGTCCCCTCAGCCCCACCCGGGTGGCAGGTGTGTGGCATTGACGAGCCCGCCCCCAGGCAGGTTCAGCCACTTTGTGTCCCTGCCTCTGGAGTCCCCCAGTTCCCTGAGCTCCCCAGCCACCCAGGGAAAGCCTAAGGTGTAAGCAAGCCTTGGATGTTGGCTGCCCAACCAATGCCCAAGGTGCAGGCAAACTGCCAGTGGTGGCTGCCCAGCCACCCAGCGTTGCCCAAGGCTCAGTCAAGGTTTGCACTGCTGGCAGTGGCAGCAGCAGAGGTGTGATGGGGGCATCGCCTTCCCCTGATCGTCAGGTCATCTCCCGCCCTGAGGACTCCTGGATTGCCAGCAGAGGCAGGCCGGGTTGAGGAACTGCCCTCCAGTGCATGAATTTTCATTCACTGGGCCTCTAGTGTAAAAATAAATAAGCCCCAAACTAGACAGAAGAATGCATAAACTGTAATACAGTCACAAAATGGACTATAGCTCAGCATAGAATTCACAACTATGTGAATAACCCTAAATGAAAAAGTAGATCATAGTTGTATACATACAGTAAGCTACCATTTATAACAAAGCTCAAAAACAAGCAAACTCTAAAAATGAGTAAGATTATATATATATTATATATAAATTATATATATATTATATATAAATTACATATATATATATATATATGTAATTTTTTCAAATACAATTCTAGATAGTGATTACCTAGATGAAGTGTGGAAGTTAGCCAGGGGTTTGCAATAAACAAGTGATTTAAGGCAGCTTAAATAATATTGGTAACATTCCACTGTTTAAGTGTAATGGTGGCTTCTTGAGTATCAGTTTTTAGTCATGCTTTATAACTTATATATAATATATATTTTATGTAGCAAATACTTTTTAAAATATGCTTTTAAGAATAATCTCCCAAATATGCCAATTCCCACATATTTACTTTCAATGTTTATAATTTAAAAACCTATCACTAAACTTATTGACCCATATACTGCTAGAGCTTTGACAAATCTTACTATGATTAATTAATTATCTGAATCCCTCTTCCAGATTCATGCAACTATTGTAGAGGATAACTATAAATTCAAATTAATGTTTTCTTCCTGGTTCCATATTTCTACTATGAGATTTATATTTTCAGGGTGATTCTATTTTGAATACTGAAAAAGAGATTCAGAAAATGACATTTAAGTCATTAATCCAAATATACATACAAACATCCCCAAAACACTTGTCCATGAGTTCTAGCATCTCTCCAATAAAAACAATAGAGGAATAATTTGATGACAGCCACAGCTGCAGTTGTGTTAGACTCCTGGGTTTATTTCATTTGAGTTTAATTATTTCTCATGAAACCTCTCCCTCTGTTTTGGCCCCAACTAAGGTGTAGGATCACTTGAGCTGTGCTGGCAGGTCCCAACTTGTAAGCACAAGTGGCCTCTTTAGCCCGCAGGCGTGCTGCCTGACACCTGTTACAGGCAGACAGGGAGCGATTAGGGCCTGTGGGTAAAGCTCAGTTGTGTCTGTCAACATCAGTCAATGCCAAGCTGTGGGGACAATTGTCAAAATATAGGATCAGGTCCTGCTCGTGAATTAGCTTTTCATCCCATTCAATCATGTTACCAAGTACCTACCACATACAAGGCACTCAACCAGGTGTTTGGAGTAATTAAGAGGATGAGCCCAGGTTTCCACTTTGAGAAATTGTTTCCGAGGTATATGTTAGAGCAGTGGTTCTTAAACTTTACCTTGCATTAGAATCACCTAGATGGTTTGTTAAAACAGTTGCCTGGGTCCCATCAGAAAGATTACTGATTCAATAGATCTGGAATAGGGCTCAATAATTTGCACTTCTCATGCGATCCTTAGTGATGTTGGTGCTACAGGTCCAGGGACTAAATCATGAGAAGCACTGCGATAGATTACTTCATTGCCCAGGATGTCTCTCAAGTTGTTAGCATCTTGATTACATGGTCACTGAAAAAATGACTTGAGAGAATGTTTCTTCCAAGTGTCTAAAATATGTATTTTCAAAATATTATTGGCACTATCTTACCTAATAATAGACAAACATGTAAATTGGCTGTAGCTCTTCTACACCCACAGCCAATCAGGAGTGAGTATGCAAATTAACCCAACAAAATGGTGGGTTAATTAGCATACACAGGCACAGAGCAGCTGGGCAGGGTGGGACACCTGCTATGAGGGGGAGGGGGAAGCAGAGGGAGTTACAGGAGTGGTGTTCCAGCCAGGATCAAGGACTTGGCGGCTCCCAGGTGGCCTGGGAGGAAAGCCAGGGGAAGGAAGGCCTATTCTTGCACAAATATTGGGCAAGAGATCTCTAGTTAATTATAACAATAATGTTTATTGTACACACTTAGTGAGTCTTTATTACATGGCAGGCAGTGTTAGCTGCTTTTCATGCATGCTTTAATGGATCCTCACAGAAACCTAATTAGGTTGTATTATCTCCGTTTTACAGATGAGGAAAGTAAAGATTAGAGATGTTAATGAACTTGCCCCAGATCAAGGTTTCTCAACCTAAGCATTTAACCTTTGAGACTGGAAGATTCTGGGTGATGGGAGGAGGTTGGGGGAGATGCTGTGCTGGTATTATAGGGTATTTGACAGCACCCCTGGACTCTACTTCTTAGATGGCAACAGCACTCCCGCTCAGTGTGACAAACAATGTATCTTCAGGCATTGTCAGCTGCCCTGCCTCTGGCTGTGAACTACTGCCCTAAACACAGAGTTTAAAAAATGTATAACCATTGAGCACCCTTATCTAACAGGAGTTGTATGTGGTTTTACTTTAGAAGCACAGCACATTAAAGACAGAAAGCAAGTTGGAGATTATCTAGATAAATTTGCTCACCTTTGGATGAGGAACCCACAGTCCATAGAGGTATGCCAGCACTCTGCCAAGAAGCAGGAGTAGTTCAGATCAATGCACAAACTTTTCTTCATTTCACTGCCCCATTTATTCTCAAGAATATCCCCAACTTGTGTACACTCACACGTGTGTATTACTCTCTACCAGCAAATCCTCAGAAAGCAAATGGCCGGACTCCTTGTTGAATGCAACAGGATGGGTGATAAAATGTAGTGGTATCCCTGGGGGAAGTTTTACAAACAAGCAGGTCCAAATAGAACAAATTGATGGAAGCTGAAGAGACTCCTGTAAACCCGCCTCTGAAAAAGACAGCTCCGTCAGTTAAAACACAATAGTTTGCCCAATATGAAGAAATCTGGTGCTCATATGCAGTTACAAAACCTGTAAATGTTAGCAAGTTGAATCACTCATCCAAGTAGTTTTTCCGGCCAGAGTGCCAATTGCAGTAATTGGAAGAAGACATCTGCACTATTTTAAGCTGTCAGGTTAAATATCTGTATTTTGTAACTCATCTTGATAGCTAATTTTCATGGAAGTATGTGCTAATTGAGCAAAAAAGACATCTTTAAGATGGTTATCATAAGATAATCACACCCTGGGGCATTGTGAGGCAAGGAGTCCTGCTCTGGATCTGAGATTCTCCAAGGATGTGATTATCACATGATAGCCGCCACCCCCACCCTCACCCCCCCAAGTGCTCCCTCTCTGGGCCGCCGCCGCCATCTGACTCAGGTGGCTGGTATCAAGTCCCTCTGCTTCTCACAACATCACAGTCATCTCTTCCCAGGAGACGGTGTGGTTTCTCAAAAGCAATTCCTTAGAGAAAGACACAGCATGCAAATAGGCATAGTCAGTGGATACAGACACTAGTGGGGTGAGGGCATGTGTTGGGCAGTGAGGGTGGCTGAAGAGAGGTCAAAGGGAGGGTGGGGGGAAGGAGACATATGTAATTCTTTAAACAATCAAGAATTTTTTTTAAAAGATACAGTCAAGAAAATAGTGTCCTTCAGAATAAGATGATCACAGAGAAAGTTAAACTTGTTTTCATTTTTTGTTTTTGTTTTTTGAAAACACACAAACAACACACTCATTCTAGTCGTATTTCAGTGGCGTCCTTTCCTAACCCCAAATGGACATTTTTACTGTATGTGCCTTCATTCCTCCTTAATTTTCAACAGGTTATAGCCAACCAATCACCATCAAATGAACAACCTGTCTGACTTATTTCACCATGCATTGCCCATGCCCCTGGCTAACTATCAAGAGTTTTATTTCCCTCTGAAGACTCTTGCTTAGTGCAGTACATTCTTACCATTCTAAGAACATGATGCAAAAGACAATTTAATAGATTAAATCAAATACATTAATTTGCAATGTTGAAAATGACCCTTCTTCAGTTATGACAATTAACTCCCACAGCCAACCAATTTGTATACAAAGATTTCAAAGTGTTAGCAGGTTATTGGGTTATATACTGTGATGAGTAGCAACAGATCTGTTCTACAACAGTAACACTAGCATTAAGAGTTCTACTATTAACATATAAGCCACAGCAATATTTCTTAAAGGTGGTGCTACAGAAGTCAATATGGAATGAAAATGACATTTTCTTTATTTAAGACTTTCTTTTTTTAAATTAAGGGTTGCTATTATTGTAATGTTTACTTTTAAATGCATAAACTGTGAACTAATGGTGAAAACACTTGAAAAGTAGCCAGAAGATACAAGGAAAAACTCCCTACCAACTGTACCTCAGAATTTTTTTTAAAAAAAAGTGAAGTGCTTAAAGACTGCTCTTTAAAACCCCAGTTAGAGGAAGGAAGAAGACTGTCAATCCGCAGTAATGTATAAAGATCTGAGGTACTGATGCATTTTCCTGCTTTGAGTGCATGAAGTCGTCTTTGTTTCGGGTTTCCTTGGCAACCCTTCTCAAAGTGTGTACAGGAAGAGCAGGTTCTAAATGGGGTCTGGTGTGAGAGGGAGGGCCTTTAAAAAAAGGGAGTCTGCGTTCCCTGTTTTTTATTCCTTCAGAACAACGCATGTGTGTAATGAAGGATGTATAAGAAAGAACACATTATGTTCCACACTCATGGCTACCTATGCGAGAGTGAGAGAACAAGGGTTTTTGAAAGCCTGTGTTGTTTTCCTGGCTATGAGACATCAAAGGAGACGTGGAGTTCCTGGAAAGTTATTTGAAAGATCATTTTCAAGTCAGAGCTGCATCAATAGCCAAAGATGAGTGGGAGCTATTTGCCTTGGGTGATGCTCTAACTCCAAGTGATTTCTCTTCATAGAGATTTTCATGATGTCATCCTCAAGGACAAAAGCTTATAGGAATTGTTAACAATTGACTTTCTCGTTTTATAAAAGCAATTCCCTGCTTAATCATTGTCTCTATCTGTGGCCTCTAGTTCATAACCTCCCATTTAAACTTTACTTCTACTACATGGCAGACAGAAACTGGTAGAGCTTGCCTAGAACCAGGCCCAATGAATACTGCTCACACCTCATCCTGTGCTCTCTCTCTTAGGTGCTTCTTAAAACTTCCTTCTTACTTGGCTTTGTGCCTGATGTTTTCTCTTCTGTTTTCTTACTTTTGCTAGCAGGGATGGGCACTAGGATAAGGCAAGAAAGGCACTTGCCTGGGACACAAAATGTAAAGGGGCACCAAAAATTTAGTAATAGAAATAAATGATATTTTAATGCACTATTTTTTTAAACCAAAATTAAAAGGGGAAAAAAACAACAAAAAATAATGATGAAAAGAAGTCAAGCCCTGGCCAGTGTGTCTAAGATGATTAGACCACCATCCCGGTACCAAAGGATCTCAGACTTGATTCTTCTCCCTTCCTCTCTCTCTAGAATAAATGGAAAACATATCCCAATGGAGGATTTTTTTAAAAGGTCAAAATCATAAATAAAACAAGATCCATACTGACTAGATCAAGTCACTATTCATTAGAATGGTTTTATTTTCCCCACCCCACCATGCCATGCCCAAATCCTACAGTTTCTATCATTAGTCATATTACTTCTATTTCAAGAATCTTTATTTAGCATTTACATTTACATGTTCCCATCAGGCATGCGCACACACACACATACACTTACACAAATACATTCTTCATCTTTTCTCATGCAGTTATAGTTACAGGTGTTATCAATAATCTCCTTAGATAGGGTATGTAGAGAATACATCTTTTAATTCTTATGCATCCTCAAGTATTTTTCTTTTGCCCAAACAAGTGAGAAGTATCTTGACTGATGTAGTCTAGAGTCTCATGCAAGACCTAGGTTGTTTATTCTTGATAATAATGCCTGGAACTCAGTGAGCTCTTTGAACCTCAGGCTCAAATCTTCCTTCAACATAGGCAAATTGTTTTCTATTATTTGTCTAATCATTGCCTCTTCTTCATTGATTCCTAATTCTCCTAACTTCCATTATTTGTGTCTTGAGTGCCCTGTATCTATCCTCCAAAATCAGCTAATGTTTTCCCTCCTGTTTTTTTCTAGTCTCTTTCATTCATTTCATTCAGAGGTATTTTCTTCCCATTTAATTTTCCAGGCCACTGATTCAGAATTCAGTGGTGACTATTTTTCTCTCTCGGCACTAGGCAGGACCTCGATGAGGGGGAACAAAGAAGTTTCAGTAACCACCTGAGGCTTGCCCCATGACAGTGACCAGCGCTCCACCTTGGTCTAGCACTCCTGCTCACCTGCTCCACCATCCCACTGCAGCCAATGCCCACCATGCTCTACACATCCCCCCTGGTGGTCAGTGCATGTCATAGCACCAGTTGTTCCACCATTCAGTCTATTTGCACATTAGCCTTTTATTATATAGAAGTTGAACCTCAAGTTCTTTTATTAATATTTGTTCAAATTGTTTTCAGTTTACACCAGCAGTTCTATTTTGTTTAGAGCTCCATATTCTTTGTATATATATAATTTTTTTTATTTATTTCAGAGAGGAAGGGAGAGGAAGAAAGAGATTAGAAACATCACTGATGAGAGAAAATCATCGGCTGCCACCTGCATGCCCCTCACTAGGGATTGAGCCCAAAACCTGGGCATGTGCCCTTGACTGGAATCAAACCTAGGACCCTTCAGTCCACAGACTGATGCTCTATCCACTGGAGCTACATATTCTTGATGCTGTTCTTCTCCTATCATTATCAGTTCCCCTAGTTTTCTTTGTCAACTTCTGACTCATTCTCAGACCTGACATCTGGAATTTAGAGTGTCCTAAAGAGAAGCATTCTGCATACACAATCATCCCCAGCAGTTAATTTGTCAGGTTACATTGGAAAGAAGAATCTCATCTCCTCAATTCCCTGAAGTCAAGGTTAGGGTTCCTCCAGCTTGAAAAGTAGGGCGCCTACATTTACCTGCTCAGCACCTGGAGCTTATAATTTCTTGGGAATGCCTGTTCTTCCTCTGGGATGGATGAGGATGACCCAAGGATATACCCATGCTGAGTCCACTCCAGGATGCATGGCATTCTGGTCTTCACACCTGACTTTTCTGCTGCAGTCTGCAGGCTCTCCTCAGGCACAGGGAGCACAAGGTTTCATGCTTACTACCCCTCCAGCACTCCTAGAGGCCTTTCATGTCCTGCATGGAGCCAAGCAACTCCCAGTGTGGGACTCAGAGTGAATTGGGCAAGGAGGGCAGTAGCTATTGATTCAAACTCCCATTTTCCAAAAATGTGTAGGCATTCATTTTTTTTCAATCCCCAAAACTTACCTTTTTTCATTATTTCAATTAAAGTCATTGAAATTTCATGTTGCTCTAGTGTAAAATGCCAGTCGTTTTTGATAGTTCCTCTTCCTTATCATCCTCTTTCAGTTGGCCTACAAATATTTTCTTAATTGTATCCCTATATAATCTCTAATTTATTTCCTCCTTTACATTTCCAGCTGCCAGATTATTTTTCAAGCCTTTATTAGATCTATTATAATTCTTGCATTAACTTTGTAACTGACTTCTTTCTAATATACTCTATATAGTGAGTTTGTTTGTTTGTTTGTTTGTTTGTTTGTTTTTGTGTGTGCCCAGGTTTAGTTTTATGAGAAAACAAGCACAATTGCAAGAAAATGGGGATGCTTAGGGAGAGCTGAGGCTGACCACATTTAATAATCTTAACCGGGACAGGGTTGAAAACTATTTTGCAGATTCCCTAAATCAGAAAATCAGAGATTCAGATGCAAATAATCAAAGTGGGGGATTTTCACCTACCCCAAGGCCACAGATAAATCTGGGAAGTAAAACTCTGTGAAAGGCAGTTGTGAAAGGTGGTATCTGTCAGACACCAATTTTGGGGCTTGCCCTGCTCACGTCACAGGTTCGTGGCTTGGATGGATAGCAGGCAGTTGGCTCAGGAGAACTCTGAACCTGGTGGGGACAAGAACTCTGAACTCTGAAACCTGGTGAGGACAAGGATTGCTGAGGGGGCAGGCTCATTTGTACTTTTTGGTGGGAAATTCCCTCCAGCTTTGCCCCTTGCTGCCCAAGCAGCATACCAAATGGATGACCTGAAGCTACTAATGCACAATTGTGACTGATTCCCATTATTTACTGAAACCAAATCATTCAAGGTTTTCTTTCATATATCTTGATGAATTTATCACACATACACACACACACACACACACACACACACACACACACACACACACCTCCTACTCCTCCTCTAGGACGTTTTTAAATTATGGCTTACACTTTTCCAAGTCTTGCCTAGGCTTATTTTGTTCCTTTCTCCCCATTCTACTCCATCACCTCTCCAAATCTTACTTATCCTCCAAAGGCTCAGCTCAGATGTTGCCACCGTGAGGGCTGGTCATTTGTCTAATTTAATATCTACCACTTTCATTCTTCTGCAGCATTTTCTTCAAACTTTTATTATAATTTGCCATTTTATTTGCTAGAATTTGTAAACTATGTAAATCTTGACTGCAACAATTATGTGTGACTTGCCTTTGCGTTTTCCCTCTCCCTGGAACATGGTAGGTATTTCTATAGTAGTGAATTGAATAAAACTGTTCAGAGCAACTATATTTGCCGGTGAGCTAGTGCTTGAGTAAAAGATGAAATAAACAAAGACCCTGTCCTCAGGGGTTCAAATGCCAAGTACCATATTGCAATATTGCAATTCAATGATCTGATATGTATCAATGTGAGTATATCACATCATATATAGGTATCTCCATCTAAATGCAGAAACTTCCTGGAAAGGGCTGCCTCACTGTTTGCCTCCTAATCTGCCTTTGGAAAGCAGATGAATACCAGATCCAGAGATCACATCAGGGCAGAGGAAGTAAACCCACAGAGAAAATTAAAATTCCATGTTTCAACAATTACAATGTTGAAATTGCAAATCAGGTAAGCAATTTATCTTAAGTCAATGTAAATAATTACGCTTTAGGAAGAGAGGTCAGGAAAGAAGCAACTAAGAAGAAAAATGAGCTAAGGCATCTTACTGGTGTACTTATGGCTCCCTTGATTTGGGTTCCCACCTAACTGTAAACAATTCTGTTTGGAGCTTCCCTAGAGAACAGTGAAGTAGAGACAGACAATAAGTATATCGTGGACAAAGGGCTAAGGATCAAATGAAGGCACATCCCAAGAGCAAATTGTTAAATTGAACTGCTATATCAGCCCCACCCCTTAAGCCACACCTCTTCCCCAAACCTATAAACTAAAGATAGTTTATTTATCTTTAGCAATTTTCCTTTTTGCCACTGTCCTTTCAGAATCACCCTCAGAAGCTGTCTCAGCATCCTTAAGGTCCAAAAACTTCTTCCACTACATCTGCTTGTCCAAGCAATGGCCAAATGTTTCATACATTCCAAGCAATGGCCAATGTCCACCTACATGTCCAAGCAATGGCCAATGTTTTCTACTTTCTCTGTAGACTGAGAAATTGAGGATATCTTTAATTCAATGCCAATCTCCCCACCAGTTCCTATCTGCTACGCTGCTTCACATCTTTTGTTCTAGATTTATAGCTGATTCTCGGGAGCACAGGATGCATCTCTCAGTGGGTCATTTCTGCTCTGATTGGCAGGCTCATGAAGGATCTGTATTGGTTCCTGATTTTGGCCCCAAACTGCACCTGAGAAAATTAGGCAACAAACATTTAGTTCCTGAGAGCTCAGATGAAAGTCAGGACTTTGAATACATAAGAGTTGGAACAAAATAACCTTCCTACTGATATCGTCAAGGAAAAACTACAGGCTGGATAAGACCTAGCTCTGACCCAGTATAGGGGTCTTATATGAGGGCCTGTCCAAAAAGCAATAATGTGGAGGTCATAAATTCCTGCCTGAAAGGAGTTAATTATGTGCTGAGTTCTTCATGACACGATATGAGTTAAAATCAACTCCTACTCAGCCATTTGACTTGGGGCAAAATATTTAGCCTTTCTGGTTTCAGTTTCCCATTAGGTAAGATGGAGGACTAGAACTACTGACCTTTTAGCTATACTGGTATGGATCAATAGCCTCTGGTTCTATAATATGCTCTGGAATTAGGTATTGCTCATTAAAATGAATCTGCTGAAGACAATAGAAGGGAAGGACAACATTAAAATTCCATTTAAAAGATTTCAGTGAATCTGAACTGCACAGCAGCTTGCTAATCACTGATGGTGCAGTCACAAGAGACAGAATGCTGGGTTCTTTCATTTGCCGTCCACTGCTTAGTGCACCAGGCTGTTTTGTTGAACATACATTGATTATTCGTCTACATCCATTCAAGTGGACATGATGGAAGATAATGCCAAAGTACATGACTGCATTTGTTAAGAAATATATGGGTTAATGTCTAGAAGCCACTGACTCTTTTGTATTCCAGTATCTAAGTGACTATTATTCTTTTCAGTATAGAATTTTCTAGGAGACAAAACACATACTAAAGCCATATATATATATATATATATATATATATATATATATATATATATCCATTTGAGATACAGAGAGATTGGGGTTCCACTAATGTAATATAAAAATTCAAGTTGCAAATAAGGTCCCAGAGTTAGATTGATTGCTGTGTACAACACTGACGTGAATATAAAGACTCCCTAAGGTTAAATTGGGCTCTTTCATTGAAATTCTAATTAGAAATAAGAGTGCCCCAACTCTGCAATGTGTGTTTAATTATTCTCCTTTCACCTTATCTCTTCCATTATTTTTACCTTTTTTCCTCCTCTTTTCTTGCTGTTCTCAAGCAACTGTGCTCCTCACCCAATCTAAATGTAGGGCCTTTCTTTAAGTTGGCATTAATTGACAAGCAGCATTTAATTATTATTTTTCATGTCTGCAGAGGGCTAATATTAACTCTCCGTGGGCCTGGGGGCACAGCTCTGCCTTCATCACTGGCATTTCTTTCATCAGAGAGACATGCACATATTCTTCTAAATCTTAATGGTATGTACCTATATTTGTGCTAATTAAGGCCACTGGGCACCTCACTTATCTTCTATCATTGCATTTGTAAAACTGGCACTTCGGACAACTAAAGATTGAATCATCTTTATACAAGCCAAGAGGGGGGAAATTTCGCCTTGAAAACTATTACCTCCAAGTTTATTCTTTTTTTTATTTCAATCACAGTTGGCATTTAATTTTATTCTATATCAGTTTTGAAAGTACAACCTAGTGATCAGACAATTACATAATTTACAAAATGGTCCCCCTGATAAGTCTAGTACCCACCTGGCACCATACATAGCTATTACAATATTTTGTTTACTATATTCCCTATGCTGAACCTTATATCCTCATATTTTGTAACTGCCAATTTGTACTTCTTAATCCCTTCACTTTTTTCATCCACTCCCCTCAACCCCCTCCCATCTGGCTATCCCTTAGTTTGTTCTCTGTATCTATGGGTCTGATTCTGGGTGTCTATTTTTACGGTGGTTGTTGTTTGCTTGTTTGTTGTTTTTTATCTTTGTTGTTAAAAGCATTACAGATGTCCCCCTTTTCCCCCCATCGACCCCTTCCCCACACCTGATCCCACCCCCAGGCTATTATCTGTGTCCATGGGTTATGCATATATGCATATATGTTATTTGTTTCATCTCTTCCCACCCTTTACCCCTTCTTCCCTCAGCCTCCCATCCCTGTCTTCCCTTTGTTTCTGCTTTGTTTGTTTATTTTCTTCAGATTCCAAATATAAGTGAAATCATATTCTATTTGTCTTTCTCTGTTTAACTTATTTCACTTAGCATAATGGCCTCTAACCCCATCCATTTTTCTGCAAATGGAGGTTTCTTAAAGTGAGGAAGGTGCCCTTTATGGTTAGCATCCTCAGCTGGCAACCAGCACCTGATATTGCTGTATATTTGATTGACTAATAACTAATATCTCAAAGGATCTTCAAACCATATGCCTATGCATTGGTGCTCTGAATTAAGAGTAAGGATCTGGCATTTTTCCATAATCTTGATTGTCTGGCTTTTCCCTAAATTCATCAGTCACCCCAGAAATTTAGCTAGTCCACCAGTATAACTGTCAATTTCTGATTCAAAGCTGAAGAAGCCTCTGTTGATATTAAGTATGAGAGAATATACTTTTCTTTTTTTAATATATTTTATTGATATTTTACAGATAGGAAGGGAGAGAGATAGAGAGCTAGAAACGTCAATGAGAGAGATACATCGACCAGCTGCCTCCTGTACACCCCCCACCGGGGATGTGCCCGCAACCAATGCACATGCCCCTGACCGGAACTGAACCCGGGACCCTTCAGTCCGCAGACCGACGCTCTGCCACTGAGCCAAACCGGCTTCGGCGAGAATATACTTTTCAAGAAGAGACATTTCATTCAGTTTTCTTTAATGATCTATGTTGAACTTGAATATCAAAAGTAGATTTATTCAGGAGATATTCAGACTCAGAAACTAAAAGGCCAAGAAGCTTGTGGTGGCCTGAAATCTAAATCTTCTCCTAAGCACTTCTTGGGTTATAACAAGAACTTAATTTTCATAAAGAAACAGCAAATGAGCCCTGGCTGGTTTTGTTCAGTGGATAGAGTGCTGGCCTGCGGACTGAAAGGTCCTAGATTTGATTCCTGTCAAGGGCATGTACCTTGGTTGTGGGCACATACCCAGTAGGGAATGTGCAGGAAGCAGCTGATTGATGTTTCTCTCTCATTGATGTTTTTAACTCTCTATCCCTCTCCCTTCTATCTGTAAAAAATCATATATATATATATATATATATATATATATATATATATATATATATCAGTAAATGAAAGCTACTCCAGTGAGAAAGAGGTCAAATCCATTAAGTCAGAAAGTGTTAAGGATTCAGTATAAAAGAACAAGTAAGAATTCTAGGTCCAGGATCAAGAAGTGCTAAACCAAAATTTGAATAAGAAGGGTCAAAAACCTGACTGGTTCTGAGATTGGCGCTTTCTGGCATAGTCATGTGACCTCGGAGTCTCAAAGTTCTAGAAGTAGCATGGCAAGTGAAAGAGGCACAGGGTCTGGAGTCAAAGAGCCTGGGTCCCAAGCCAGTCTCCATGCCATAGCACCTGCATGACCTTAGGCAAAACATTTCTCTAACGTTATTATAATGAACATCTTAAATGAAATAACACACATGAATGCACTTTGGACATTTAAGTTGCTTTATAAAGCTTAATTATCAACTTGAAACATATTTCTTTAAGAGTAGTGGAAGATAAGAGTTCAACTAGTACTGTTTGTTGTTCAGCTACATATAAATTTAATAGGCTCTTTTTTTTTTCTTTTGGTAGTTAGTTCTGCCATCTGTGGAGCATTCAAAAAGAATCAACAAACTTTGGAAAACAAGCCATTCATAAACCAGAAACTGCTCACATATCCGTTATGATTGAACATCTTTGACCTATTAATGCCCAAAGGGGAAAAAAATTGGGAGGGATCCCATATTGAACATTCTTCTTTCAATCTAGACCAGGGGTGGGCAAACTTTTTGACTCAAGGGCCACAATGGATTCTTAAACTGGACCGGAGGGCCGGAACAAAAGCAACCTGACCATGCTGGCACTCTCATCTTGGGCTGCTGGTGAAGGAGCGGAGGGGAGAGCAAGAGAACCCTCCGCTCTTTCGGCTCCGCGGGCCGGATAGAACAGCCGAACGGGTCAGTTCTGGCCCACAGGCCGTAGTTTGCACACGGCTGATCTAGACCTATTAACGTACTTTATTGGTCATCAAGTAAATAAGTCACAGGCTCACTTTATCTCTGCCAGGCTCCACAAGCACCAACTTGTGTGCTAACAGTATTAAAAAATACAGTAACTATAATTCAAAAACACCCATCAGTGGTTCTCAAAGTGTGATGTCAGATCTGCCATAGCAACATCACCTGGAAACTTGTTAGAAATGCAAATTATCGACCCCTACCTGTAGAGAACCCCTTTCCACATCCCAAATGGTTCAGGGTTCAGGTGCAGGGTTCAGGTTCTGGAGGAGGCCGCACACAAATGAGAGAGACTAGAAAATATTAATTTGGAAATATTGGGGGCAGGTGGAAGACCAACTCAAGGAGAAGGACTTCACCTTGCTCTGTCTGGCCTTGCTATTCCTTTTATTAAGACTTTGGGATCCACCCATCGCTCTAGGCAGGCAATTCCAGTAATAGCCATCCAGCAAGGATTTACATAAGATGAAAAGATGGAGGTTGCTTTAGCTACCATTGCCTCAACTAGACAGTGGGTGATTGGCTTTGACTTTTCAGAGCTTCAAGGTTGACCAGCTTTCTGGGTTCCTTGTCCACACCTCTCTGCTAGTGAAAGCAATGGGCTGCTTCCAACACTACCATGACCTATTGAATCAGAAACTCTGGGAATGGGGCCCAGGAATCTGTTTTAACAATCCCTCCAGGTGATCCTAATGCTCTTTGGAGTTTGAGAACCATTAATTATATTATATTAGATTGAGAACAGAAGTAGCAACCTAAGCACAGTGGTTTTTATTGGTAGATTATTAAGGAATCTTAGCTACTTCTACATGTTTTAATATGGCTGAAGTTTCAATACAGTATGTGTGATTAAATATTACAACTACTAAATGCATAACCAAGACAACAGAGATCTTCAATTTGTATTTATAAGTTTATTAAGGAAGTTCATTTTCCCATCCTTAGTCTGAATAGATTAAATGTCTTGGTCAAGTCTAATTTCCTGTGCTACTTGAGCAATTCAAACACTCTAAAAAATTTGAGCATGTTTTTATTTACTAAAGACTCTAATCAAGGTGGAAGCTCTTACAATTAGTCTTGGAAATACAAATGTAAATTAAACTCAGTTCTTTAATTTTAACAATATCCTTATTTGTTTCACTTTTAATATTATAAATCCAGATATTATTTTAATTAATACCTTGCCTTGTAAAGTTTACAATATACTTTACTAATATTGATAATAAAATCACAATTTAATATGGTATGACAAGTACAAAATAAATTTCTGAGGAAAAGTTCAGGCTGGAATTTTCTATATAATTACTTAAAAATTTTTTATTTGACTAATGTTTAGAGGTAAAAGGTCCATTTTTCTTCTTTTACTTTAACAAAGTCACAAGTGTCAGTAAGAATATAAAAAAATCCCTTAAGAAGTAAGTAGTCAGCTATTTCTCCTCTCGTAAATATTATATAAATGTTTAAATATTATATAAAAAATGAAGTTTTGTTACACATATTACAGCATTTGTTTTGCATCATGTTTAGCCATGAGGTTAGGACCCAGAGCTTTCTGCTCTAGAATTCCACCAGCCTCCATTATACTTCTAGGTCACTCAAATAATGCTCAGAGAGCTCCTGAGGAAGCACTATATAAATATTGGGAATGAGTTGGATTTTCCTGAAAGTTCCTTATCAGCAGCTGCCAATATTAATTCAACATTTCTACCACAAAACACAATTCATGAAGTTAAAAGTATAAGCAGACCCAAGCAGTCACTCCTTTAACTTAACCTTACCCATCCTCCTTCTGATACCTGGAACCAGCATCAGGCTTCCTCCTGTTTCCTGCTCGTTGGTGCCCACAGCATTCTCTCAGGACAGCCTGGCTACTACTTCCAACCAACCATCTTTCTGTCTCCAGTGAAACTAAAGGAGAATTCCTAGCCCTTTTCTATCACCCCCTTATTTAAAACATTGTTCCACACACCTTGGCATGACACTTCTTGCTTAAGAGCAACTTGTTTCTCCCCAAATGAAAACCACACAATAACATCCCTGGCCTTAGGGAGCCTACTGATGAGAAAAATGGAGATCTAGGATTTAACATGTAAATCTAGGATTGTGGTATTGAGAAAATGGGAGTGAGCTGCTAAATGTATGAGAATACCATATGTCATGAACCCTATAGGTATAAAACTTAACATATCTAAATATTTTTAAAATAATCCTTGGTAGTAGCATTTTGCAATTAGAGCGGGACCCTCTGGCATGTGAATTATGGTGTATTCATGTTCAGCTGCATTGACTGCACTCAGCTTTTAGCCATGTGCCTAGCAACACACTGGGTAAGAATTAATGTGCAATAATTCATGGCCTGTTGTGCCTTATTAAATATAGCATTGATTCAATTTTAGAACTGCAACATAATGACTCAAATATTTTTCAGAATGCTAAGTGCCCCATACGATTTTCATTTGCAACCCTCACTTACAATAGTAATATTTTCCTACTGCAGAGCAAGAAAAAAATGCAAATGCCCACCAAAAGATAAAATCAAATACCAAGAGGAATTATGTCCTGAATGGCCTTGTTTTTTTCCAATCAATATGAGTCCCCCAGACTCTATTTTAAATGGGGGGAAAAACACATTTTGTTTGTTTTGTTTTCAGGCCATTTAAAAAACTTTGTTAAAAAAAACTCTCCAATTCCTTGTTCTCCATTATATTATGATTTAAAGAAAAATAACAATATGTCACATTAAAAGTAAGAAATGCCCAGTAGCAAGGCAGGAGTCCTGTGGTCCAGTTCTGATTCTGCTAATTTACTCTACAATTGCCAGTAAGTCACATAATTTCCCTGTGCCTCAGTTTCCTCAACTGAAAAATACATCTGATACTGTCTTTAACTATTTCAAGGGTTGCTGTGAGAATAAAACAACCTAATTCTGTGAAGATGTTATATAAATACAATTAATGTAGATAGTGTACCTAGCCCCATTCTAAGTACACTTTTAGCTAATAGAAGAGCTCTCATACCCATCTCTTTGAAAGCTCCCACAATGCTGTGGGGAGTGGGTAAGTACTATAATTACCAGCTCACAGTTGGGCTTTAGCCACAGGATGTGGCAGATACACATGAGCAGTGAAAGACTTAAGCTGAATAACCATGATTTCCAATATCACAATTAGAGTGCCTTCACATTCATTAGATGGGGCAGGGGGGAGGGGGACACAAAGAGAAGGTGACAAATGTACCTTAATGACAAAATTAAAACCCAAATCCTGGTCTATTGTCTTTGCACTGGGCCTCTATCCTATGCACTGGGCCTCTATCCTATATAATAAAAGGATAATATGTAAATTGACCCTATTGGTAGAACAACCAGAAAGACTGCTGGACCAGTCACTATGAGGCACCCGGAACACCTCTCAGTCTCTTTCCCTGGCCAGCAGGCTCTGATTTCCCAATGGCAAACTGGGAAACTGGGGTGAGTGGCAACAGGGGGCAGGGCTGGGGAGCAGGCAGGGCTGGGGAGCAGGCAGAATGGCTGACCTCTTGGTCCCTCCCCTACCATACAGCAGGCTCCAATCACCTGATAGCAAATGGAGTGAGTGGCAGGGGGATAGGAGCAGTGCCAGGCCAAGGCCCCTGCCCTGCTGGTTGCCCCACAGACAAAGGGTGACCCTGGTGGAGGTAGGGCTGGTGAGCAGGCAGGAGCATCCATCCTCTCGGTCACTTCCCCTGGCTGTTAGGCTTTGATCACCTGATGGCAAACAGGGAACCGGGAGTGGGTGGTGGTGGGGTGCAGGGATGACTGCGGGCAACCGGGAAAGATGGCCCTGATCTCAGGCCAAGTCTAGGGACCATACCTGTGCACCAATTTCATGCACTGGGCCTCTAGTTGTTTTATAATAAATGATAGTTTTCAATCAGCCTAAATATCATCCTGTAATACTTTTCCAATGGACATCCTTCCATGTCTTTATGTTCAGAACTATATTCTTAAAATGACTTTTGACTTGTTTTAAGCAAATTAGAAGATTAAATTAAGGAAGTTCTAGAATTTCCTTGTATTACTAGTTAGCTACCATATTGTTTGCTATATATCCTATTTATTTTTTCTGAATGTTATGCAAGGATAGGAAAATATAATGATGACAAAACCAGTATCCCATGTGCAGATCATGCTCTGATGCTGCCATTTTGAGCATAAAACCACCTCTGGCACCAATACTGCAAAAAAAAAAAATTATATTTTAGCCTTGACATTTATTTTCTTTGTGATATGAGGAAAAATAGTTTGGGGGTCATAACTCTGACCAGCCTTCCTGAAACAAAACCTGTTTATACACTAGGGATCCACTTATTTTGGTGCAACCATTCTGAATATACAAACATGGAACATAGTAACATGAAATTCTTTTAGAGTAAGTCAGACCCGGTTTCTAACTCCGGCTTCATCATTACTGGTGTATGACACTGGAAAATTGACTTAATCTCTCTAAGCATGTTATTTAATGTAAATGAACCTAACAACATTTTCCATCTCATGCATATGTAAGCTACTAACGATAGAGCCTGAAACATAGCAAGCTCTCGAACATGCAAAAAATAGTTTGGGTTAGACAAACTATCTCGGCCCAGATATCAGATAAGATATGGATCCAATGCCAGTTGTTATGGGCTGTAGAGGACTGCCTGGGCATTTCTTTAAATTGTCAGCTGAGCCCAAAACGACTGGCAGAGCCGCATCTTGGATACACATTTCCCCAGGACAGTGTAATCAGCTGGGCCTTCGTATCAGCCCAGGTATCGGCAGGGGCAGGACTAGATATGTAAGTCCAGGCATGCTAGGGCCTACTTAAAAATGCAAATAAGTTGGTGATACTTCCAGGTATTGGGGGTATAAAATAAATGTGCTGGGAGGGATTGTCGTTGTCATCATCTTCCTGCCTCTCCATCAGAGAAAATGATGGCCCATCCAGCACTCGGCTTTTAAACCTATCTCTGTGTCTTCTTTCTTCCTTTCTATTATTTCTCAATCCCTGGTCACCTCCAGGGATTCGTTCATCTCTCTTTCTGTGCTGGACACCAAAGTCTGGGCCCTGCTGCATCAGGCCCCCACAATGGGCCAAATATATTTCAAGCTTCATCTTTGCTCCCATGTGATAGGTCTACCATTACAGAATTTTATATGAATATTCCTAGAATTCCTTTATGTTAGCACTATATATAATTATCAGTGTACTTGGCATGTACCTATGTTACAGTTCATTCTGCCTTATACAAAAATTACTCATAGATTTGCCTCCTCCCCCTAAATAGTAAGCATGAGAAAGCAAGAAGCATAACTTTCTCCCTCTATATCCTGTTCAAGCACCAAAACAGTGCCGTGCATCTCTCCAGCTGATCTAGTAAAAGTCAGTTGAATTGTACCGAAGGCAAATAATTCAAGTGAGATATTTGCCTCAAGACTTGGGGTTGGGAAACCATACAGGAAGGTATCCACCAGCCAGCAACTTGGTCATCATGTCAAAGCAGAGGCTTTTGGGTAACGTAATTACTGCTTTCTGTTATGAGTGACACCAGAGGCAGGAAAGACACTCTATGAATACAGAAAAACACAGGGAAAGTCATATGGCTAGCCCAGTTCAGCTCTAAGTGAACAGCTTTGTAGAATTCCCCAAGATTCTACTTCATGTTGGAAAAGAAAGAGTTAGGAGCTCGATGATTTGAAAACACCAATGACTTTATGACTCTTCAATGCAAAATAAAAGCCCATTTAGACTTTCTTTTGCAATTATCACCTATTTGAATTCTGGTAACACTTATTTAGTTAGCAATCCAGTTCTTTTTCTTATTTAAAAATAAATAGTAGGGTGTTCTTTTTTTCTTTCATGCATTGATATGAGGCAGACATCATTTTGATCGTCTTTAATATGACATTAGAACCTTGTTTAGTGAACCTTGTCTTCAAAAGCCTGACCTGCTCTCTCTGCAAGCTGACTGAGAGAAGGCACTTATGCCTGAGGAAGCAGGCCTTGCCATTGAGAGCTCACACAGGCAGACTCTCTCCTCCCGCCCACTCAACAAGGGGGACAATTGTAGGAGGGTTGATGCCAGTCCCTGACCAGTGACTGTCACAGGTTTCTCTTTGATATAGAACTCCCTCTTCTTTCTCCCATTCTATTTCTTATCCATCTTATCAAACTGCTAGTTTGATCACTAGATCAAAATATAACTGCATTGATTTTTTTTTGATGGACCAACCTTAGAGATTTTCAGAAGAAAGCAAGATGGACCAAGTTGTCGGTATTATTCCTGTCTCAGAGAAACCCTTATGCATGAAACATGAAAATTCAGCTGTCAGCACCCTGCCTCCTTAGAGAAATTTGTATCCTACTCTTCAAACCATAGAAGCACATATTAGGCAGAACAGCTAAGTAGCATTGCTAAAACACCCTGACAGGTGTGGAAGGACTTTATTACTTTACACACACACACACACACACACACACACACACACACACACACACGCCACTCACCCCATCAGAGATCTCTATTCTGCGAAAAGATTTTCCAGTCTTTTCTGTCATCCATCTCAAAGATCTTTCCTCCACCTCCACTGAAGCTGCCACCATCCTCTCGAACTTCAACTGGACTCCCAAGTCAATACCAGTTCATGCTTCATTTAGAGATTGTTCCCTGAGGTTTCCAGAGACAACGGAACATAATTGCTATGCATGTGGACTCTGGAGCTAGACAACTAAATCTAAATCTTGCCCAATTAACCCTCATGCACTGATGCAGCCACTGTGGAGAACAGTATGGAGTTTCCTCAAAAAACTAACTCTATTCAACCCAGTGATCCCACTTCTGGGAATATATCCCAAGAAACCAGAAACACTAATTAGAAAGGATAAATGCACCCCTCAGTTCATAGCAGCACAATTTATAATAGCTAGGATTTGGAAATAGCCTTATTGTCCATCAGCAGATGAGTGGACTAAAAAACAGAGGTACATCCACGCAATGGAATATTACACTGCTATAAAAAAGAAGGAACTTTTACTATTTGCAACAGCATGGATGGACCTGGAGAGCATTTGCTAAGCGAAATAAGCCAGTCAGAGAAAGATAAATATCACATTATCTCATTCATTTGTGGAATATAATGAACAATATGAACTAATGAACAAAAACAGAGACAGATAAACATTGGTCAGACCATTGAACCTCAGAGGGAAGGTAGGGGAGGGTGGGGGTAAGGTGAGAGACCAACTAAAGGACTTGTATGCATGCATATAAGCCTAGCCATCGGACACAGACAAGAGGGGGGTGAGGGCATGAGTGGGGGGATGAGGAGGGGTAATGGGGGAATAAGGACACATATGTAACACCTTAATAAAGAAATTTTAATAAATAATAAATAAATAAATAAATCCTGCCCAATTGCTTACAAGCTACAGTTTCCTCATTTGGGATGACAGTGATAGAGGATGTCTGGTTATTGTAAATAAAATATAACCAGAAAAAATAAAAGGTTAATAAAAGATAATAATAATAATAATAAATTAAATAAAGAAAAATTTATTTTTTCCCTTTTCTTTCTTAAGTAAAAGATAAAGAATAAGTGAAGTAGTGAAGTGTTGTTTACTTCAGCTGAGTATTAATGTCCCCAGGGGGCTGGTTTAAGACCCCTCTCTAGTGCTCTGTCTGCCACCTCTCAGCTTCCTTTTAGGTAGTCAGCACTGGGTCGAAATTCCCAGTGACCCACCACTCCTCTGTGTCTGTCTCCCCAGTCTTGGCTTCAGAGAGGTGGGACTAATCTGCCTGCTTTCTGCCATATTTACACAAGCATCCATTTCTTACATGGGCTCTAGGTGGAGGTGTTCTTGTCTTTGTTTCCAGGACCAAATGGGCAGCCCCTCAACCCAGTCCCTGGGGGCTTCCTTGTTTCCCTGCAGAGCGCAAAGCTGGGTGAGGCTGCGCTGCCAGGAGGGGCTGGTTCTTCAGTGGGGGGAATTGGTTGGAGAGACCAGATTGTCTCAGAGCTGGATTCCTGGCCGCCTCTCTCTGCTTTGGTCCACAGCCTCCTTAAAATCACCTCCACCTGTACTGCAGCCTTGGTGAGTGTTTGTACTTGAAAGATCCTATGTACTGGGTTGAGTGAGGAAAAGCAAGGAAAATAGAAAGACAGAGCAACTGCGCTGCTGCACGTCTCTCTGCCCCTGGCACCGTGCAGCCAGTGCAGAACTTCAGGCTGCCTTTCCAGGCACAGCCTCCCATGGCTGTTGACTTAGATCTAGAGTAAGGTGACCAGACATCCCGCTTTTGGACAGATTCTTTCAAAATCGGGGACTTTTTTTAAAACTCCACAGGATGCGGGACAAATTGTCAAAAATCGGGACTGTCCCGCCAAAAGCGGGACGTCTGGTCACCTTAATCTAGAGTCCCCGGCTGCCAGCAGCCCTGTGGACTCCCTTCCATAGCCGAGTGTTACACGTGTCCTCAAGAGACTCGGACTTGGTACAGCACAGTTTCCTTCTGACCCTCTAGTCCTAGTGGATGGCGCATCTCTTCCTCCAACCCAGATTCCTGATCCTACTGTTCTCTGGGAATCTTCTGTCCTTTCTGACCATGAGTTGTCTCACCAACTGTATTTAATTCACCAATTCTGGATGGTTGTTATTTTATTTAGTTGTTTCTTCCACCTGCGCGGGACATGTCTGCCTATTTGGCTGCTATTTTGTCTTCCCCCACCCTCACACCACCCCAGACAAGCTTTTTAGGAGCCCACAGCTATGGAAGCTCGAGTCTTGGTGTTCATGGTTTACAACCGAGGCAGCAGGTCCCTGGCCAGGGTGGCTACAGGGTCCTGGGTGGTGTCTGGGGGCCCGCGGGTGGGGGTGAGGCTGGGCCCCCAATCACAGCAGCTCTCCCCTTTAAGATGGTGCGGCCTCTGCCCCCCTTGTATAATATTTTTAACAGAACTCTCTCTTTTGTCTTTTCAGTGCTTTGGGTGCTTAAGTTGCATAGATTTCTTATGATGGAATAGGAGACAGAGTAAAACAAGTAAAAGTGCCCCCGACGCCTGATTTTTAGACATCACTCACAGAATTATAATTTTTGAGGGTTATATAGTGGCTAATACAGACAGGCTTTCAATAAATGCTAAAATAAGCTAATAAATTTACTCTTTTCTCATTGAGAACAATCTGGCTAATCAAAGAATGGGGGTTGGGAGAGCAATCTTCTCTTCCTTCTATCTTACATTCCCCAGCCAGCTTCTTCACCAGAACTCCGAAGGAATATTCCAGTGAGCCAAATGTGAGGACTTATCTCCCTACATAGGCTCAGGGACACAATTCCATGTCTTATAACTCATTGGGTTACTTGAGTGCTTCATGGATTGTGGGGTCTGACACATCCATTCAGCTACAGAGATGGTATCTTCCTATTTCCTGGAACACTTTCTTCCCTGGGCTCCTAGCCACCAATTTTTTCCTGCTATTCCTCTTCCCTCCAGCCACTTCATTTTGGTCTCCTTTCAGATCTTCCTCCTCTACTCAAACCCGAAAGCCCAAGAGTCTCATGGCACTTTTCTCTTCATAATTCTGCAGGCTTCCTGAATGATCAACTCCCATCTCATGTCCCCAGTCCATCTATATTTTCTGGATATGTCTCTCCCTGAGATCTGGACTTCTGTATTTAACCACCCTCTCGCCCCCTTCATTCAGATATCAAACACACATTTGAAGCTCAACAAATTCAAAACAGAAGTCTTGATTTCCTACTCAAGCTTGTTCCTCCCCTAAGCTTCCCACTTAGCAAATGGGAACAACTTTGGCAGTTACTTAGACCCAAAACTCAGGCCTCCTTGCTCATTGCTGATTCCTCTCACATACATCCTTCACATCTAAATCCATGAGTGAGTTCTCTTTACCTCCACTTCCATCAAGTATGTATCCAAATCTGAAGTCTCCTCCCTGCCTCCTCTCCCAACATGATAATAGTCCAAGCCACCATCATATCTCACCTGAACTGATTCGGTGGCTTCCTAACAGGTCTCTGCTGCCACCCTTCCCTTCTCCCCCACCCTAAAAGACCATTCAATGCAGCAGCCAAAGTGATATTTTTAAAAGAACAATCAGACCACATCCCTGTTAAAATACCTCAGCTTTTAGACTAAGCTCTAAGAGGACAGATATTTTGTTTCTGTGTTGTTCATTGCCTATCCCTGGGAACAAGAGCAGTACCAGGCATGATGCATAATTAGTACTTAATAAATATTTGTTGAATAAGTAATGACAATATTCAATGATAATCCATTTTGTGTTTGACCATGTGTTGAGTTCTGGGAACATAGCAAGGACGTAACAAACATGGCCCGTGCCCTCATGCTTGAGGATTGCAAACCTTTGTATATGTAAACATTAACAGACATGATAGTGTTACATGGGTGTGATCTTTAATTTGTTAACTTGACTGAACCACAGTGCCCAGATATTTAGTCAAGCATTATTACAGAAGTTGTTGTAAATGTGATTTCTGTAAATGTGATCAAATGAGATGAACATTTGAACTAGTGGACTTTTCATGAAGCAGATCACCCTCTTTAATTTAGCTGGGTCTCACCCAACCAGTTAAAAGCCTAATGAAACAAAAACTTCCAAGCAAGAAGGAGTTCTTCTAACAGATAATTTTTGTACTTGAATTGTAATAATGGTTATTCCCTGGGTCTCCAGCCTTCTAGCCTACCCCATCAGATGTTTGGATTCTCTCTCTCTCTCTCTCTCTCTCTCTCTCTCTCTCTCTCTCTCTGTGTGTGTGTGTGTGTGTGTGTGTGTGTGTGTGTGTGTGTGTATTCGTGTATAAAAATACACACACACACACACACACACACACACACATCCTACTTATCTGGAGAATCCTGGCTGATGCAATGGGAATATAAAGGATGCTATGGGGCATGTATCAAGAGGCCTTCCTAACTTAGTTGGAGAAGCTAGCAAAGGCCTCCTAAGGAAACAATATTTAAATCAAGGTTTACACCATGGGTACATGTCATATAGGACCAGTGTAAAGGGGAAGCCAAAACTATACCAAGCAAAGGTAGTAGTATTTCCAGTAAAAGAAATACTTTTAGGCACTAAGAAGCTCAGCACTGGCAGTTGATCCTCCTTGCATGAGATGTGCAAGGTGGGTGTTTTATCTGGAAAGCCTCATGTGAAGAATGTCAAGCATGCTGTCACACAATCCCTCTCAGTAGAGGTCACAGTCAGCCTGATCCAAAGAAAAACACCATACATATTCATCCCTCCTGTTGGCAAAGTTCATGCCCTCCCTCGCAACAAGGGGAGAGATATATAATCAGCGAAGTCTGACACATCTCCAGGCTTCAGACACCCAAGAAAAGAGCAAAGTCCTTACAAGGAGAGACCTAAGTCAGCCTGAGTAGTCCAGTCAGCAGTCACTCTGTTCTGAAACCTGTCAGACTGCAATGCTGCTCAAGGCTGTTGTTTTGACATTAGCTTGACACATTCACATGTTGCCCTCATTGTGTGAACTCCTACTCAGTGTTTTGTAATAACAGCAAAGGCATCAATATTTAAAAACAATCAAGTGTATGTTTGGTTTAAATAGGCAGTTAAGCCACAATCACTTACAGAAAGTCTTCTATGTGTATTTGCTCATCTTACATACTTTAAATTATGAATTCATATGGGAAGTCTCTTACCTGCATTAGTTAACTAGAAAGGGTCAGTAATTTAATGGACCCAGGGTTATATTGTCATCTTTAAAAGATTATAAGTCAAGTTACTTTCCCACTTGATATCCTCTCCCATCACCACTTTAATGAAAAGATGACATAAGATTCTGCAGGCATATAGCAGATGAAGGTCCTCAAAATTGTTCATGAGGTACAAATACCCTAACATTCATCTCTTTCAGGGAAGCAAACTGCTGAATGCATTCATTTTATTTTTACCCTTCTATTTGGCAATGTAGATGAAGATTTACACCAGCTGCCTACAGAAGGGAAGCAGTGCCACCCATGTCCCACCGCATAGTTCCCCGGGTCCCTATATGTCATTATCCTGGGGGACAATTCTAATCCTCATCTGAGGATATGATTTTTAGAGAAAGAGAAAGGGAGAGACATTGATAAGCTGCCTATCCTCAACCAAGAACAAACCCACAATCTAGGTATGTTCCCTGACCAGGAATCAAACCTGCAAACTTTTGGTGTACAAACGATGCTCCAACCAACTGAGCCACCTGGCCAGGGCTCAAAAATATTGACATTCTTCAAAGACTGAGTAAAGACAATAATAAGCATCTGTGAATTATATTTGGTGTTTTGAAAGCCAATAAAAAAAACACACATATAACTCATATAAATGGACACACATGGTTTCTTTTCCTTTGTTTTGTTTAATCTTTATGGCATTTTTATCAAATCAATAACATTGGTTATCAGGTATCAGTCAAAAAATAATTGGGAGTTAGCCCTAGCTTATTTTAATAAATAAGGAAAACAAAGCAAATATTACAAATATGCTATTTGGTAAATAAAATTATTAAAGTATGAAGTCCCTGAGGGAGAGAAAGATATTTTGTAAAGACCTTGGTAATGACACAGGGAGGAATCCTTGCCCTGACTATACTTATATCTCCAACTGTCTGTACTATCTCCCTGAATTACCATCATTGGAAATTATCCTGAGTTAGGCCAAGCGATTCTGAATGAAGCACATGCAGGATTGAAAAAGTCCTTCTTGATCCTCATATTTCTCCTCCCCACCACCTATGAAGGCCACGTCTAGAGCAAAGGTGGCCTGGTCATGAGAGAAACAGATTTCAGAGGGTGACCGCAGTATTCTCTTCAGAATCAAAACCACAGGGTCCTTTGCAGCTCTCCTCTCAAACATGCCTTCAGACAAGACCTGTGGCGTGAAAGGTGACTTTTCCTTGAGAGGTCACTGTTCATAATCAGGTAACGAGTGGCAATCAGTCTCTGACTGAGGATTTCCATCTCAATTTTTCAAAGGATGTCTTGATTCAGACCAAATGTCAGAAATGCCAAACACGAAAGCAGAACACGCACAGTCGCTGACTCATGTGAAAATATGCAAAGTTAATTTCCTTTCAATATTTGGTCTGCTTTAGCTAAAGTCACACGCCACGTTCCTGGCTTGTCTTAAATTTTGCTAAGAGTGAGAGTGAGCAGGGCCATTTTAGAATACAACTGTGAAGTCATCAAAGCTGGTTTTAATATTCTCAACATTTTGCCCCTTCACCCCTGTCTTATCCATTTCAGGTAACCTATATTGTCAAGCTTCTCTCCTATCCAAGCATGCTCCTAGAAAAAAAGTTTTCATCTGTTTGTCATCCTAGGGCTCCTCGCCTCTGGACTGGAGGCAGTATCCAGATGCTTGTGGTAAATGGAGCTAGACGGTCTCTCCACTTTGCCAATGTTGATTTGCATGAGTAATATTCATGGGATCTTTGTAGATGGTCCCTGGGAGAAGTCAGGTGAGTTCAGTGCAGGGAATGGCCTAGCCTCTATCCTCACTTGCCTTCCTACCTCATAAGCATGCAAAGCCCAGCTCTTGCAAAAGGGAGGTTAAATAAGAAACAGGGACATCTATGCTTATGAAAGACTGTGTATAGAGAACCACCATGCCAGCTCTGCCATAGACCACACCTTGAGTGGCCGAAACATCCTCCCAGGGGAAGAGGAGTTGTACTGGAAGGACAGTAGAGGCAACAGCAAGGTCCTTTGATGAAAAGACTGAAATATCTGAGGTGGCTCAATCTAGGGCACACATGAGACACAACCTAGGCTCCAGAAATAACTAAAAAGGAGTCTGGAGATGACAGTAGGGTAATTGGAAATTACACCCAAAGAAATTTTCCCCCTAATTATTTCATATATATATATATATATATATATATATATATATATATATATATACCGTATTTGCCGGTGTATAAGACGATTTTTTGGCCCTGAAAAATACGTATTTGCCGGCGTATAAGAGACTGGGTGTATAAGACGACCCCCTAACATTTCCACTAAAAAATACAGAGTTTGTTATATACTCGCCGTATAAGACTACCCCCCACTTGGAGTCATATTTTTCAGGGCCAAAAAGTCGTCTTATACGCCGGCAAATACGGTATATTAGGAGAAGTATTTGGGAGCCATATTGGCCCATCTTGCTGCTTACTTTCACCTTTGTGGACCCACACTTTTTCAGGAAATCTCCCTTCACTAATTGTGCCTTCCAAATAAAGTGTATTATTAATAGCATCATTGTTATCATTTATAGTTTCATCCTATTTTTCACATCTTCTTTTTTTCAGCTACTAGCTGATATGGCAATAAGTACCCTTGCAATTGGCATATCACTTTTCTTCTGCAGCAATTTAGTTGCCTCATAGCAAAGCTTGGATTTAAATAAAATAACTCTGACTACACATTGGCCCTGCCCATTAATGCCAAATGAATGCACTGCTGCATCAGTAAATAGCAAATTCATTATGGAGTGTTGTTCGGGCTCTTAAAAATGAGCCACTTGAGTCAGATCGTTCTTCAATCTCTGTGCCTGCCTTTGCGTGTCATCCACCTAGGAAGGTGATGCTCTGAAATCGTGTTAAGAATTTTAATCATGTATAGCCTCTGCACATTGTGTAGATGGGGAAGAAAAGGTGACTCCTGCTTCCCCAGACTCCTGTTCAACCCCTGCAGTTTTCCTCACCTTGGATGATGTATTCAAGACTTTGATTCATTTTTCCATATTATAACCATCTCTTTCACAGCTGGGGTGAAGGGAAGGAGAAAGAGTGTTAAATAGCAATAGGGCAAGGGCAAGTCATGATTTAAGGATCAGAAACCTTTTTAAAGTGGTGTGCCGAGATTTGGGTTCTATTCTTCTACTCTGTGCCAGAGGGGTTGTTTGCTGCCACAGATCCCCTCCGCGACCCCTCCGCCCTTCCCCCCCCCCTCGCCTCTCCCGCTTCTTCCGTCCATCAGGCCATGTGCTAGCTGGCTTGGCTAAAATTGAACTGCTCATGTTGGCCTTATAACTATCATTATTCATTCAAATAGTATTGAACACTAACAGGAATCATTTCATGTAATCCTTTCAGCCACACTAAGAAAAGCAGGCACTATCCCGAAACCGGTTTGGCTCAGTGGATAGAGCATCAGCCTGCGGACTGAAAGGTCCCGGGTTCGATTCCGGTCAAGGGCATGTACCTTGGTTGCAGGCACATCTCCAGTAGGGGGTGTGCAAGAGGCAGCTGATCAATGATTCTCTCTCATCAATGTTTCTAACTCTCTATCCCTCTTTCTTCCTCTCTGTAAAAAATCAATAAAATATATTTTAAAAAAAGAAAAAAGGAAAAGCAGGCACTATTATTTGCCTCTACTTTCCACAGGAGGAAATGGGAGGTTGGAGACCGTCAATGACCTCATGGTTGCACAGGCAATAAGGAACTTTCAAACCTGAGTCTACCTGCCTGCACTGTGTGGCTCAGCTGTCCAGCAGTGCAGGTGAGAGAATGAAACCCAAATCCCTCTCAGCAATCTCTGGAATATCACAGTGATGAATTGTGCTGCAGAGATGACTCTCTCCCTCAAACTGGGGGCCTGTTTGGGATGTCTTCAATTCACGTTTTTTAAAGAAGCAGTCCCAGGGGGCAGCTGCTCCAACCGGTAGGTTATCTTGCTGCTGGGGTCTGGTGGATCAGGACTGGGCAAGACGGGCTGGACACGCCTCGGAGCCAATCTCCTATGGTTCCCTCCCCGGCCTCTAAAATATTTCTTCTAATTAATTTCCTTTCAATGAGCACAAATTTAGCCTCTAGTAGGAAATATAAAAATTATGACAATGGCCGAAACCAGTTTGGCTCAATAGATAGAGTGTTGGCCTGCGAACTGAAAGGTCCCAGGTTCGATTCCAGTCAAGGGCATGTACCTTGGTTGTGGGCACATCCCCAGTAGGGGGTGTGCAAGAGGCAGCTAATCGATGATTCTCTCTCATAAATGTTTCTAACTCTCTATCCCTCTCTCTTCCTCTCTGTAAAAAATCAATAAAATATATATTTTAAAAAGTATGACAATGGTTGTCAAATACATGTACTATTCCATTTAGTCTCATAATAGCCCCTATGTAAAGTGATACCATTAGTGTCTGTAGAAATTACATTCAAAATCTAGTCCCTATACTGGTGTCAGTCCACCACAAATGCATTTCTAGAAATTTGTTTTCAGTCTACAAAGAGACTGAAATTTTTTTCTTTCTTTCTTTCTTTCTTTCTTTCTTTCTTTCTTTCTTTTTTTTTTTTTTAATCTGGCCTTTCAGCAAAGATAGTTTCAGAAACCACTGGAATTTATACCCTAGGGAACCAAGGTTTAATTAGAGAGTTTAAGTAATTTTCCTAAAGAAACACAGCCTCAGGGAAGTAGAGCCATAGTCACCTTCCTCTTAAACCCTGGAGACTGGATTTGTATAACTCTACTCTGGGCTTTTCCCTTTGAGTGCCTCCTTTGGGGCCTATGATAAATCCCTAGACTTTAGCCTGGCTACTTTTTCTAGCATAGAACCAGGAAGTGAAATACCAACAGCCCCCTGCTCATTATTTATATTCAGCATGTACTCCACTGTCCCTTCCCTCTGTGAATCAGGTCCCATGGGGTCAGGCGGGTTTGGAACCTCAGACCCAAACACTACCCGTCTACTTCGGGGTCTGAGGTCATCATGCCATGCAGCACTTCCAGTTTTACTCATTGAATGACGTGATTTCTGGCAGTTGGCTTCTAAAACCCAGATGTCACTTAAAGAATGCCAGAGGCACTCTCTGCACAAGCCGTATCAACATTTTACAGGGCATGAGGCAGAGATTGTGCTGTGGTGATATCTCCTAGTCACTTGCTTCACCTAGGGCAATTAATCAAATGCAAAACAACCTTTCCTCACTAGATGGGACATGTTGCAGAGAGTCTGTGTCCTTTCTAAGAGCAAATTCCCACCCCACCCTTGCTTTACTGGGACACTGTACCTTTGACAAAGGAAAGTACAAACACAGCCAATGTTATCAAACATCCGTAGAGCTGCTTTTCAAGGCTGCAGCACCTGTCCTCTTGATTTGAAAGTCATTAGAGAAAATCAGTCATGTCAACCAGGAGAAACTTCACCACCAACAGAAATCAAACCGGTAGACAGACTTGTCTATAGTCAAAGCCTCTGCTCTCAAACGTTGGGCAGAGCAGAGGGAACTCAGGTGTCAGGTTATAAACACGTCTGTCTCCTGACGACTCAAGATGACAGGATTAAAGTTCTATGCACAGAAGTCTGTCTTTTTATTTTATTTATTTTTTAACAGGGCTAGTAGGTGAAACCAAAGGAACTGTTCGACCCATGGATCCAAACCTGTGTTTCTGGGAGCCCCAGAGTTTCTGGGAAAGTGTCATGTGATTATGGGAGATGAAGAAGGGAAAAGGAAGTTGGGAGGGTAAAGAGTGGGCCTCTCTCTTCCTTCTTTGACTGGCGTAGCCTTGCTTTCAGCCATTTCTCTTTTTAGATTCTCTATAGGATTTGATTTCAGGAAAAAATTCCACTTCGTTCATTTTTTTTCCTGAAAACTCCTTCTTTAACTATAATTGTATTCCTAAACATTTTGGGTTGACTTAAATCAGCAAGTTTTAAGCCTGTTTTAGAACTAAATGCTTTTTTTCAATTTTTGTAACTCCGAACTTTTATTTCAGAAATATTTGGCTGTAGAAATGAGTCAGACATCTCATTTTAACTGAGACATTTTTGCCAAACAAAATATAAATATCCTCTGTTTTTGAAAGAGAAATGTTGCTACAGGGCCTCATTTTCTTTTGTTGTAAGAATTTCTTGAAGGCTTTTGGGGGAGGTTTAATGCTGAAAATGGGAAAAGAGTAATTTCTGTCTCTATTAAATTTTTTATCTGCATATTTAAATGTGATTGAAATATTTCACAGCTGAAACTATTCTCTAGTGTTTTGATCTATAGATAAAGAAAAACTTCTAACCATGGAAATGATGTCACATTGAGCTCTATAGTTAACCAAGGCCTGATAACACTAGGAATCCTATGATATCCATTCACAGATACAAGTGGGAAAAACTAGCCTATGATAGCCTAGGTTCACAACCTAGAAACCAATAAATCAGGATGTGATGGAACCATGCCCAGAGATATTTGCCATTTTGAAAAACTCCCATGTTGCAATCTGATGTTTTGTAAGTTTTAAAATGCAAGTAATAGTGCTACATTAAACTTATTATCATCTTTGCAGAACAAGCTGTATCCCATTAAAATATTATTATCTTAAGATTCCTTCCCACGATTATCATAGTTATTGCTCAAAATTCTTTATGTACATTTTCCCTAATATTCATGGTAAGAGAAGTACTATTGCACCCACTTTACAAAGAAGAAAATCAGTACTTTAAAGTTAAATGGCTATCCTGGGATCATTATAGCCAAATAGATGGTAGAACATGGCTCTGAGTCAATCTACTGCATCACACTGCTTTGAATAAGATTGGAATCCATAGATCTGCCCAGAGGATATGCATTGGCATCACTTTCATTGAATGCTCACTCTATGCCAGCCACTATCCTCTTTAATCCTCACAATGCCACGATTATCTTCATTTTATAGATGAGAAAATTATCTGAAGTTTATCATGTTGAGTAACCAGGTCACACATCTTGAAATATATGAAGCCATATCTAAAGTGCATATCTGTCTGCTTCCAAAATACAATCAAGTTTATACTTCTAAATGAAGAATTTTTCTCAAGGGATTACATATGTAGTCTCAAGATACTTCTATTGCTTATAATTTTTCTAACGTTCATCTTTTAAAATTGTCTTCTTAGAATCAGTTTATGAACCACTTAAACTCCCCCCTCAAATCTACTTTATAAAAGCACTACATTCCAGAAGACTTTTGAACTTTTCCAAAAATCAAAGGTTCTCTCAAATAAGGATTACCATCACTGTGAATTTCCCCCAAAAAAATTTGCCCCTGACTTCAAAGTAACTCCAATGATGTTTTGAAAAATTATAGTGCCATTGGATTAAGTTCTCAGTTTTCCTGGATGTTACTGTGAAGAAGCAACACTTATTTAGGGATGTAATTTCTGTATTTTTTTAAATCAGTATTCCACAGTTCGTTATTATCTTTGTCCCATTGTTCAACTAGCCATCAGCCCCACTCCCACATTATGTCTATCCCCAAGCACAGTGGTGGGCAAACTCATTAGTCAACAGAGCCAAATATCAACAGTACAACCATTGAAATTTCTTTTGAGAGCCAAATTTTTTAGACTTAAACTTCTTCTAACACCACTTCTTCAAAATAGACTCGCCCAGGCCGTGGTATTTTGTGGAAGAGCCGCACTTAAGGGGCCAAAGAGTTACATGTGGCTTGCGAGCTGCGGTTTGCCGACCACTGCCCAAGCATATTTTCTATAAGTCCTCTCATGTAATGACTCATTAAAGTATCTCAGACATGTCTGCATGAAGGAAGCACCCACCTATGGAAAGGAATCGGGGGCAGTGATTCTTTGGGAGGATTCCTAATCACCCAGAATTCTTCCCATGCAACTCAGAAACTTTCTCTTCCTTTTCCCATAAACAAAAATTGAAATGATCTTGAATGCCTCTTGTAATGACAGATCACTTTTAATGCTAGCCTCCATTTTATGCAAACCTTCTCAAAAAGTCACTGTGTAGCCATTGAGCATTTTGGCTGAAATCAGTATAGCTTTGAAATTCCAAATCACTCATAAGATATCACTTTTGAGCTAAAATTCTACCAAGTTGGAGAGAGATTGGCATTTAAACAGATGTCAGCAGTGTTTGGGGAAATGTAAATGGAGGTACAGATGGTGACTGCTAGGGAGTTAAGAGCATCTGTGTTCTATGAAGAAGAAGAAAACTATATTTGTGAAAAAAATTTAAATAATAACTGAAATTCCTAACTCAATTTTGAAAGCAAACAAAAAAAAATATATCCTCATTGGGTGGCACTCTTTGATAACTTTCTTATCATATCAAAGATGACTTGAATTTCTGGGTTTTGGATATTAATTAGATTCAAGATAGGAAATTATACGCTATGTCTTCAGTAAGCCAAAATTAGAACTTCTCCAAAAGAACAACTACATAACCTTGGGAAAGAGTGTTGATCCTTCTATCTCACACAACTGTGTATCTCAGAGTAAGTTCTGAGGAAAATATCAGTCATCTGCCACACAGTGGTAAAGCTCAGGCGCTGGGAGTCAGAGAGCCTGAATTCAAATTCTGCTACAGCTGGTTCGTATCTGTATGAACTTAGGACACATTGCTTCCCTCAGCCTCAGTTTTCTCACTTGTAAATGAGGATAATAACGGTACCTCCCTCATAGGACTGCTATGAGGATTGGAGTTTTGTGTAAAGTGTTAGAGCCAATAAATAGTAACTGTTATTATTAGGCTTTCTTCCTAATCCTGGGAGATCCATACAGGTCTGGCTACCATTGACCTATGTCTCCCCAGGTCCCACATTCTCACCTGTGTCTTGACCTAACATGAATAATGACCTAGAAATCTGGGATCTTGTGATTATCAAAGGTCTAACAAAGGCCCTTTGTTTGTCTTTTTAACAGGCCTGTACACATTTCCCATTAAAGAATCAGTCATTCCAAATAGGAACACTTGCATTTTTTTATTTTTTTTGGTTAGGCTCTTTGAAAGATGCAGAAACGTTTTCAGTTCTCCAGGATAATGCCCAAAGTTACATTTCCATTAATGTGATTCATGTTCTAGGAACCTGGGTGTGCTGAAGCAGTTTTCCACTAAAAACCTGATTTACAACCGGAAAGAGACTGAAAATCTCTCCATTCTGTCTATTTATTTATTTGTTTGTCTGCTTTTAAGGATTCTTATGCTCAGCTACTCATATTAATCCAGTTTTTCAATGAGTTTCCTCCTCCAGAGAAAATCAAGAAACCAAAATGTTAATCAATTCAGTTATATTAAGAAACTGTGTAGGAACCACGTAGGAATCCAGATTCACAGGTTAGAGTTTAATGTGCTATACACCGTGCCTGATTGGAATGAGTTTATGAATTAGATCCCATACACAAATGGCTGCATTTAGCTTCGTTCACAGCACATCCGCAAACTCATTTACCGGATCCATAAGCACTTGTAAACATTGCTAATGGAGTTTGCTAAATGAATATTATAAACGTAATCCAAATGAGCTCTCCATGGAAATTGCAAATCACATGAAAAATATAGTGCATTTGGTTATAGCACATTTCGGGAACCGTATATTTTAGTTAATTGTGTTAGTATATTATACATGGCTCAATGTCAATACTATCACCTAGAAAAAAAAGACTAGCTCTTTTGCTTGCTTAATACATCCTATCTATGACACTGAGTATTACATAATCCATCAATCAAAGGTTCTTATTGCTAAAGCCGATTTTTCTGGTTCACACTGTATCCCTCAGAGGAAACTAGGGCACTTGAGAAGCTGTGTAAGCTCCTTCAGCCTCTTAGAGTATCAATAGGACTTCCAAAATGATGCCTTGGGACTTGACTTAAAAGTGATGCTCTTTAATTAATAAAATAAAAGTACAGAGAAAGGTTTAAACATAGTTTTATCTTATTTTTTTCAAATACAGTCGTATTTCCAACTACATATTCCCATAATTTAGAGTTACATTATCTGAATGAAGATTCTGTACTCAAGCCATAATCAAGACTCCCAAAGGGTTTTCCTGCCTTGGTGATTATATATTTGGAACATTAGAAAACTAAACATGGCCGAAACCGGTTTGGCTCAGTGGTAGAGCGTCGGTCTGCGGACTGAAAGGTCCTGGGTTCGATTCTGATCAAGGGCATGTACATTGGTTGCGGGCACATCTCCAGTAGGGGGTGTGCAAGAGGCAGCTGGTCGATGTTTCTCTCTCATTGACGTTTCTAGCTCTCTATCCCTCTCCCTTCCTCTCTGTAAAATATCAATAAAATATATTTAAAAAAAACATATGTTCTTATATAAAAAAAAAGAAAACTAAACATGCTATTCCAAAATGGAAGTCTGGTGTTTTCAAGAGTTCAATTCTTCAAAATGTGAATTTCATTTTTGTTGTACAGAATGAGAGACTGAATATACAAATAGACAATGGCCAGACCATATACAAAAATGGAACTCTGACTCACAACCTGAAGCAACTTGTCCAGGAAACCAACTCTACCTACATTAGCTGGCCTCCTACAAGGCAGACCTGTAGGAAGTCAGAATGCTATCTCTAGTGAAATCCAGGAAGTCAAACCATAATCCTTGTAATTGAGCACACCATAATTCCTGTGAGCCCCAAACATCCAGATCTTAATTAATATCTGATAGCTTCTCTGATTTTTGTTCCTGCTTCCAGCTTAGGACCAACCAGAGAAAGACAAATATGTATCCCTAAACAATCACACAGGATGCCCTGCTTCCTAGGGGCCTACCTCTTCTCCGTGCTAACAGCCTCCAATCAGAGCACATCTGAAGTCTTCCCCCTGTTTTCATTATGAAGTTTTCCCACTCCCCTGCCTGTCTTTAAATCTCTACCAAAACACAAATGATACAAGTGGCTGACTCCCTGGATATAGCAAACTCTGAATAAATGGTCTTTGCTTGTTCTCATTTGATCTTCATTATTTCTACATGAGCAACCCAGTAATGTTTTAAAGACAAAAACAAATGTTGAAATATATATCATCGGTCAGGATTTATATTCAGCTAGAGATTATCCTTTGAAGTATTAAAGGGTTTATGTTATTCTGGAGAAAACTATTTCCCAGATGCCATTTATATAAATAAGCAGACTTCCCAAGAAAAGAAAGTATGAACCAAGCTACTATAGGCAATCATGAAAATGATTTCTCAGCCGAAACCGGTTTGGCTCAGTGGATAAACCGTCGGTCTGCAGATTGAAGGGTCCTGGGTTCGATTCCAGTCAAGGGCATGTACCTTGGTTGCGGACACATCCCCAGTGGGGGGTGTGCAAGAGGCAGCTGATCGATGATTCTCTCTCATCAATGTTTCTAGCTCTCTATCCCTCTCTCTTCCTCTAAGTGAAAAATCAATAAAAATGTATTTTTTTTAAAAAGAAAGAAAATGATTTCTCAGTAGCTAACATTTCTTGAATCAATACTCAGCCCAACTTGATTATTACTCTCGCTAACAAATACTATATTCAGCTCTTTTTGAGCCCATCTTGAACACTATTTCTCAGTTCCTCCTTCAAAGCAAAGCCAACAGTCAGGGGCTGTGTGTACACACAGAGATAATAATGAAGATAGAACCCCTCACCTTCCCCACTACCCGACTTGCTCCCCCTCTCCACCTCCGAAAGTCCCCAGGGCATCAATGCCTGACTTTTTTGTGTTGTTTTACCTTTACCCCATTGTTATTCTTTGTTAATGTGGATGAACTTCTCAGGATAAATAGAGATTATAAAACAACAATAAAAATGAATCTTTAGTGGCCAAAAATAGAATGTGCTGAGTAAATAAGCATTATGGTTAATGAATTAGTATACTGGCCAAAAATCAACACTAAAGTTTTGGAAACATGGGTCAAATTTTATTTATTTGGTTTTACTAAATAAAAATTATTTGGGGGGGTGTTTCTTTTTTTATGATTTTGAAAGTGTCTGAAAAATCATGCAGTGGCCTGGAATTATCATTATGAACACCAATTATCACTGAAAAAGTGAAGTACAGGAAAGCATCAAATCTGACCCAGATAAAAGATTTCCAAGATGTTCTCTCTCTCTCTCTCTCTTTTTCTTCTTTTTCAAAAGATGCCACCAACTTATACTACTTTGAACGGACTCAAGACACTATTTGAGGATAAAAATGTCTTGATTACCCAAGTCTAGAAACTACAGTGCAAAATGTGAGGGCTTATTTTCCCTTTAATGGGCATGCCGCAGATGCCATTGAGAGTCATACACACCTGTCTTTTATATCACTATGGGATTTTTGCAACAGGGGATCTTTAAATGTGACATAAAAAATATTCTCTTCATAATGAAGCTTATCCTACATTTCTAATCAGTTTAGCTGGCCTTCACATTTTTCTGGTTCTTCCATTCCATTTTTATGATGAGGTGACAAAAACTCAGCATAATATTCTAGACAAGAATATGCTGTCAATTTATATAATGGCACCTTAATATTTTCCACATTATTCTCACTCCTCTTCTAGTGACTTATTTTTAGCACGGTGGCACATAGAGCAAAGCTCGTGATCTTTTTCTTGAAAGGTTATGGCTAATTCAATATCCATCACTGTGTATGATTAGCTTAAATTGTTCTTTCAGATGTGCATCACCTCACACTTGCCTGTTCCAAATTTCATCTTCATCATATTGCCCAATTACCTAGTTTGGTTAAGTCTCGCTAGAGTCCCTTGTGATCCTTACTGGGCTGAAAATGTAGGGTCATTGAATGATATTCCGCTCATCTGATAAATGATTAATAAGCATATTCAACAACAAAGCACTTTTCTAGTACCGATCTCCAGGGCATTCTGCAATTAGCCTCGTTTTGCATCCACAACTGGACCTGACCTCCCCTCCTTCCCCCCATTCTTTCAGGACTCTTCCTTGGTCTTTTTAGTCCCTGGTGTCTCTTTTATCTCTAAGGATACAATGACAACGTTTTCTTATCTAGTGCTTGGAAGGTAATTTATCAAAATGCCTAAATAGGTCAAAAAAGCTCATCTGAACTCCCGGCAGTGTTCCTGTGATCAAAACTTAAGTAGCAACCGGTGTACACAGTACTGTAGCCAAAGGTTAAGCTGATGAGCCATTTTGTATTCTGCTCCTCTTACTCTTCTTTTATTCCTTTTTTATTCTTTTATGTGAATAAAATGTTTACTTCTTCTAGTTTTCTATAAGTCCTCTGGGCTCTTCTTCTTAGGGGTTTTATAGTCTTTGGATGTACCATCTGCCCACCCCCTCTCCTTATCTGTTCAGAATAGTAACTGGATTTGACTTGAAACTCAGATGTGTTAGGACCCTTTCAAATTGATCTATAATTTATGCACAGTGCATCTTTTACCTTCTTCTATGGGAAATAAATACCCTAAGGAAAGGAATGAAGTTTCAATGTCAGCTTGAAAAGGAAAGGTTTTACACTGCTGAATGACTTAATATGAAGAGTTCATCCAAAACGCATTCTGATGCACATTGGCCAAGCAAGGAATTAAAAATGTTTCTTAAATAATTGGTTATGCATTCTAAGGCCTAGTTTGACTTACAAGTAACTTTCTAGCAGGACGCCCTTAACTACAGAGAGCAAGGGGCATCTCTCTCTGTGTGTTTGGCTCTCTATAGATATGAACTCTCAATTCAGATTCACTGGCATCACCGCCTTGCCATGCTTTCTGCAGAATTTTGCACTGTAGCCTAACTGCCCCTGAGTCCTCCCAGATCAATGCCCCCTTAGAGCTCTAAGATAAGTGGTATCTCATTTAATTGCACTACTTACATTAGGAAATCACACAAATAGTGATAAATTCCACTTATTTTGAGGCTCTAGCAATTGTTAAAAGAACTAAGAAGAGGAAGCAGTTATCTAAATAGGGCATCCACTTCAAAAAATATAAAATGCTCTCAACAATAAAGACAAATTTTTAAAAAACATGCATTATACTTTCAAAGATCCTAAAATGCCTAATGAGAGGTCGCTTAATAGTACTAAGTGTCTCCTTACCAAGGAATGTTTCTTTTGTCTCTCTAGTCTGTCATCTTCTGAGATAAAATGTATGGAAGCAATGTAAGGCTATCCCTTCAAATTAGAAAAATAATTCAGGATAAGAACAGATGAAATAATAATGCTTCACTGGAAAAAAGGGCAAAGCATGGTTCCTAAATCCCCTTCTGAACCTAAAATTAAGAGTTCATTTCCATACCCAGAAAATGTGTATATTCAGGCTAATGTGAGCCTGCTATTTCGAGGCTGTGATGTGTTGTAAAATCTTCCTTAATGTATTAGTAAATGCATTTATGGGTGGTTTTAGAAAGGCGGTCATTCAGCACTAGAATTGCTATTAGTAGGATAAATTAAGTACTTTGGGATTGTACAAAGAGGGGAGAAAATCAAATAAAGCTAAAACAACAGACTTCCAGAAGAGAGTGAACTTCTCAGAGGTGGATAATAACTCGAGGAAAGATATCATGTCTTATACTTATTTCCTTTACTTCCCTACAGTCTCAGGAATTTAGTTCAACAAGCAGCTGCTTTGATGTCCTGGCTTGGCCATTTACTCATTCATTCAACAGAGATTATGGACTACCACTATATGACGTTACTCATGATGCACATGAGTATAAAAGTTTAAACAGGTCTCAGAACTGAATGAGGAGGTCCACCCTCAAGCCCCACATTGTCTGGGTTTCCTCGCCCTAATTTTGCTTTGACATTTTTATGACTTCCAGATATCTGGAAATGTATTACCAAACAGAAAACAGAAACCAAGTATTCTACTTTCCCCTGCTGGGTTTTTCCTTGCCTTACAGACCTCTTTTATGGAGCACGTAGTCGTCATGCTAACCAAAGTACCCCAGATGTAAAATCAACAGCATGAAGAGCACGTTTTGGTTTTGACTAAATGACAAAAACTTGAACAGTCATTGAAGATATTCACACAAAAACCTGGCTGATATCACCCATTCTTGGCGTCAGGATTCCTGAAATTACCAGTTCTAATGAATTTCTGTTTTAAAATCTATTTAGCAAAGTGAAAAATGTTTCACCATCAGTAAATTATTTGTTAATCACAAGGTCCTATTGAATTTCAGGTATCATCTCAAAGTTATGGTGGAAAGAGGGAAGAATCAAAGTTTTAAGTTAATACCGCTAAGTTGTTGGATGGCCATGAAGTAGGAAATAAATTCATTTTTCTTTTGTGATGACATATTTTAGCAGAAATGCTTCATTTTATTTTTTCTTTTTAATTTAAATTGACATTTAAAAAAGCTTGGATCAGGAATCCTACTTAGCTATTTTATGTATGTGTGAGACCTATGTTGTCATATTATGTTCCTTTAATTTTTTTCTGATTATTCAATATCTCCAGTACTTGTGACAGAATTCATGCTATTTATTCCAACTATAATAAATAATTTTATTGCATTTGTCATTTTAATATATAAAATTATGACACTTTAATTTTTATGAAAAAATATTTCAATGATTTCCAAACATTAAGATATATTATTACCTCCAAAGTCTTAACAAAAATTGCTCTATGTAGTAAAGCCACTATTTCCTTCCTGATGAGTTTCTCAAAGTCTAAGAGGGACTCATAAATGTGTTTCTCCCAGTTATCTTTTTTTAATCTCTGGCCATTCTTTTCATCTCATCTCTTTTGCAAATTCACTTTTTTAATTTATTCTCTCTTTAGTTATTTCTTTGTTTTTTAATCCATTCCAACTCAAGCAACCTTCAGGTTAATCAAAAGAGGGTAAGGGAATATAAGAGTTCCCACCAAAAAAATGAAGAATGAAAAGAAAGAGGAAAAGTTTAGAAGGCTTGTTTCTGGTGGCTTTGATAAGTGGTTAAGAACACTGACTTGTGCTTTAGGATTTGTTGAAGTAGTGTGACAAGAATGGCTGGGGTTCCAGGAGGTAGCCATTAGGCCTTTGGCTCTTTACTTGCATATTATTGCATTTATACAAAGTGCTGAAGCAATACAGCTGAACTCTTAGTCATGATCCCTCTCTCATTTTCCTCATCCCACTGCTTCAATTTTGCCTCAAAATAGTGGAAGGAAGGAGGGATTGGGAATTACAGAATGGGAGAAAAGACAAATTAAATTGACCTTTGCCATTTAAAGCATCATAAGCCTTGGCTGGTGCAGCTCAGTTGGTGGGCATCCAATATGCATCGAAACATTGCTGGCTCCATCCTAGTAGGGGCATGCAGGAAGCAGCTGATGGATGTTATGCTGGATGTTATGCTCTCACATCAATGTTTCTCTCTCTCTCTCCCTCTCTCTCTGAAAAATCAATAAAAAATTTTTTAAAAACTTTTTTTAAAAGCAACAAAAAAAGGTTCTGATTATGATATCTTGAAATCCTTTATTCCTTCAAAATGTATTTTTAAATAAAGATGTGAACCAGTAGAACATTTCACCTTTTTCTAGAATACACAAATCCTGGCCCAATCCAATTTGGGGGCAGTGGGATGGGGGAGGATATAAGAAAGTATATAAAGTTTCAAACATAATATGAAATTGGAATATTATATACTTTTTCAATAGGTTCTCCATGCTACAAGTGGCAGTTTGTCATCTGTTCTCTAAAGCTCTGTAAAACGGACACAAAACTCTTCACTCAAATAACAGAAAAAAATAAATGATGACTATTGCTCCCAATTTTCTGACCAGCTTTTGCAGTGTTGGAGTCTTGCCCCACCCCCACCTCAGGTGTTGGAATCAAGAATGACTCTCTGCAGGCAGCCGCTGTTACCTAGAAACCATGCCAAGGTGTTGAGTGTCATAAAGCAGACTACTTTATATTCCTGTATTTGTCTTTCCAACACCCTCAGTTTTATCATTCAGGAAAATTAACTCATGACAGCAAAGTGAAAGGAAATGAATTAAAGGTTGTTGTTTTTTTTTAATCAGGCAGCACTGAATGAGGTAAACTCTGAATACTTAAGCAGCAAAGATTCATGATTATATGTACAATATGAACAAAAATAACTATAGAAGACTGTATTTGTTAAATAATTCTATGTACAATATGAACAAAAATAACTATAGAAGAGTTTATTTGTTAAATAATTCTACTCTAAATAATCCTACTCTAAAGTTGCAAGAAAAGGATAAACAAAAACTATTAAGTTTTCCTTTATTCCTAGCACTGTCCAGAATTAGTACACTGTACTCTTCTAAAGTTGGGTCACTTACTAAATAAGCTCAAAGTCTCAATGTAGCATTTATGATAAGCACATGAAATAAGGTATTGGTGAGGCAAAGCCTTTAAAAATTATATAAAATATACTAGAGGAGGTTGTCCCTCAGCCCAGCCTGCACCCTATCCAATCTGGAACCTCTTGAGGGATATACAACTGCCTTTTTAGGCCCAATCTCTCCTCTGGCTCCCAACCGTTCACCTGCCTCTGCTTGATTGCCCTAACTGCTTCTGCCTGCCAGCCTGATCACCCCCTAATCACTCCCCTGCCAGCCTGATCAATACCTAACTACTCCCCGGCTGGCCCGATTGCCCCTAACTGCCCTCCCATGCCATCCTGGTCACCCCCAACTGCCCTCCCCTACCAGCCTGGTCCCCCCCCAACTGCCCTCTTTTCCTGGACTAGTCTCCCCTAACTGCCTTCCTCTGCTGTCCTGGTCACCCCTAACTGCCCACAACTCCCTTCCCCTGGAGGCCATCTTGTGTCTACATTGGGGCAGCCATCTTTGACCACATTGGGGAGAACCTCTTGTGTCTTGGAGTGGTGGTCAATTTGCATATTACTCTTTTATTAGATAGGACTAGTACACAGAATGAGAATAAGTTTGACTGAGGAAAAACAACAGTGACATTAATTAAGCCCATTAGCTTAACACCTCAAAACCACAATCATCGAGCTCATTTTCTCGTGAATGCAAGAGTCTTTCATTGAAGCTTCAATATATCATCAATTATCATTGTCTTTTAGGTCTTTAGGAACTAATTTCTAACACGTTTTGCTCCTGAAATATTGTGCCTTTGAATTAAAACAAACAAAACTCAGTATAATGTAAGGTGATTTAGTACAGGTTATTTCAAGTCTCTGTCTTGAAATTCTTGATCATTTGCTTTTGCTCAGTGACTCAGTGCCTAATTTTGGTCATCATTTCACAAAAAGCCAATTTAGTTACTTGATTTTTAAAGAAATTCAAGTACAGACTCTGAATAGTAAATATTTCTATTCAAAGTGTGAACACAAACATGTTTTCTTAACAGTTTATCCACTAGGAAGTATTTTTAGAAATGGGTGATGTTGATCTTGCTCTAAGTGCTCCTAGAGCAAAACTGTGTGTGATTTCTTTTAAAACTCAAGAAATAGCATTAAATAATAAAGAACCAGGTGCCAAGAACCTGACTAAATTAAACTGTGCTTCCAGTGCACTTTGTTTCCTATGTTCTATCTGCCATGAGCTAGTCTGACCTACATGGAGCCCTTGCTATCTGTTGCCTTTATTATGTTTTATACTATAGGTAAGCTGAGAGCAATTAGAATTAATAGAAAAGAGCATTCAGCCGAAACCAGTTTGGCTCAGTGGTAGAGCGTCGGTCTGTGGACTGAAAGGTCCCGGGTTCGATTCTGGTCAAGGGCATGTACATTGGTTGTGGGCACATCCCCGGTAGGGGGTGTGCAAAAGGCAGGTGGTCGATGTTTCTCTCTCATTGACGTTTCTAGCTCTCTATCTCTCTCCCTTCCTCTGTAAAATATCAATAAAATATATTTTTTAAAAGAAAGAAAAGTATAAGATAGGAATCTAAAATGTGAATGGGAAAAATATATAATGAAATAAAGAAATGTACCTTAATAGCTATATCTGGGGCCCTCAGGATAATTTCCTATTGATGAGAGCCTGAGAGTTTGGGAGGCATTTCAAAGTGGGCCTCTCACACACATCTGGGTGGACAAAACAGAGAGAGGAGACATAGCAGCAGCAGAGCAAATCTTGATGGTAACCATCTTAATGATTGTCACACTGTTTCACGTGTGTAGTATAATGACTGTCTCCAGGGAAATAGTAACACAAACATTTTTCTCAAATAAATAGAAATATAGAAATTCTAAATGTTTTTGTTGTTGTTGCTTCAGAATGGAAATACTGGCTCTTCTGTTTGATCATTAAATTCCCCCACAGTTCTCCAGGCGTTGACCCAGTAACTGTCCTGCTCACAGCCTATCAGAGGCAGGTCAAGGACGAGGGCCCAGATGTTTTTCTCCTATGACTCAGTATCATACGTCAGGTAATAATACCAGAAGCAATTGGCTTCTCAATTGTAGGAGAAAACTCAATGATAAAACCTGCATATTACAGGGCAGTAAAAGTGGGAACACCTGGTGAGGGAGGCCTGAGGGGGCCAGAAGGAGGATGAGAGGGGGCTGGAAGAGGTTAGTGAGGGGGAAGGAGGACCTATGTAATACTCTCAACAATAGAAATTAAAAGATTTTTTTTTTAAAAGTGGGAATACTAAATGTGAGTATAGTTCTCAAAGTGTGTCAAACAGGAATCTACTAACTTACTTATCATTTGATTCTGGGTGGACAGTATTTTTAGCCACCCTGTTTTATAACATTAAACTCATTATCCTATTACCTATATGATACCAAATCAATGAAATGAATTATCTCTCTGGACAGGTAGTGAGGTGGATTTCGAGAGAGGCAGGACCACATCAAGACCATCCTTTCTATCTGGATTCTGCCTCCCACTGGCTTATGGGACCAGGAAGGAAACAACACCGTTTGTGGGAAGCATACAGTCAAACAGTTTGACCAACTTTAAAACATGCCATTTTATGGGTGCATCTCTGAAAGGTGAGTCAGGGGTCAGAAGCATGAATTCATCTACCTTAAATGCTGATCTCAATGTGGTCTTACTGATTCCTTGTAATCTAATCATTTTTCTCTTTGAAGATGTTGAGTAATATATTTTGCAAATTAACACTTCCTTCCTTAAAAAGTCTGAGCTGGTATTCAGACAGTTCACACCAGTATAGCCACGCCAGTTGTTCGCTGCTGACATCCAATACAATTCAGCTCAGAAATGTTGTCTGGGCTGACCAGCTGGTAAATATTTTGAATATCATCCCTCTGCCTAATATCAGTATCTATGTTCGCTTTTTCTACCATCTTTTATTTGTGTTCATTGTTGGGCCAGGTGGGTCTGATAGGAAAGCTGGATTTACCTTTTACAGCCTGGATTTTAATCCAGCCCCATCTCTTAATTAGGTATGTAACTAAATTCTGGAGAACAGTTTCCTTGTCTGTAAAATAGAAATAAAAATATATGTCCTTACAGAGAGGATTAAATTAATTAAATCTTGGAGACTTCTTTGATCAGTGCTGGCTCATGATCTAGTACTCAGTTATTGGCAACTATTATGATTACGCACTTAAAGGGCAAACCTCCAGCTGCCTTCCTCTTCCCACACTCTCAACATTCCCCTGCTGAAAAAGTAAAGGAAGGGAGGGTATAAGACTAACTTCGTGATAACCATCACAGGTTGTCTAACAAAAAAGGGAAGCAAAATATATTATCTCACTTAATTCTCTAAACAAACGTATGAGGTGTAGGTACTATTGTTATTTCCTCTTACAGAAGACTAAGCTAAGCCATGAAGATTTTTAAATTTACCTTAGATTATACACCTGGCCATAATGGAACTGGGATTCAGCCTAAACCTCTGACCCTAGAGCTCTTGCATTATCCACTGTCCCATACAGTCTCTCTCTGAGATACAATGTGTATCTAACTTCTCAAAATATCTTACAGGACTAATTATTATTTCTTTGACACTCACCATTGAATTAACAATTGGGCCCAAATATACACCTACCACTTTCTGCTTCCTGCATAGGTTGTCTCAAATATGTATTTTGAATCGAATTGAGTACAAAAGTCCTTGAGATGAATTTGCAGATGAGGAAGTTGACTCAGAAATTTGATAGGTAACATATTATATTAAAAAAATGGACACCGTGAAGGAAAGTGTGCTTTCATAGCTTAATAATGGTGTTTATGAAAGGCTTGACAAATTACATCTGGATCCACCTTCTTTAGTTAGAGTCTGTTATGATACCTGTGAAGTCCTGAGACCTCCCTCTGTTTGGTCAGCTTTCCTGTCAGATCTGACTTCCTGATTGCTAAGTTCTCAGGCTCTCTGTTTGAAATCGCTCCTATTTGGCACTAGGGCTTTCTTCAACTACATAGGTGTGGTCAGGCATGTTCCTATTCATCTGACAATTGCTTTGTTTTGTTTTATTTTGTTCTGACTATTTCTGATCCTACTTACTATTGCAGGAAATTACAGAAGCATGAGGCTCTTATTTTGTTTATTTTGTATACAAAATCATTCCTTTTGCTAGTGAGGGGGATTTGTAGGTGATACTATGAGAAAAGTGTATTATATTTCCCTGTCTTTATATGGGGCAAGAAGGAGTACCACACTGTTTCCTGGCAGATTCTGTTCTATTCCTCAGAAAGTTTCCCCTGAAATTATTTCTTTTTTGCTCTTATAGGTACCTTCCCAGCCCCCAGGTTAGCAGCTGTGTTTAAATCTTGTCCTTTTGTTGCCTTTGAGTTTGCTGTTTAATATATGTGTGTATGCATACATACTTACATAAATAAAATATACATGTACATTATACATATCTTATATCTACATCTATGTAGATATCATTAAATTTTACCATAAGGAATAGTCACACTTGTAGGAATTCAACTTAAGTGATGGCAAAATTGGTTTTCTAATTAGGTCACTACATGTTGTTTTTCTCAGCAGCTCTGCTCTCATATAAATCCCTTCCGCTCCTGAATCCCACGCACCAGCCATAGCTGTTCCCTTCCTTCCCACTGTGCCATCCTTTATCAGCCGGGGAAGTCAAATCAACCCTTGGAGTGTTCTTAAAAGCACCATATGCCCAACAGAAGAGCACTTGAATTACTCTCTATACCAGAACCTGCTGTACATCACAACAGAAACCAAAAACAAGGACATGATGTGATCTTAAAATCCAACAGAAACTGTCACCTGAGAGCACTCGTTGGTCCATTTATTGTACCTCCCAGAATCTCATTTCTAACAACTAAATTAGGCAGTTAACAGGGTTTTGTATGTAAATCACTTCTAATCTAAAGCTGGCCATTCTGTTTCTTTCTTTATAGGCACCATCTATTTCTTTTAAAAAGAGAGTATTTGTGAATAAACTGGCTTCTACAAAATGTAAGAAAAAAAAATGAAAGCAAAGAAACTTTTCTAGTAACTCATTTGGGTGGCTTTCTTTGGGAGTTTCCCCACAAAGAAAGAGGTAGTGACAGAGTAGATGTAATTTGTTTAAGAAGGTAAGCAAGTGATGTTCATTTTTAATACATAAATATTCCTGATAATTTTTTTCAGTTCTGTGGCTTACATTTTATATTCAAGGCCTAGACCTGCCTTCTGAAAAAGGTTCAGCTTACTTCTACTGTGATTTTTAACTTCTCCGGCCTTAAAAATTGTATCTCTTTTTCTGGAGGACCTGATAGCCTTGAAAGGGCTGCATTTTAGTCTCATATCAAATAGTTTCAGGTCAGAAAGATTGGGTAGCCTCCTTTCACCCTTCTCTGCTTTGAGAAGAAAGTCATTTTCAAAGAATATAGGAAATACAGGCCACGTAGCACCATACTTGCTCTACAGGCAAAGTATGTGATGAGTAAGACTAAATGGCAGGACTTACTCAAATGCAGTTGGGTCTTGCGAGGGGCGGCATGTGAGAAGTAGCTTTGTACGGCGACACCCAGTGGAAAAAGCAGGATTGGAGATGCAGCCTGGAAAGGAATGGTTGTGTGTGGACACAAACAGGAGGATGAGCTCACTGTAATGATATCAATGAGAGAAAAGTCTAGCTTCATGGCCATATTCTTTATACACATACATTTTTCCTAGAAAAAATAAATGTTTCCATAGAAATAGAGTTGATCTAAATTGACTATTACATTGTAGTATCTAAACAATTATTATACTCTAAGATAGATTAAAACTAATATCAAAAGCGCAAAAGTCATACAACTAACCAATTATATAAAATTCCAAAGGTGAAACTGAATTTTTAACATTTAGCGTGTCACCCCTAGCCTGCTTTGTTCAGTGAATAGAGAGTGTGGGCCTGGGGACTAATGGGTCCCAGGTTTGATTCTGGTCAAGGGCACATGCCCTGGTTGTGGGCTTGATTCCCAGTAGGGGGCGTGCAAGAGGCAGCCGATCAAAGATGGTCTCCCATCATTGATGTTTCTATCTCTTTCTCCCTCTTCCTTTCTCTCTGAAATCAATAAAAATACATCAAAAAAATTAGCATATCAAATTGCATTCTATAGGGGGGCGGGTGTTTTTGGACATTTCATATTTTGTTAAAAATTATTAGTACTAGCCGAAACCAGTTTGGCTCAGTGGATAGAGCGTCGGCCTGCAGACTGAAAGGTCCCAGGTTCGACTCCAGTCAAGGGCATGTACATTGGTTGCGGGCACAACCCTGGTAGGGGGTGTGCAAGAGGCAGCTGGTCGATGTTTCTCTCTCATTGACGTTTCTAGCTCTTTATCTCTTTCCCTTCCTCTCTGTAAAATATCAATAAAATATATTTTAAAAAATTATTAGTACTAAATTATTACCTAAAAATAAGCGAATTGGTCTTTCTTTCTTTCTTTGGTGTAAAAAAACAATTTTATTGAGAGTTCAAAATCCTGAGTCTGAGTTCCACTGTTCTCTATGACTGAAACATGCCATTTAATCACATTGGTCCTGCCACATGTACTTAAAGGGATGCTTTCAGAATCAAGTATTCTATGGGGTACCATACAAATGGAAGATATTAGCACATAAAACTTTGAGCACTTAAGAAAAGTTATGGTGGATTATAGAGTCAAAATACTTTCAATGCTGTGCTTGAATTCCTTTCGGTTTTCCACTGAATCAATTTTTTTTCTCATGAGGGTATGGATCTGGCTGTCAATTTAAGATTAAGAGCACAGGTTATGCCTAAACCCTAGCTAATAAAGAGGGAATATGCTAATTGACCCATCACACCATCACAAAGATGTTAGCGCCCATAGCCAATAAGGAGGGAATAAGCTAATTGACTACCACACCCTCAGAGATGGCAGCACTCATAGCCACAAGATGCTGGCGCCCAGTCCCCTCAGCTCCCACAGGTAGATCCAGCTGCTCCGTGCACCGGTCTCTGAAGTTCCCTAGTCCCTTCAGCCCCCCAGCTACCCGAGGCAGGCCCAAATCGCAGGCAAGTCTCTTATGTCAGCTGTCTAGCTACCCAGGGCCAGCCCGAGACTCAGGTAACTAGGGCTGGCTGAGGCTTGCACTGCTGGCAGTGGCGGCAGCAGAGGTGTGATGGGGTTGTCACTTTCCCCTGATTGCCGGGTCACCTCCCGCCCCTAAGGGCTCCCAGACTATGAGAGGGGGCAGGCTGGGCTGAGGGACCCCCCCTCTCCACTGCATCAATGTTTATGCACAGTCTCTCTAGTATATAATATCTGGGTAATATATTCACATATATTTTATTTTCATCTACATGAAGTGGACTTATTTAAATATTAACAAAAACTGCCAATGAAATGTACTAATTCAGGTAAGAAGTGAAGATAGGAAGTGGCCTCCCTTTTTGTGAGAGGGAAAGGCAGGGCCAGCACACCAACCTAAGCGATTGAGCAGCAGCAAGTCCCTCGAGTTCTGAAATTAAGTTCCTGACAAAATGAATTGCTGAAGAGAAAGGAGACATTGAATGTCAGAAGCTAGAATTATCATTACCTGTGTCCTCTATGTGAAAGTTAGGATCAAATCCCCTGGTTTCTTATCTTCTGAGAAAAGTCAGACCCTTAACATTTCATGTTATCCTGCGTACAAATGCTGCATCTCCCTACAGTGAAGCTCCAATCAGGAAAGAGTAAGCAAAAAAAAGGTTTCTGCAAAGATGTACCTTCAGCAAAGGTTCTGACCTATGCCCTCCGGGGCTGAAAACTGTATCTCTCAGGCTTCCTTGAAGTCAGGATTCTGAGTGCAAATCAGGTTTCCCCAATTAAAGCACACATATGAGATGTGATGGGTGGTAAGCACGGACGTGGGGGCATGAGGTTTCTCTGTTTCTTGTCTAGTAGCCAGTTCCCAGATTTCTGGGCATCAAGAGGCAGCTGCATCAATGCAGGTGCGGCCATATTCTGTGATCCACATCTAATCCACAACTTTCTGGGCTCTGAGAGGCAGGAGTGGTGGTGATGCCTTCCAGATCCCAGATTTTTGATCCCTGGGTTGCAGCCACAGCCCTGTGTTCTGGAACTATAGCATTTCATCTGCAGCTTTCTGATTGCTTGCATTCCTAACTGCAGCAGCATAACTGGGGCTCCGTTCTGCAATGTTCTAGAAGTTATCCCTGGAGGTCAGGACTCAAGTCTGCTCCTTCAGTCTTCCAGCCATTTTGTAAACACCGAATCCCCTGTATTACATCCCGTAGGACTGAAAGTACTTAAAGCAGGGTCTACTTTGTGAGTTAAAGGCTGTGATGAAGGTTTTAACTTAAATGCCTACTTCAATTTATTGTAATGGCTGCCTAGGGCAATGATTTTAGACTGAGGTCTGAACTCTATGGAAAATATATTTTATTCCTTGCATGAAAGCATTACATATTTGCCACCTCAATATATATCAGCCTGTCCTAGCTGGTTTGCTCAGTGGATAGAGTGTCCACGTGAGGACCAAAGGGTCCTGGATTCAATTCTGGTCAAGGGCACATCCTTGGGTGCAGGCTCGTAGGATCCCTCCCTGGCCTGGGCGCATGTGGGAGGCAACCAATCAATGTGTCTCTCTCACATCGATGTTTCTCTCTCTGTGTATCTCTCCCCCTCCCTTCCACTCTTTCTTAAAAAATCAATGGAAAAATGTCCTCTGGTGAGAATGAACAATAAAATCAGCCTTGACAAATTGCTCAGGGGTGGGGTGGGAGGGTGATGTGTGCATGAATAAATATAAAATTTGGGGAAAATAGATAAAATTTCAAAATTTCATTTTTATTCAAACAGATATGTGAAAATGAACTAAGCATAGCAAGTTTTTAAGACTGCATAGAGGAAAATGTTAAGAGTAATTCATAGACATGCTAATTGAACCATTTACAAGTTATAATTTATTATACGTGAAATAGCAAAAGTTACTTCAGTACAATCCCACTAGTCTAAATCCAATCTTCAAGGATACAAAGATCTGGCCATTTTGTTCTCTGAACTTGCTGAATTGCTCACTGCTGGAAATGATTTTAAAGGATTAATTTTAAAGAAACCTCAAATAGAAAATCAAACTATTAGAAAAGAATATAAATCCAACAACACGGACAATAACAAACCTCTGTACCCATTACTTGGTGATGATTTACCTTGTGTGGGTTTTTCCCCCATTCTGAAAGGCAATCATTTTTTTCCCTGAGAGTGTTAATACTTCAGTCATTTAAGCTTCCTAATTTGATGCTTTTTGGTTAAGAAGGAAACCTTAAGTGAGGAAAGGAAATGCTGAGAGGAAATTACTTGAACAGAACTTAATAGTTTTGTGATATGAAGCTGTGATCACATTTTTTTCACAGTATGAATCTGTCGTATAAATGTTTGGTTTACTTAGTTTCTTAATTTGATATGAGACTAACCTGGGCAAAACTTGTCAGCAAAATGTTACTTTTCATGAGTTAAACTATATTGATTTCATTATTAATATAACATCTCATTTGTAACTGAAACCAGTTTCAGTGGGCTTTTGGTCAGCATAAAGCACATTTTTTAAAGTATGTTTTTAAATGAATTACTGGCCTGTGCTATAATTTCAATAAGCCTGCCTCCTCCATGGGGATTTGAAGATCATGGTTATAGTTACTATTAGTGTCAACACAATGTAAGTAGGGTTCATTATGAAACTCTCCGGGGATTTCTAAAGTGATTACATTCTCTTTGTAATCCACAAAAAGGAACTCTTCAAAAGATAACAATTCAATGAGATGAGATGGGAACCATCTGGTTCACTTGTAAATCGTCTCCTTATTTTTTGAGGCATGTCATTGCTGTTCTGTCCTATTTGCACCAGAGAATACCATTCAGGAAGGTTGGTTTGTATCATTTTTTCCTTATAAAAATGGAAAGGGGGTTGAATATCAGCTAGTAGTGCAGCCTTCTGCCTAATCTCTGGCAAAGGTCCTCATCAAAACCAACTTTCCAAACTACCTTTCTTGATGCAATCAGCTGTTTCCTGGTGGTTTCATGTTGTGAGAAAATACCTGATACTAATTTTTTTCTTTTGAGCTTTATACCAATCCTCTTCCTTTTTATATTACTCACATATAATTCTCCTGAAGCCTACAGAATAGGTAGCAACCAACTTGTTGCCTGGAAAGCTCCCATGGCCAAGAATATTTCTTAATTCAGGTACTATGGTTATAGAGAGTTTTCTATTACCAAAACAAATAAACTAATGAGTCCATGATAACAAGTGCCAATCAATATTGCCCTAATCAGCTACCTATCAATTTTAAAAAATGCAGAAATCCAGAGGTTCTATGTATACTTTCAGGCTATGGCATCCTATCCTATATAATAAAGAGGCAATATGCAAATTGACCATCATACCCTCACAAGATGGCTGCCTACAACCAGGCTGGCAGAGAGGTTAGTGAGGGACAACCAAATGACTGAACAAGCAGACTTCATGGGGCAACCAGGACAGCAGGAGTGCAGTAGGGATGACCAGGCTGGTGGGGGCCGGAGGGAGGCAGGGGCAATTAGAAACAATAGGACACAGGGAGGGGGCAGTTGGGGGCAACCTGGCTAGAGGGGGTGGGTAGTTAGGGGTTACCAGGCAGGCAGGCAGGTGAGTGAATAGGAGCCAGCAGTCTAGGATTGTGATAGAGATGTCCAAGGGGTCCCAGATTGAAGAGGGTGTAGGTTGATCTATGGAACCCCCTCCATGCATGAATTCTGTGCACCAGGCCTCTAGTTTTAAAATATAAAACTCTTGGGAGGGGAAGCACATTGAGTCCCTACAGCTGAGAAGGAGTCAGCTTAGTAAGTCTCTTTCTAGGTGAGTATAAGACAACGTAGGGCATGGGATCCCTGGGGTCACTCAGGCCACAGGGAAGAAGATGGTGCTTTGACTAAGTCACAAGCTTGATTCTTTGCTCCAAAACTAACTTCAACCTGAGACAACTAAAATTTATTTTTTCAAATACAAATCCCTTTTTTTCTTATTTCCCATGAGATTCAATTCCCTGATTCTCTGTCATGCCTCTTATGAGAAGAATTTTCCTTCAAGTTTTTGTATCAGCTCACACCCCACTGACCCTAAGCCCAAACCCAGTCAGCAACATGCTCCCTTAGGGCTTGAAACAGCATGGCACAGTGGGAGATGCCTGGGCTTTAGAGACAGATGGACATGTGTTTGAAGCAAGTCACTTAATTTCTCTGAGATTCAGTTTCCTCTTCTCTGTACTGGGGTTAATATAGTGCCTGCCTTATAGAGGTTGTGGGAGGCAGAATACGGGTCCCCAAAGATGTCCACACGCTATGCACTAGAATCTGTGAATATGTTACTTTCTATGGTCAAGAGATTTTGTAGGGTATGGATTCTGAGATGGAGAAATTATCTGGGCCCACCCTAATCACACGAGTCCTTAAAAGTGGAGATCCTTTTCCGGCTGTGGTCATGAAAAGATGTGACAACGGAACAGAAACAGAGATGGCAGGATGAGGATGCTCCCAGCCACTGCGCTTTAAAGGTGAAGTGGGGCATGAAACAAGGAATTAGACTGGCCTCTAGCAGCTGGGAAAGGGAAGGAAACAAATTTTCCCTTTAAGTCTCCAGAAAGGAACACAACCCTAGCAACATATGATTTTGGCCCAGTGAGATCCACAACAGACTTCTGATCTACAGATCTATAAGATTAAAATTTGTTTTAAACTACTTGGTATGTAGAAATGTGTTCCGGCGGCAATGAAAAACCAGTACAGAGGGGTTGTTAGAAAGGATAAACAGCTGAAACTGGTTTGGCTCAGTGAATAGAGCATCGGCCTGCAAACTGAAAGGTCCCAGGTTCGATTCCAGTCAAGGGCATGTACCTTGGTTGCGGGCACATCCCCAGTAGGGGGTGTGCAGGAGGCAGCTGGTCAATGTCCCTCTCTCATCGATGTTTCTAACTCTCTATTCCTCTCTGTAAAAAAAATCAATAAAATATATATTTTTAAAAAAGAAAGCATAAACAAGTATTAGTTGCCTCCCACAATTTATTTAGGAAATTCTAATTCATTTATTCACACACACACACACACACACACACACACACACCAAAGAAAAAATAAAAGAACACATTCCATGTCCCAGACACTGTGCTAGGACTCATGAAATTTACAGCCTAATCAGAGGAGCAAAATCGTTTTTATGTACTGGGATACTTTTTCACTTTCTACACACACCAGATTCAAGTAGGCATTGTTTTCCTCAACCATTGTGCCACAGGGTCCCACACATTCACACCAACTGCTGCACATCTCCATCCCAGTCTTCAACCTGCCTGCCTAGGGTAAGTGTGTTTCTGTAGAATTCTAAATGGAATTCTGTGGAATATTATTTATGCTCTGTGGTTTTGCATCCATGAAGCAGATGAAAATGAAATGTTTCTGGTAGGTTTGATGTTAGTATGCCTGTCTCTGGCCACACAACCATACAAAATAAAAAGGCCTAGGCGAAAATAAAACTATGACCCTCATAACGGCCATAAAGCAGACAGGCTCAAAGCAATCACTTTCGAGGGTTAGATGGGAGACATGGAGAGGGGCTGTCTTTCCCCTTAAAGCTTTCTGTATAGAAATTCTGAATTAAACATCTATTTTGGTAAGTGCAGATTCACACAATTGAGTGCGGGTGAACAGGGCCTAAATTCAGGCTATTCTTCCAAAAGAGGAAACACTACAGAAAAGTCTTTTTAGACCAGCAGAGCTGCCTGGCTCCACTTTTCCGACAGTCTTTGCTATTTTATACAATGAGCTCGAGGTGCTCAGATCCACAGCGGGGGTGACACAGTTCTATGACCAGCCCTTGGAACAAAATGCTTCTAGATGCAAGGGACGAGGCGCAGGGGTGGGCAAACTTTTTGACTCGAGGGCCACAATGGGTTCTTAAACTGGACCGGAGGGCCGGAACAAAAGCAACCTGACCATGCTGGCACTCTCACCTTGGGCTGCTGGTGAAGGAGCGGAGGGGAGAGCAAGAGAACCCTCCTCTCTTTCGGCTCCGCGGGCCGGATCTGGCCCGTGAGCCATGGTTTGCCCACGGCTGGCACTAGGGAGTCCTTTGTTACCTTGCCCAGCCTGAATACTGCAAGGTCTTCTGCCCAAGACTGACTCCTCCTGGTAGGCTAAGGTGATTCTGCTTCAAAATTAAAATCCCCTTCCTGAGAGGTAAAAATATGCTTCTCCCCAAGGGTACCAAACCCCCACCCCCCAATCAGCAGCTGAGAGCTAGTACCCCCTGAGGAGCACTCAGAGAAACATTTTCTCACTTTGTGATGATCTTTATAGCTTTACTCAGTGTCCAAGTATCCCTTTCTGCTACATTTGAATCCCAGTGAGCGCAGGGAGAGACTACCAGAGTGGAACGGGCGTTTTTATTAGAGCATGGTCCCTGGTTAGCTAGGTGAGGGCTTCCAGCAGGGGATTTGCCAGCCTCACAAAGTGGTTTGCCCCATAATTGCAGCATCCCACTGGCCAGGAAAATCAAGCCTTGCTGTGAGGGAAGGAATCCAATCACTTCACTCTGGAATGATTCTGGGAGTCTGTTAATTTGGTGGATCTCTCCTTGTCGCTTCCCTTCCTCCTCTATGTGTAAACGCCTGTGTGATTTTTTTTTTTTTGTTAAATGTTTTTATTGATGTCAAGATGTTGGTACAAAAACAACACTAACAGTGTATGATTTGGGCTCCTTGTTTCCCACATCTCTGCATCTCTTTGAGCAGCTGGCAGAGCTGGAGGACTGTTTACTCCATGGTTTATTTCCCCTTTATCTTTGATGTCCTGGGATGTCAAAGGTTGTAAATTTAATATTGATTTTATAAAGTAGTTTTACTCTAACATGTCAGTTATGATTAGCTTCAACCTGGAAGAAGCTCAGCCACTGATGTGGATTTGCACGCAATGTGGCTCCCCGGCTCTCAGCCTCACGGAGTGAATGCTTTATTTATTAGAGTGGCAATGGTTTGTAAAGGCCATGACATCCCCCAGCCCCCAGCTCTGTCTCTCTGCGCTGAGCCTCCAGCACCTGGGCCCTTACACTAAGCTTGAAAATCTAAGTAGATCAGAGAGATGTATCATTTGCTGGCATGTCAACAGACAGAAGAGTTTATAGATCACATTATACCCCAGTGGCTATAACCAAAGAGAGAGGAATGAGAAGTCTTACTTGGGTCTTCACCCCTCCCTTTCTTCAGAGTCCCAGGACTCTTGTGTTCCACCACCAGGGTGGGGCCTACCGCTATGGTAACTGTGATAAAAGATGACATTTATTGGGCACTTCCGTGGTGGTGATCACTTAATAAGCAGCAGGCACTGCACTAAAGGTTTTTCATGCATCATCTCATCTAATCCGCACATCAGTCCTATGAAGTGAGCATTATTGTTACCATTATTGTTATTATTTCATACTATTTTTTATTCCTATCTTACAGATGAAGGAGCCAAGGATCGCCCACTGCTGCAACCTTTGAGGTTGGCATTCCACCCCAAGCGACTGGAGTTGGTCTCTTCCCCCAGAGCCCACACGCTCATCCCCAATGCTATGATGAGTGCTTTACCAGAAAACTGGGAAATGATATTCTTATACCAATCATGCTCTGGTGACACCTTTGACTTAAAATAACATTCTCTACTCTTACCTTTTGATACAAATGAGTCTTGAAGCACACTTATAGAATTCATCCCAATTCCATTTTCTCTTCTAAAAAGAGAGGCAACGGGTGTGTTTGTCTTACTGCACCAATCCTCTCCCCCTTCTCACACCTTGGAAGAGACGCTCAGGATGCTCACCTCCTGAAGCTCACTAGCTTCTCATTTAAGGTGCTGCAAAGGGCCACAGGGCTTTCCAAGTGAAGGGAATGGATCACAGCCTTCTCATGTTGGGAAATCCCAGGTCTCTGTATTTTAACATTGTAGAGGCTAATTCACCAACAGGTTGACAGATGACACGTGGGAACTTTTTCTCCCAAGTTAAATACACTCCTTGAGCTTACCTGTGTGCTGAAATCCTCCTTCCATCCCTCCAGTAGGAGACAGACCCAGGAGTGTGTCTGGGACTGCTCTTCCTGATACATATCTTCTTCCCTCTTCCTAGATCTTAACATTGAAGCAAAGGATAGATAGATTAAGGCAAATTAAAGGTAGTGCCAAATTCTTTGACATGCCTCCCACAAAGAAGTGAGAGATCAACCAAAGGTCTTGAATGCATGCATATAAGTATAACCAATGGACACAGACAACAGGGGGTAAGGCCATGAGTGGGGGGATGAGGGGAATTGGGGAATAAGGACACTTACACAACACCTTAATCAATTTAAAAAATGTTTTTAAAATGAAGTGAGCTCTCTATCCCACCCTTTGATTCTGGGTAGGCTCTATAACCAGTGGTTTTAGGTAACCCTGCTAGCAGTTCTCCCACAGATTGAGGACCGCTGCCATAGAGCCTAAGACCATCAGAAAATACAGATATTTACATTACTATTCATAACAGTAGCAAAATTACAGTTATGAAGTAGCAACGAAAATAATTTTATGGTTGGGGTCACCACAACATGAGGAATTGTATTTAAGGGTCACTGCATTAGAAAGGTTGAGAACCACTGCTCTATAACTGTTCTGACCAACAGAATACAGTGGAAGCAATGCTGAGCCATGACTGTAAGAGGCCAGAGACATCCACCTCCACTTACTTGCCACACATCAGATTTCCAAATACTCCCATGGAGAAACATGAAACTCCTCGGAGAGGGGGAGGGACCCTGCTGAGTCTGCCAAGGGATCAAATATGTGAGGAAAGCTTTCTTGAAACCTTCAGATAAGCCCAGACACCAGCCAAATGTCACCGAGTGATGTCAATCAGACCACATAAAACAGAAGTGCCTGAATTCCTGACCCACAAAATTGTGAGATATGATAAAATGGTAGCTGTTTGCAGCAGTGGGTTACACGGCAATAGAAAATAGGTATAAACACATAGGTGCCTGGGATAAATCACTTAACCTTTTAAGGCTCCTGGACTTTCGGCATGCACTCACAGAGGGAAGGCTGCTCGGTCTAGTCAGTGCATTCAGGCATAGAGGGGAACATGCTGCCTTCTCCAAATAACTCTTAATTTGTGGCTCGAGTCCATTTCTGCAAGATAACCCCTTATGTGCTGTCTGCAGAGCAAGTCTTTCCAAGTGGTTACACATTGTTAGCAAAGGATTAATCTTTTCGTGTCATAGCCTCTCATAATTGATGGGCCAATTGGAACCCAGGCCTAAGCTAAGCACACTGGGCCCACAGTTTGTTTGTTTTTTCCTTTAATTTCCTCAGTTTACACCGTATTTTCAGAAGAAGTGCATAGAAACCTTGCTCTCATAGAGCTGTATGTTCTTTGTTGTAAGGCCTAAGAATTGTGGTAAAAAAAACACATAAAGGTAATTTTATTTTATTAAATTTATCTTTATTGTTGAAAGTATTACAGGTGTCCCCTTTCTTTCTTTTCCCACTGACTTCTCATCCCTGTACCTTCCCCTCCCATCGGCTATGCATATATGCATCTCAATTCCCCAGTTAATCATTCTTCATCCACCCACCTACGCCTGCCTTCCCTCTGAAATTTGTCGGTCTCCTCCATGCTTCTGTGTCTCTGAATCTATTTTGTTCATCAGTTGATTGTGTTCATTAGATTCCACATGTGAGTGAGATCATGTGGTACTTGCCTTTTTCTGACTGGCTTATTTTGCTTAGCATAGTACTCTCCATGTCCATCTATCTTGTTGCAAAGGTTAATATTTCCTTTTCTTTTTTTTTCTTTTTTCTTTTTATTTATTTTTTTTTTTTTTTGGCTGAGTAGTATTTCATTGTGTAAATGTACCACAGCTTTTTTATCCACTTATTTGCTGATGGGTACTTGTGCTGTTTCCAAATCTTGGCTATTGTAAATTGTGCTGCTATATACATAGGGGTGTACATATTCTACCGTATCTGATGGGTGTTTCTGATTTCTTAGGATATAGTCCTAAAAGTGGGATCACTGGGTCAAATGGGAGTCCATTTTTAAATTTTTGAGGAAAATCCAAACTGGTTTCCATAGTGGCTGCACCATTCTACATTCCCTCCAGCAGTGTACTAGGGTTCCCTTTTCTCCACATCCTCGTCAACACTTCTCATTTGTTGATTTGTTGATGATAACAACCCTGTCAGGTGTGAGGTGATATCTTATTGTCATTTTGAGTTGTATCTCTTGATGATTAGTGAATTTGAGCATCCTATATAATAAAAGCCTAATATGCTGAGCATCTGGTTGTTTGGTCATCCAGTCAATCAATCAAAGCATAATATGCTAATGATATGCTAAGGCCACTCAACTATGACATGCACTTACTATGACATGCACTGACCACCAGAGGGCAGATGCTCTGACCAGTAGATTAGCTTACTGCTGGGATTCTGTTGATTGGGACTGAGCAAGTCAGGCTGGACATGCCCTGGAATCCTCCCATGGTCCCTCCCAGGCTGGTCAACCTTCCGCAACCCTCCTCAGCCCTGATTGTGCACCAGTGGGGTCCTTCAGCCTGGCCTGTGCCCTCTCACAATCAAGGACCCCTCAGGGGGCACAATGACTGTAAGGTAGTTATTGTATAATAAAAGCCTAAGCAACTGTTACGATGGAGCAACCAAAACGACCAGTCACTATGATGCACACTGACCACCAGGGGGCATCATAGTGACTGGACACTCAATGCAGGAGCTGCCTCCTTGTGGTCAGTGTGCTCCCACAGCAGGAGTGCTGCTCAGCCAGAAGCCAAGCTCACTGCTAGCGAGCTCAACGGCAATGGCAGGATCCTCTCCTGCCTCCATGGCAGCACTAAGGAGCAGTGAGCCAAGTGGTAAGGAGCGAGTGGGCAGACAATAAGGAGTGAGGGGTCCCGGACTAGGAGTGGGATGTCCAACTGCCAGCTTAGGCCCGATCCCATAGGGATCCCATAAGGATCGGGCCTAAGCTGGAAGATGGACATCCCCCAAGGGGCCCTGGACTGCGAGAGGGTGTAGGCCCAGGTAAGGAACTATCCCCCCTCACCCACCCCCAGATCACAAATTTCATTAATCTGGCCTCTAGTTTTTTCACATGTCTCTTGGCCTTCTAGGTAACTTTACCCATTTTTTAAATTGGATTATTTTCCTTCCTTTTATTAAGTTGTATGAGTTCCTTATATATTTTAGAAATTGACCCTTATTGGATATATCATTGGCAAATATGTCCTACTATGCAGTGGGCTCTCTTTTCATTTTGTTAATGGTTTCTATTGCTGTGCAAAAGCTTTTTATTTTGATGTTGTCCCATTTTCTCCTTGGTTTCCATTGCCTTAGGAGAGTATTTGTGAACATATTGCTAGGAGAGATGTCTGAAATTTTGCTGCCAATGATTTCTTCTAGGATTTTTATGGTTTCATGACTTACATTTAGGTCCTTTATCCATTTTGATTTTATTATTGTGGATGGCGTAAGTTGGTGGTCTAGTTTCATTTTTTTGCATGTATCTGTCCAATGTTTCCAACACCATTTGTTGAAGAAAATGTCTTTACTCCATTGTATGCAAAGCCACTGTACTAAGAATAACCTGACACTGGCACAAGAATAGGCATATGGGTCAATGGAACAGCACAGAGAACCCAGAAATTGACCCAAGCCATTAAACTCAATTAATATTTGACAAAGGAGACAAGGTAGACTCTTTTAATTAATAGTTTCAAATATAAATCATTCTTCTATTTAATTACATGTGTTTCAATATATATTCTACTTTAAATGACTGTAAGATGATAGTATATTTTGGAAACATATGTTCTTTTGTGAGTATTCAGTTTATTTGTCAAACCATAATATACTCTCCTGAAAACAAGGTAAATAAAAAACAACACAAGAAGGGAGATTGACAGTAGTCAATTTGGTTTTGTCTTCAAACTACTGATCAAAGTGTTGTTTTTTAAGTAAAGCGATTTACTGTGAATATGCTTATTTTCTACACTGAAGTTTTTGTTGTTAGTTTGTTTGTTGCCCAATAAGAATAAATACAAAATCTAGAGAAACAACTTTCTTCAAGAGAATCCCATTTTAGAAATCTACAGACAGATGTGCCAGCTCTTGACTTGCCACATGTAGGTTATCATCTCTAGAAGGGACATTTAAGGGCTTTTTGTTTCAGATTTACCCTGACTATCACAGATTACAGAACTCCGTGATCTTTGTTGACATTGAGAAGTCTATCTCTGCACCTGTTAAGTAAGATTGATAATATCCAGCCCATGAGTTTTGTATTAGGAATTAAATTAGATTTTGAAAAGAAGACGAGGAGTTAGCCAAAAGGCAAGGGAGGGAGAAAAAGAGCAAGAAAATGACAATGTTATTTGTCATTAAAGACAGGAGAGAGGATAATAGTGTTTTATCTGAGTTGTGGGATTGGGGGTGATTTTCTTATTCTATGTACTTTTATATGACTTAATTTTCAGCATTAACATGTGTGTCATCTATTTTTTAAAAAGCAAATTAGAAATTCAGGAAAAGAAAATATTTCAAAGGGTAGTCAAGAATGTTTCAAGAAGCCCAGAGAGCTAAGATGATTGGTTTTCAAGAGATAGCTACCTCATCCATCCCAAAACTTTTTATGCTGCATTGATTCCAAAGGGGAAAAAAAGACTGGAAATATTGCTTATTGCTTTTTAGAAGTCCCCCTTTAGAAGTCCCTAAGAGTTGTTCTTGCATAAAACCTGTGGGTCCTCTAAGATTTTTATGATTTCCCGTCTTATGTTTAAGCTCTTTATCTATTTTAGAAATATTGCTTATTGCTTTTTAGAAGTCCCCCTTTAAGCATTAAAAGCTTTCTGCTTTCTCCCATTTAAACATATTTCTGTATGGGAGAAGTTTGGTCAGTGTTGAAATGTTCTGGATTCAGAACTCAAGCAATTTAAAGTAATTATGTTAATTCCTTTACATGTAACTGCAATTTTTTCAAGATTTCCCAAGCTATATTGGGTAAAATCTACAGATAAAAACTTTAGACAATTTTTCATGGCTAGAGAATGCTATTAAATAAGTCATTAAAACTTATTTCATCATATCATAATATAAACATAGCTTAAATGTACTAACTGTAGCCTATAGTCACTTTATTTCATTTTATACGATGTCTAGTATTTCCTTCCTCCTGTTTTAAAAAAAATGGATAAACTATTTTATATATTCTGCTGTAAAATGTACAAGAAGTTTTATAAAATTATTTTAGGTTATATGTGAATGGGGGCGGGGGAGGATTTGAAGACCACTGGCTTAATAGAAGACACATAAGCTTTGGTGGCAGAAGGTCCTGGGTTTAATTACCAGGTTTGCCATGTATTGGGTCTGTAACTTGGTGCAAGTTACTTCAACAGCATTCCCTTAAAAGTATGGACTGGTTTGCCTTTAAGCCGCATGCATTGCGCCAACTGCTCTACAGAGAAAGCACTATACAAATGGTCTCTCCCTCATAATCTCTGTAGGCCTCCCATATCCCCTAGGTAAAATTCTTACCTTGTATGACTGCTGTAAATACAGTGATTTGCTGTGTAGAGTATCCGATAAAAAAAATAGGTGCATAAGAGGAGCTGCATTATTATCAAAGCTATTACCACACAAAAGCTGAGAGTTGTTCTTGCATAAAACTGGTGGGTCCTCTAAGGTTTTTATGGTTTCCCATCTTATGGTTAAGTCCTTTATCCATTTTGAGTTTATTTTTGTGTATGGTGTAAGTTGGTGATCTAGTTTTTTTTTTCCAAGTATCTGTCCAGTTTTCCCAACACCATTTATTGAAGAGACTGTCTTGACTTCATTGTATGATCTTGCCTCCTTTGTCAAATATTAATTGAGCATAATGGCTTGGGTTGATTTCTGGGTTCTCTTTCCGTTCCACTGCTCTATATGTGTATTCTTGCACCAGTACCAGGCAGTTTTGAGAACAATGGCTTTTTAGTATAGCTTGATATCTGATATTGTGATCCCTCCCACATTGTTCTTCTTTCTCATAATTACTGCAGCTATTTGGGGTCTTTTTTTTATTCCAGATGGATTTTGGGGGAATTTGTTCTAAGTCTTTGAAGTATGCTATTGTTTTTTTCTTTTTCTTTTTTATTGTCTAAAGTTTTACATATGTCTCCTTTTTCCCTAGTTGATACCTACCCATCCCCAGCCATTCCCACCCTGGGCAAACCCCCACCACCCCAGTGTCTGTGTCCATTGGTTATGCTAATATGCATGCATACAAGTCCTTTGGTTGCTCTCTAACCTCCTCTCCCCTACCATTTGTCTCTAGATCGATCTATTCTTATTCATCAAATTATGTTGATCATTCTACCCCACATATGAGTGAGATCATGTAATACTTATCTTTCTCCGACTGACTTATTTCACTTAGCATAATATTCTCCAGTTCTATCCTATCCATGTTGATGTAAATGTTAAAAGTTCCTTCTTTTTTATAGCGTATGCCATTGGTATTTTAAAGGGGATTGCATTGAATTTATGGGTTGCTTTAGGTAGTATGGATATTTTAAAAATGTTGATTCTACCAATCCATGAACATGGTATATTCTTCCATTTGTTCATGTCTTCCTCTATCTCTTTTTCAGCGTCCTGAAATTTTCTGAATACAGGTCCTTTATCTCCTTGGTTAAGTTATTTCTAGGTATCTTAATTTTTTTGTTGCAATGGTATTTCTTTTTTTAATTTTTCTTTTGGAATTGCTTTTTTAATTTCTCTTTCTGTGAGTTCATTATTGGTGTATAAAAAAGCCATAGACTTCTGGGTGTTACTTTTGTATCCTACTACATTGCCAAATTTATTTATTAACTCTAGTAGTTTTTTATGGAGTCTTTGGGGTTTTCTATGTACAATATCATGTCATCTGCAAATAAGGACAGTTTTACCTCTTTTTTTCCAATTTGAATGCCTTTTATTTCTTCTTGTCTGATCACAATGGCTAGTACTTCCAGTATATGTCAAACAGGAGTGGTGAAAGTGGGCATCCCTGTCTTGTTCCTATTCTTAGGGGAAATTGGTTTAGTTTTTGCCCGTTGAGTATGATGTTGGCTGTGGGTTTGTCACATATGGCTTTTATTATATTGAGATATGATCCTTCTATTCCCACCTTGTTGAGCATTTTTATCAAGAAGCCATAGGCAGCAAAATATATTTGTAATAGCAATATATTTAATGATACAGCTCCTAGGGCAATGGAAACTAAGGAGAAAATAAACAAATGGGACTATATCAAAATAAAAAGCTCCTACACAGCAAAAGAAACCATCAACAAAACAACAATACAGCCCATTGCATGGGAAAACATATTTACCAATGTTATCTCCAATAAGGGTTTGATCTCCAACATTTACAGGGAACTTATACAACTTAAAAAAAAGAATATAAACTACCCAATCAAAAAATGGGCAATGGACCTAAATAGACACTTTTCAAAAGAGTACATTCAGAAAGCCAAGAGACATATGAAAACATGCTCAGTCACTAATCATCCAAGAGATGCAAATCAAAACAACAATGAGGCACCATCACACACCTGTCAGAATGGCTATCAACAAATGACAAGTGCTGGTGAGGATGCGGAGAAAAAGGAACCCTCCTTTGCTGCTGGTGGGAATAAAGACTGGTGCAGCCATTGTGGAAAACAGTAGGACAAAGAGGAGGAAAGAAGGAAAAGAAAAGAAACAAAATAGCCCTATAGGTTCCACTTGAATGCTAATGGGACAGGGTGGGCCTGACCAGCTCCCTCGTCCCCTACGCGTACTACCTGGCCTGAACGGTTTTCTTCCCAGCTTCCTGGTCACCCAACTCTTCAAGAATCTTGAAAATTCATGTTGGTGATCTTTTTTTTCTTCCTTAATTAAGACACAACCATTAGCAGAGTACAGTTTGCTGACAATCATGACACATTTACTAAATATTAGATTAAAAAATACTTTTCATTAGTTATAAATGAGAATGTATTCACAACAATTACAAGACTGTGTCTTCAAAGTTTGCTTCCAAGTATGACACATGTGGCCTTAGTGCCAGTTCTTAGCTGTACAATGCAATGTGCTGACACTCATGACACATTTCCCCATATCTAGTCACAAAAATACTTCTAATTAGCCATAAATGAAAATGTACACACAACATTTCCAATAGCCACTCTGCCCCTATCAAACTTCTCATCAGAGAAAACTTAAACTGTTGCCACTGAGCTGCCTTGCTCCAATTCCAACAACTCCTATTTCAGAAATGCTTAGAAAATTGAATCTTTAGATCTTGCTGGGTAAACAGATCTGAGGTAGATTTATTTCAGCCCGAGTCCTTTATTTGAGATATGTGTGCTCTTGAACCCAACTAAAATGCATACCATAGCCATTTCAAAGGCAGTGATAAAATTACTTGGTTAAATATTTTGGCTAGATTTCCTGTTTCCAGAGGCCTGGGCTTTGTATTCTGTGGCTTCTGCGTTTGCACTTGGTGATGGGGTAGTATTGAATGGCACTACATCTGCCAACCTCCCTAAAAACCATGCCCCACAGAGAAGGCCCCAGGCACCCATCCACCACTGTGAGCCACACAGACAGACCACTCCAAACCTCAGTAACCACCTTCAAATTCCCAGACCTGGGACTTAGTTCAGGAATCCACGTTGTAAGCCTCATGGGATAACAACAGATGATGAAGTACTTCCCCCCAGCTCCGAAGTGCGGAGTCCATAAAATCACTTCACTTGTAATTCAGATATTCTCTAAACTTGAGTCTATGAAGCATGTTGGTCTGTGCTTGGATTTCTGCGTAACCTCTCCTTCGTTTTATGACTGGCTTTGTCTTCTGTGGCTCTGTGCAAAGGACAATCCTTCACAGCCGTAAGGCCATGCTTAGTGCAGGGCGCATCGCAGTGAAAGGGGCTTTATGTGAGGAGAGGAAAAACCATTCTGCTCAACTTTGCTTACTTTCACGACCTTAAAAAACTCATGAAATAGGATTCTGTCTTTTACTTGCCAATGTGTTTAAAACCCTTTTTAATGAAAAATTCTAATCCTATATAATCACACCATAAGTACTTTCTTTCTGTTCAAAGAGGAAAGTGTGTTAAATTTTAATGCAGACCTCTGGCCAGCTATAATAAAAGTGTTCAAGTCGGTTTTAAATCCGATTAGTGTAACTGTTCCAGATTAGAGAAAAATCTCAAGTGATTGGAGTAGGTCCCCAGCTCAAGGGAACTAATTTAGACTCAAAGGTAACATCAAGATTTTGCATTCAGTTGGACCAAAAAAAAATTGTTTAGAAGCTAACAAAATAAGATCCTGTGCTAGGTATTGCAGCGACATAAAGACAAGTTTCCAAGCAGGTGTGAGATTGGACAGAATGTGACTGTAGACAAAGTAGAATGAGGGGAAGAGCAGAAGTGGGCCGTCTTAAGAAAAGTCGGAAAGACAAAAATCACATCCCAAGGAAAGAACCCTTGAGATTTCTTATGGAATGTAACTTCTAAAAGGGCAGACAGGGTGCATATATGAGGAGACAAGGACATCTCTGCTAAAGTGGAAAAGGGTATAAAGTGTTCAAGGATTAGAGAAAATTCACTTCTTTAGGAATTTACAAAAGTGAGAGGAAAGCCTCTTTGTTGAGGGCTATGTAGCAGGCATTATACCAGGCACCAAATCTGTCGTCTCATTTAGTCCCCCACAACATCCCAGTGAGGTGGGCATTATTACCCCCGTTTTATTGCCGAGAAAACTGAATCTCAGAGAGATTGTCAAAGCAGCTAGCAAGTGGTAGCACTCAGAAGGAAAATATGGCTTAGCTTCTCTCGATATTCAATCTCGGGAACTTCCTAGTCTTAGCCATCATCAAGGCCCATCTTGTTCTAAAAGACTTTCCTGGCCACCTGAGTTAGAAATAATATTTCTGGTCCTTGAATTCATATCATTCGTATTACCTGTTACCAAAGTGGCTTTTACTACACTCCAGCTTATATTGTTATCTTTTCTTGTACAGATATTTATCTCAGTGCTCCTTAATTTGTGGGGTCAGTTATATATATATATATATATATATATATATATATATATATATATATGCATTTCTTCTCAGATCTTTATAAATATGACTTCTCAGATCATATATATATGACTGCTCTTCCACTGATCTCACTTCACCTTCCTTTACAGTCTAATACGTGTAGAGAGCATGTGTGAAGGCACCAGAACATGTAAAGACACCAGCAAATATTCCCTCAGTAATTCTAATTCTCACCTCATCCCAGTTGAACCCAGGTGATTTGACATCAGGTCCCAGTTCTGGCACTTAGTTGTGTGATCTTTCTCTCCTTTGAGATTCAATTTTATTATCTGTAGATTGAAAATCACTGTACTGGCTTTTCCTACATTTTAGGAATATTGTGAGGATCAAATGAATAAGTCTGTTAAATCTTGAATAATGGTATGGCATTTATTCATCTGGATTAGAAACACACTGAAAGCAAGACTGCCTCTTGCTTTTATGAATACCCTAGAGGTCCGGTGCACAAATTCAGCACAGGTGGGGGTCCCATGGTCTGGCTGGATATGGGGCAGGCCGGTGGGGGTAGGGAGGGACGACAAGAGGTTAGCCGTGGGAATGCACTGACCACCAGGGGGGAGCTCCTGCATTAAATGTCTGCCCCCTGGTGGTCAGTGTGCATCATAGCTACTGGTTGATTGGCTGGTCGGCCATTCATCCTGTCATCCAGTAGCTTAGGCTTTTATATATATATATATATATATATATATATATATATATATATATAGATTCTAAGTTATTGCACATAGCAGCCATTTAATAACTGGTGTTGATCCACAGATGTATCTCTTAATATCTTGGGGAAATAACAGCATATCTCACCAAGAAATCAAGAAGGAAGTGAAATATCCTCCACCTGGGATAAGATGTGCCTCCCAATGGGGGCCTCCCCAACCTGGATACATTTTTAAAACAATGCTTGATTGCAAGTTATGGCTGTGTGGGCCTTTATGCCTCAAAATGAGAAGCTTTGGGCTCTAGATTGTCATTATTAACCAATTTTCCTCTTTCATGCTCTCCATTCTGTACCTTCAGAGTTTCCTATATGTCTTCAAGGCCATAAATTAATGATACCTCAGATAAATTAATGATTATTCAAGAGTATAGGAAATTTTTTTAACTTTCAGGGGGGGAAAATCTAATGAGTAGTAAAAAAAAAATAATTTTCTCATTTAAAAAGAATCAGGCAGGGAATATGAAAGCCAAATACAAATCCCCCACAGTAGAGAAAGAGCAGCAAAATAAATAAATAAATTCATGAACACAGGAAGAAATTAAAACAAACCTGCAGACCCTCATAAACATAGCAATCAGGCAGCTCCATGAATGCATTCATATTTGAATTTTTATTTTACATGAAGTATTTTTGTATCTGCTTTGCCTAAATTTGGCCCCTTACCAAAACCTAATGACTCTACTTTGTTAAGCTTTTAGAAGGATATAAACTTAAAACTAGAAAAAAGACTTAATTTATCTTGTAGGAAATGGTGTTATAATTTGAATGAAAAACAGCAAGCAGAAGATGAAAAGGAGCTGGCACAAAGCTGAGGCAATCAGTAACATTTTCTGTACCTGCAGGCTGAGAAATTGTCCCATGTTGTATGACGTTTATTGCCAATGCCTATTTTCACTTGTACGTTCAGTTCAAGTGCAATTATGTGAAAATTCAAATAGTCCCCAGAAAGTTACTATTTTAATAAGCTTATAATATTAGAAACACTATATGCATTGACAGTGGTATCTACCCTGTATAAAGCAAACAAATAAAATTATTTTCTTTAAAATGCTAGGTAACCTAATTTAACCTTTCTTCATTCCCTGGTCAGTTCTGAAATGGTCCCTTAGGATAGTCTTCTCTCTGATCTTTCTGTCTTTGGTCCCATCCATCAACAAAGATGCTACCCTCACAGATCATCTGACCTTAACATTGCAGAAATTGTCCCGGTCCTATTGAAGGCTATGAGGAAGAGCGAGGCCACTATGCGCTATACTCATGAATATTCATAGTAAACAAAAATATACTCAGGTACCAGAAAGAAGATGTGCTATCTAGTTCACAAACTAGTTTACAAAGTAATATTCAGGGCTTGGTAGGATGTGGCTGTATTAAAATAGAAGGAAACATTAAATCCATGCACAAGCAAGAAGGAGAATCATTGGTATTGGTAAATCAAAGGTCAGAGACAGCTGGAAGTTGAAATTCAGTTCATCTTAAAAACATTGGAGAGTGACTCCAATTTTAGCAAGTCCTTTGGATGTCTTCTTTGTTTCAAGAAATCATTTAATAGCACTTAAAAATATGGATCCATTGCAAAAATACACACAAACATGAAAGAAAAAAAAATCAATGATTCTGTCTCTCGGAAATTATCCTTGTTATTCATTCTAGATTTTACTATTCCAGGTTTCTTCTATGTATGTTTGAATGGTTTAATCTGGCACATACCTGATTTTTAAGCTGCTTTTTTTTTCACTTAATGCCTTGTTAACATCCTTCTATGTGATTAAATATTCTCCAACTACATTAATATTTTAATAGCTGAATAGTATCCTCCACAACCTAATTAGATGATAAAGTTGTAGCAAATTTTTTCCGAATACTAAAGCCTGTCAATCTGCACTTCTCACGAGACATTTTGTAGCTCTTAAAGTTCCTGACCCTTGTGAATTTAGTGACCTAAACTTCTCTATTAACTTCAATTTAATGCACAAACACACACACACACACACACACACACACACACACACACACACATACATACACACGTGCGCGCACACACACACACACACACACACACCTTTTGTCTCAAAATAATTGCATCTTCATCAATTAACATTTTACTTCTACAATTTTATAATGTGCACTTCATGTGTTTTGTTTCTGCAACATCATCCTTGAAATAAATGTATATTTTTCTGATAAAAGAAGAATAAGTATATAAAACAGTATATACACTGAAGAAGCACTGTATGATTACTTCAACCCAATCTAAAGATAATTCTCATTTGTTTATTGATTCATTTAGCAAGTATTTATTGAGTTTCTACTGTATCGCTTTAATCGTGCCATGTGCCATGACAGAAATACTTTAGCATCCACCAGGGTATGTCCTTTTTTTTTAATCCTCACCCAAGGATATTTTTTCCATTGATTTCTAGAAAGAGTGGAAAGGACGGAAGGGGGGAGAGAGAGAGAGAAATATCCACATAAGAGAGACACGTCAATTTGTTGCCTCTCACACGCACACCAACCTGGGCTAGGGAACCTATAACTGAGGTACGTACCCTTGACCATGAATCAAACCTGCAATCCTTGGTCCACAGACCCACACTCTAACCACTGAGAAAAACTGGCTTGGGCCACCCTGGGTATATTTTTACTTTAAAGCCAAAGCCACTATAAAATATTTATGTTTTTCCTATATTTTTCACAAATATCAGAAACAATGATTTATGTTATATGAAGATGTCACTCTACTGTTGAGCAGGGTGCGGACTCTTTCAGCTTGTTCATTAATTGATAATAAATTCTAAGGTATCTCCTGACAGAAGTATGATCTGTTCCAGGTTAAGCCAAGTCACCAGGATTTTCAGCAGTTCTGGACTTCTGTGGCCCTTAGATAACAGCTGATAGATATTAATGATGCAAGAGGCTCATCTTGATAAATGAGATGGGTAAATGAGCATTTATAGTAACAATCTATAAGAATCCCATCACCTTCCTATCCATCAAGCTTGCCTAATACCTCTCTAGCATATCCTCATGCTAAACTGTGTTCCTTCATCCCATCATTTCACTTTTTATATGTCTAACTTTACCCTCTCAGTTCTTCACTGATTTAGCTCTAAACCACTTCACCCATTGGATCTCCCAGCCTTCAAAATACCTTCCCAAACTCCCATCGGACTAGACCATGGTCCTCTCCTCATGAGTACTTTGAAGAACACTCAAAGCTGGATTCCTTAACAAAATCATTCTCAACTGACTAGAAGGAAGAGCAGCTTTCCAAAGAGTTCATCTCAACAGCATGCATTCCCCATGGAAAGTGTATTTGGATATAGGAAATGTTGTTACATATTTATGAGAATATGTTTTACTTATTCACCTGTCTTTTTTCAGCCTGATTGTGAGTCCCTCAAGACTAAGAACATGTTGTCTCTCTTTTTTCTGCAATGGTCCCCCTCCCACAAGAGTCACACTGATAAATGTTGGTGCTACCTTTTTTCTCAAGGTAGCTATCAGTACTTACAACATCTTAACTGAGTGGGTCTGAGAATACAGGATTTTTAGAGGAGGGAGACAACATGGGGGGTAACCTAGTCTATCACCTTCTCTTTTTCTAAGTTCTCATTCATTTAGTATTTACTATGTGCCAGACACCCTGCTAAACTCTTTGTGTGAATTATCTCATGTGACCCTCACAAAACTGATAGGGTAGGAACTCTAAATATCCTTATTTTTGTGTGCATACCAAAACTTGCCATGTACTTTTGTTAAGTACATGGCATACCAAAACTTGCCATGTACTTTTTCCCAATAAAGTATACATAAATGAATGAATAATAATATATTAACCTAGATTCAAGACCAGAGCAAGAAACATGTACAGGGACAACAGTGTGGTGATTGCTGGGGGGCCAAGGAGGGGAGAGGTGGAGGAGGCTACAGGGGAAATAAATGTTAATGGAAGGAGGCCTGACTGGGATGGTGAACACACAATGCTGTGTACAAATGATGTGTTGTGGAATTCTGCATCTGAAGCCTGTATAATTTAGTCTCTCCCCAATAAATTCAATAAAAAGGATAAGTAGATATATGATAGATAGATTATAGGTAGATGATAGATAGATAGATAGATAGATAGATAGATAGATAGATAGATGATAAATAGATAGATGATAGATACTAGAGTAAGTCAGGAGAAGCACTTAGGGAGCAAAATTAAATGCAGCACTCTCCCTGATTCTGTACTTTGGATGCCTCTCTTGCCTCACCCTTATCTCATCTTTAGCCCAAATCTTAATGCCTGTCAGGTAATGCTCTAAATATATTTATGTATTTAATTTTTACAACAATCCTAAGAGATAGGTAATATTATCCTCATTTACAAATGAAGAAATTAAGGTTTAGTAATATGCCTGAGGTCTCACAGTTAATAAGTGGCAAGGGATGGAAACAAATTCAAGCATTCTGGTTGGAGACAGAGAGATAATTGAATGAATATGTTTTTAAAAAGAAATGAATGACTCTTAAGGCCACACTAAAAGTTCCCAGCAGAACTGAGCCCAGAATCATAGTTTTCTGACTCTCAATCTAGTAGTTTCCCCATACCTCTGGATACCAAGCTTTATTTGGTGGGTTACCAATTAAATATGAACAAATGTTGATTTTTCTCTAATTGCACAGAATATAATTTACTTAAAGCAAGTAACAAAGATACTTTAATCAAATACATATAAAAGGTAAGGTACCTGTCTATACTTTCTAACATTAATAGATGGTTTTTCTCCCAATTATTTAATCTCCACCATTGGGCCAAAGTCAAATTTCAAACTACCTTTAAAAACTATGCACCTGGCCGGTGTTGCTCAGTGGTTGAGCATTGACCTATGAACCAGGAGGTGATATTTCAATTTCTGGTCAGGGCACATGCTTGGTTTGCAGGCTCAGTTCCCAGTGTGGGGGCAAGAGGCAGCCAATCAATGATTCTCTCTCATCATTGATATTTCTAACTCTATCCTTTCCTTTCTGAAATAAAAAAATATATATTCTTTAAAATGATGAACTATATTTAATATCCAACATTTACAGGAAACTTGTACAATTTAACAAAAGAAACAAACAATCCAATAAAAAATGGACAAAGGTCCTCAATAGACACTTTTCAAAAGAGAACATACAGAAGGCCAAGAGAAATATGAAAACATGCTCAAAGTCACTAATCATCTGAAAGATGCAAATCAAAATGACAATGTGGTACCATTTCACACCTGCCAGAATGGCTATCAAATCAGCAAACGACAAGTGCTGTCCAGGATGCAGAGAAAAAGTAACCCTCATGCACTGCTGGTGGGAATGCAGACTGGCACAGCCACTATGTAGAACAGTATGGAGTTTCCTAAAAAATTAAAAATGGAAACTCCTTTTGACCCAGTAATCCCACTTCTAGGAAGATATCCCAAGAAAACAGAAACACCAATCAGAAAGGATATATGCACCCCTATGTTCATAGTAGCACAATTTACAATAACTAAGATTTGGAAACGGCCCAAGTGCCCATTAGCAAATGAGTGGATTAGAAAACTGTGGTACATCTACACAATGGAATACTATGTTGTGGTAAAAAATAAAAAATAAAAATAAAAAAGGAATTCTTACCATTTGCAACATCATGGATGGAACTGGAGAACATTGTGCTAAGCGAAATAAGCCAGTCAGAGAAAGATAAATATCACCTGATCACACTCATTTGCCGCTCTGTTGACTAATGAGTTTGCTAACCACTGGTTTAGCATAATGCTGACAGGTGTGAGATGGTACCTCGTTGTCATTTTGATTTGCATCTCTCGGATGATTGGTGACTTTGAGCATGTTTTCATATGTCTCTTGGCCTTCTTCTGTATGTTCTCTTTTGAAAAGTATCTATTTAGGTTATTTGCCCATTTTTGATTGGATTGTTTATCTTTTTTTTTGTTAAATTATATGAGTCCTTAAATGTTGGAGATTAAACCCTTATCTGATAACATTGGCAAATATGTTCTCCCATGCAGTGGGCTTTCTTGTTGTTTAGTTGATGGTTTCCTTAGCTATGCAGAAGCTTTTTATTTTGATGTAGTCCCATTTGTTTACTTTCTCCTTAGTTTCCCCTGCCTTAGGAGTTGTATACATTGTACAGCAATAACAAACAACCTTAAACCTCAGAGGCTTACAAAGACAAAGCTTGATTTCTTCTTTTTTTATTAAATGTATTGAGGTGGCATTAGTTAATAAAATTATACAAATTTCAAGTCTACAGCTGTGTAATAAATCCTCTGCATGTTGTATTGTGTGGCTACCACCCCAAGTCAAGTCTCTGTCCATCACCATTTATCTTTCCTTCTTCTACTTGCCCCTACCTTACTTTCCCTCTGGAAATCACTGTACTGTTGTCCATATCTATGAGGTGAGTTTTGGGGTTTTTTTTTGCTTAATCCCTCCACCTTTTTCACCCCGTGTCCCAACTGCCCTCCTCTCCAATAGCTGTCATCCTGTTCTTGTATCTATAAGTCTGTTTCTATTTTGTATCTATAAGTCTTGTATCTATAAGTCTGTTTCACATGTAAGTGAAATTATATGATATTTGTCTTTTGTTCATTATGCATGAAGACTGTCTTGTCTCCATTGTATGCTCTTGCTTGAGTTATCTCATTTTGTAAATTTTTATGAGGATTAGCTATTTGTATGTAAAGAATATACAATGCCTGGACTTATCAAGCACTCAATGCCTGGTAACATTTTTTTTTGTTTTGCCATTTATATTTTTGGAACAGAAGAATCATAATGTAGAAACCATGACAAATTGATATAACATCACAGATCTAACATAAAATGTAGCCAACATAGGCAAATCAAATATTTTGTATCAGTCAGGATAGGCTAAATTATGCTGTAACAAATGAAAAACTCAGCTAGCTGGACCTCAACTTCAGTAACTAAGGGACTGGAACAGAAAGAGACACTACCTTCTAACTGCTACTCCTTCTGGAACATGCAGACCTTTCGGTCCCTAACAGGGTAAGAGGACACTAGAGGGTCTCACATTGATAATTGGTAAAGGAAATGACATACATTACTTCCACCTACAACCAATTGCAAAAACTAGTAAAGAAAAGACCCATTGAACTGAGTTTATAATTTTTAAATGCATATTAACCTCATGCTGACTTAGCACAGTCTGATCTGGTATTTGGTCAGTTTGGGTGTGGGGAAAAGCATTACAAATAATAATTGCTGGAGTTGTCATTGAGCATGCCAAAGTGAAAGAAGTTGTCATCTAGAAAGGAACTCTGCACAACAACAGGTTAAATGAAATGCTACCAGGCAAAATAAGGTAATGCTCTTTTGCTGTCTAGCACCACATAAGATGCTAACTGAAAGAGTAAATAAAAACACTTAACATGCATTTAGCTTTCATAATTTACTTTCTGCGAGGTTGTGTTAGAGTATGCAGAATATGCCACATTATTTAGGCTGTAAAAAGGAACTGCTTTACACTACCTGCCATGTACAATTATAATAATCTGTCAGACAAATATAATTACAGAGTGTGATGTCTGTTTGAGTGTGAAGGCTTTGATTGTGTGGTATTGTCTGCTCTACACTGCGGCACAGCATAAACAATTATACTCTATGGTAACTCTCAGCCAGGACTAATGCTCTGCATCAGGAATGCTCCATCACACAGCACAGATGGTTGAGTTTGGGTTTGAGATTGTTGGCTTTATTTGTTTGTTTGTTTCCCCCAGAGCTCTTTCAAAGGCAAACTTGACCACAATAAGCCTTCTGCAATGCAATGTGGTAGGTCTCCAAGAAGTTAATAAATCATAAAAGTGAATGCGAGTGGAAAACTAAGGCAGAGTATGGTTAAATAACAAGTATCAACCATTTTAATGATGGGATATAGGTTAAGAAAGAAATGCATGGATCACTTTAGTGATTTAAAAAAGTAATAAGTTGCTCTGGTCTGTATGATTCAGTTGTTACAGCCTTGGCCTACGCACCAAAGAATCTCAGGTTTGATTCCCACTCAAAGGCATGTACCTGGGTTGCAGGTCTGATCCCTCCATCCCCTGTTGGGAGTGTGCAGGAGGCAACCAATCTCTTTCTCCCTTCCTCCCTCCCTTCATTCCACTTTCTAAAAATTAATGGAAAAAGTATTCTCAGGTGATGACTAACAAAAATAATAATAATAGTAAGTTGACACTCCATCAGGTTTAAAGATAAAGTTGTTATGTTATAGAGTATATTGTGATTATAATTTGTTATTTGACTCTCACACCAGCTGACAAAATAGAAAAAATAACCACTGGTAGATCTATTCACGATAGTAATTAATTAAAGATATTGGAGGTATATCTGATTTTAAATGAGTCAGTGGTCTCCTTGCCATCCCAACTATGCTAAGATGGATCAGGCTATTGTTTATTTATTTTCCAATCAGTGATCATCTCATCACTGTGATCTTCCGAGATTTTGCGGTGAGACTTCTCTGCAGGGAACAGACATCTTTTGCTCTGTAAGATGAGACTTGCCTAAATGAGATTTAAGAGGTGTGCATGTACCAAAGTCTGCTTTGTTGTAATTCATGTGGTAGAGAGGTATAATATTTTAATCCAAAACACTGCACCTAAATAAATGGTCCACCCAAAAGAACAACCAGGATTTGGTATTTTGTTTTGTTTTAAATTACAATTTAAACTTTCTGATATCTGAACCAACTTGTGTATTAACAGCACAATTTTCTTTTATCTCTGGAAGAGCATTAATATCCTATTCCTTATGGCCATGTGGGAAAAGAATTCCAGAGATTAGTTCTTATACTGCTGATACCTTTATGCTAGAGATGTGAAAGAATTTTCTGGATGAATCTGGAAAAGGAATATTATTTTCATAATCTTTCAATATTTGAACATTCCAATGTAGGTTCCAAGGATAATAACAAATCTAACATAAAGTAATCACAGAATCATGACATCTTTGCATTAGAAAGACCTCTGCTCAACTAGAAATGAATACTTCATTTCTTGGGCCCCACTGGACCCTGGATAGCATTCTCTCATGGTTATTGAAAGAATAATATGCCTACTTCTTTTGGTCTACAAATTCTTTGAGACCAGAGATTATACTTTGCTCCTCTTTAAACTCTTCCTAGAGATTCAAATTGTACCTTACCCTAGCTGGTTTGGCTCAGAGGATAGAGCATTGACCTGCAAACTAAAGGGTCCCAGGCTCGATTCCAGTTGAGGGCTCATGCCCAGAGTTGTGGGATTGATCCCCAGCAGGGGGCATGCAAGAGGCAGACAATCGAAGATTCTCTCACATTATTGATGTTTCTCTCTCTCTCTCTCTCTCTCTCTCTCTCTCTCTCTCTCTCTCTCTCCTTTCCTCTTTGAATTTAATAAAAATATTTTTAAACATTTTAAATAAAAATAAATAAAATTGTACCTAGAGTAGCAAGTTGATAAATGGATAGACTATAAATATAATGTTGTAATGGTGGATATTTGTTGGCTCCTTCCCAGCATTGATTTCTTCCCTTCTTTTTCAACAGTCTTAATTTCTGTTTGAAAATACAGGCTGTTCCAGAGAAGCTATCTTCACCTCCAATCCCAGGAGTGGGATATATAATCTAGATTAAACAAATCAGCAGTTTCCATCTAACAGGTTTTTGACTCTACCTTGAGCACATGACCCAACTAAAATTTAGAATAAATTTTAAGATTATTTCTGAGAATGAAGAAACAAATATGCCTTTTCTGGGTGCAAATGTGAAAACTTGTAGATCTGGAGCTGATGGTAATCATCTCTGGACCATCACTAAGACCAGGAGATCAAGTTTTAGGATAGAGCCAACAATAAGAAAGATAAAACAGAGACAAAAAGAAACTAGAAACCTTATTTGAACCCAATCTTATCTCTGGATTTTTTTTGGCTACAAATAAAGAAACAAAGAAGAAAATAAATTTTTAAAATATATTTTATTTATCTTTTACAGAGAGGAAGGGAGAAGAATTGAGAATTTGAAACATCTATGAGAGAGAAACACGGATTAGCTGCCTCCTGTACACCCCACCTCCTCCTGGGGATGTGTCCACAACCAAGGTACATACCCTTTACTGAAATCAAACATGGGACCCTTCAGTCCACAAGCCGATGCTCCATCCACTGAGCCAAACCGGTCAGGGCAGAATTTTTTTCTTATTTTTCATGTCAACTTGTATGATATTTTTACAACACAAAGCATCATAATGCAATAATAAAAATTGTCATTGAACAGATGTGAGTTAAACAAACTGCAATGTACTTCAGAAATATTGTCAAGCCCTATGCACACCATTCCACAAACAAACCACAAACCAAAAATGATGAACATTTTCATTTCCATTTCCCACTAAATGGAACCAGAACTTCCTAAAGCAATAATTGATTCCAGATCTTGTACAGGAAATGTACAAGTTCAGCCTGGGACATCTAGCTATGCCAAAGGCAAGAAAGTTCTCAAAACGTACTATGTAAAAAAAAAAAATTAAAAAAAGGAGCCAATTTTAAAAGGTTCCCACTAGCCAAAGATTGAACAACTTGAATATCAAAATTAAGTGTTATGAATTAATATTAATCAAATATGCTAAAATTTAAGCATTTTAATGATACTAGAAGACCTAAACCTTCTTGATCTTAGAAAGCATTAGGAGACCATTTAAATAAAGAGAAGGAACCAAGCATCTAATTCACCTTTCTTGTATGAACTGTGCCTCAGGGAGAAATAATAGCTGTTAAGAAAATGTTTCTATTTATAGACATATTTCAGCAAAGAAATGAAGAAAACCCATGTTACAGACCCTTTATTAAACAATGGATCCAGGTAATAAACATCAGTGACTGCTAACATCCCAAAATTAGAGACAATTAGACATTATGTGCCTCTCAATGGAAGTACAGCACACCACCTAGGAAGTATTCTTACCAAATAATCAAACCTGAATCAGATCAAGCCTCTTAATCTAACTACTATTTCATGGAAAATAAAAAACAGATACAATCAACAAAATTCAAAATGTGGGAAGCTCTACAGATAAAATGACCCAATTTTTGTAAACAAATCACAAGAAAATAATGGAGGGATAACTGACAGATTAAAAGATTCTTAAGAGACATAACAACCAAATGTAATGTGTGGACCTTGTTGACATTCTAATTTGAGCAAACCAACTATAAAAAAAATAATAAAAATCTAATCACCAGATGTGGACTGGCTTTTTGATGATAGTAAGGAATTATTCATTTTTACAGGTGTGACAGTGTTGCCATGATTTTTAAAAGATTCCTTGTCTCTTATAGATTTACTAGTTGCCCCTTGCAGGAAGATTCCTGCAATAGGCCTTCCTGCTGTGGTCTCCACTGCCCTGCCTGCTTCCCTGCCTTCTCCGCTGCCCTGTTTGCTTGCTTCTCCACAGCTTTGATCCCTTCTGCAGCACTGGGCTTCTTTCTATGCTGTCTTCAGTCTTTGCTCTGGCTTGGATATGCAAATTAACCACCATCTTGGTTGGGTTAATTTGCATACTCTCCCTGATTGGTTGGTGGGCGTGGCTTGTGGAGTAGCAAAGGTACCGTCAATTTGCATGTTTCTCTTTTATTAGAGGGAATACTGAAGGAGTTATGAATGCAAAGACATGGTGTTGTTAATATAGCAGTAATGGGGGAGATGGGATGTAAAGATAAAACAAGATTGACTATGAGTTCATTATTGAATAAGTAGTGGGTTTATTTATTTATTTATTTATTTATTTATTTATTTTTGTTAATACTCGCCAAAGGATATTTTCCCATTGGTTTTTAGAGAGAATAGAAGGGAGGGGAGGAGGCAGAGAGGGGAAAACATCGATGTGAGAAAGACACACATTGATTGGTTGCCTCCTACACATGCTTTGACCGAGGCCAGGGATCAAGCCTGTAATCAAAATCAAACCCAGGACTCTTCAGTCCGAAGGCCGAAGGCCGATGCTCTACCTACTGAGTCAAATCAGCTAGGGCATCAGTGATGGGTATATAATGGCACATTATACTAGTCTTTCTATTGGGTAATATTTGAGATTTTCCACAATAAAAAAAATGTTGAATACATCATTTCATCACCACTTAAAATCCTATACACATGCCAGCCTTCCTTTCTCATAAACAAGCCATTGTGCCTCAATTATGTTCTAATTTCTCCACATTCTGATTCACTCACATACCCAGCCACAGTCGCTAATATCTACACGCCTTCTTCCCAAACAATGGGCATTATTCCACACATGCACACTCATCCTCATGCAGGTGTCATAGCAAACCCACCACTCTCTCAGCCCACACACAAAAACTTCATTTTTGGAGACAAGCTTTTCTTCCATTCGTTCCTTTACACGTCCTATTCCCACAGCAATGTTCTCACCAATTCTCATATCCCTCTTTAAATATGAACTCCACTCCCTCATGCATGCAGGCAGACCTACAGCCCCTACGAGGTTGAGGGGTTCCAACATCTACCTTTCTGTGGGCCTCTATACATAATCTGGCTCAGTCTAAACCTCTTAAGTGAAATGCTGTCCTGGAAATAAAAGCTGCTTTCTATGTTCTTCTATTTTATTTCAAACTCAATTCAAAGCAGTGGTCCCCAAAGAAGAGTTATGCTGGAATTAGGTTCACACAATTTCCCTGAAATGGAATACGAGATTTAAACACAGATGATATGACTGGTTAATAAATGTCACCATTGAGTGGCTTTGTTCACCTAATAATATCATTCAGATCATTATAAACAAATTGAAGGGGTTCTTATGTGAAACAAACACGGCAGGACTTATTCCTGCGTAACACAAGCCCTACGCGGGGCAGCCAATCCCGACAGCCTGCGAGAGGGGGCAAGGCCGGCGTGCAGCTTTGTGGTATCCCGGGAGGATTTTATTTCCAAATATAAAATTCATGCCATGCTCACAGGCAGAACCTTAGAATAGTCATAATGATCTAATGGCAGCATTACTATGGAAGGCTGCTACCAATACTTTGAACTACTGCCGTTCTATACAGATCCAGGGATATGATTTCAAAGCTCATGTGGAATGAAGACTGCCCCAACTGAAAGCAATCCACCTGAGTAAAAAGGAGAGGAAAGAAAAGAACAGGGCGGAATGCAACTGAAGCCCACAATTTGGGATTTCTAGGATGGAGAGGTCGAAGTTGGCTCTTTGATTGTGGGGTTTCTTTTATTATTGTTGTAGTTTGGGGAAGGAGTGACAAAGACAGAGAAAATGTCTCTCAATTAGAAGCCTGCCTGTGACTTTTGAATTGCCTCTAACTTAAAGATTATAATGTGTTTATTTTCCTCTTCCAGGAAGAGAGGGATACTAATTCCCTCTGTTATCAAGGGGAGAAGAGCTCATTGATGACAGGTCCCTTGTGCTCTGTCTTGCTTTGACACTGACTGCAAAAAAAAAAAAAGAAAAAAAAGAAAAGAAATAGCATGTTAACTGCAAAGAGTTGGGAGTCTCTATAAGTCCACTCTAATAAATATCCAAGGCCTGTTGGGCCTGTCAATTGACATTTAGACAGAAATGGCTGTTGTTATATTTCTAGAAATCAAAGGAAACATCAGATCCTTTGCAAACAAGAAACTGCATAACATTTCAAACACCGGTTAAGTGCCTATATTTATAGGTAATGTTCACTGTTTCAAAGCTAACCCTGCAATTCTTTGAGAGAGAGGTTCTGACAGAGCTAACAGGCCTTTTAAAAATACACACACAGAGACACACACACATGTTTTTTTTAAATGGTGCTGAAATTTCCTCTCATTCTCTCAATAATTTACAGTTAGAATTCATAACTTTAGCAGTATTTCTCACATATAATGCCAAATTTGGTAACACCTATTTAAAGTGCACTGTAACATGTGTTTAAAATACATTGAGCTCTTTGGAGAAAAGGTGCTATAGAAATCTAATAAATAATAAGTAGATGATTGACAAAGGATAATATTAGGAGCTCATTTTTTAAATTTCATAAAAATACACGAATCTGTGTTAATTCTCAGCTAAACATCTCCTTGGCAGGCATTGCGGAGGGGTCCCACATGCCCCAGATCTTAAGGATCTGGAGTGTGGAAAGAAAAAGGCCATGGCCTACAGAAGCACATTCTGAGCCTGGAGTAGTTCTCAACAAGAACCGAAGCAGAAATCCCAGTTTTGGCCCTGAAAAATGAAATCATTTGTGCTATTTGGAATGTGAAAGAAATTTGAAATGTATAAAAAGTAGAGTTATAAAGGGCAACTGGATTCAACCACATGGCCAGATTTGAATCAGCAAACTGACATTCTCTAAGGTACCACATTATTATGTCCTTTAAAACTAAAAAGCCAAGTATCATTACTCATTTGTTATTTTGTGAGCTGGTTCAACTCAAGAATGCATAATTTTCTGGTTGTAATGCAAACTGAAGAAGGATGAGAGCCAGATACAAACAATCTCCTCCTTCTGGAGTAAAGTATTTAGCTATCCAGGGATTTGATATGATTATGAAAAAAGAGACCAGACTCTCTGGTTCTTGGCTATTATAGGACCTGGCTTGGCAACCTATAGGTTGATTGTTAGATAGGTAAAGATGAGTCTAAGAAACTTAAAAGATGGAAATAAAATGCTTTGTAAGTAAGCATTTTGGAGGCAAGCGTATCATAAGCAAAGTAAGCTGGTAAGGGCACAAAAAATGTTGTGCTAGAAAACCAGTGTGCTATCATTTACATTAAAGCAAAGCATTTGAACATTCACATGGAATCATGAGTTTCTAATGCATTAGGCTTTGGGGTTATTCAACCACATGGCCAGATTTGAATCATGTTCTTACTTCTCTTTTTTCATTTTTCTTTGGTGATTTTATTAACTATTATGTATTAATATATACACAGCAGCAGCATATATAGAAATTGATTGTTATATGTATTTTGCAGTCATTTTATGTAAGTCAAGTAAATAATGTCCTTCAGTACATGATTTCCAAATTTAGAACAAATATAGAAATGTTTATGCCAATGCCATTTGTTTTTAAAGTTGCTCTGATCATTTAATTGTTCTGTTTGCTAGAGTGGGAAACATTTTACACATTACCACATTATGGATTTTTGATCTTGCAATATCTTAATTTTTTTATTCTAAAATTGTAATATGATATGTATTCCTCCAGAATGATGAGAGGCAGCTACTTTGAGAACATGAGGAAACAAGTGAGAACCAAGCCAACAAACAGAGGATATGGGAGCAGAAGGAAGGAAATAGACTGAATCATTATTGACATTGCTATGCTATGACCCAACCCCAGAATTGTCCCCTACTCCTGAGCTCCCTCTTATATGGAAACACTAAACCTTTTTATTATGAAGGTTACTATTTAGATAAGTATTCTATTTTCTTTTTCTTTTCTTTTTTCAGTAGAAAGCATGAGAAATGATACACTAGGATTTGGGGTTTCAAAACCCTAATCCTTGAAAGACTCAGAGTATAAAGTTTATGCCAACAGATTTAAAAGTAAAACTGATTGATCTAAAAACTGATACCTTAGGAGTGAGAAAAGGCAGGGAGGAGGAAGACTGGGAGGGAGGGAGAGAAAGAAAGAAAGCTAAGACATTGGTATTTGCTGAGAAGAAGTCCGACTCCCTGCTCAACTCTTGTCCTCATCTCAGAGAGGAGAGGGAATAAAAGAAATTCCAGTCAGTGCTTCCTGGAAGGAGAAAGAAGTAGTTGAGAGAAAGCTAAGTCAGAGTAGTGCGTGGTTTGGATCAAGAGGGTGTAGCTATTTGAATGTACAGTTAAATTGAGACCAGACAGGAATGGGGAGTCTCAGGATGCAGCCTAGGCAAGTTGGCACCAGACATGCCCCATACCCCAGTACTTCATAACTTGCCTGGAATATGCACATAGCTTTTTGGGGTAGAGTAGGGGTAAAGAACCCAATTGATTAAATTTTGTTTCTGATAAAATAAGAGCTAAAAATAGAAATTTTTTAAAAGTAATATGTCCAAACTTGATATTAACAAGTTTTGACATTTATACTCACTACTTAACTGGTTAATTATCTACTGGTAATAATGATATAATACCAGTTCCTATACTCAAGAAGCTCACAGTCTAATAGAAAAGACAGGCAAATGGTTAACTATGATATGTGGAATGTTTACAGATAAAGATTCAAGATGACATGATTGCACAGAGTAGGAGGAGTGCTGGAGAGTAGAATTTGAACTATTTTTGAAGGACAAAAACAAAACAAAACAGTTAACCACAGATGGTGTGGAGAAATTGTGAGTTTCATTTTGGCCTTGTTGCATCTGAGGAATGGTTTTTGTTTGTTTAACATCAAGGAAACTTGAACATGTTTATATGTTAAGGGGAATGAGGCAGTGGAGAAGTAGAGGATGAGGAGAATGGCTACAAATGATGGCCTGAAAACCATGAGGAGACAAAGAGCAAAGAAACACAAATCATGGGCTCAAAGCTTCACGTTGGCCAGAAATAAAAAGTTGAGAAGGAAGCAAAGATGGGAATAATGCAAATACATTGAAATATAGATAAAGACAGTGTTAAGGTTATAGATTTAGACCAAAATTGATATAGATATAGAAGGCAATAAGATTTGTGGATCTAGAGTTTAAGAGAGAAGGTCTTACCTGGAGAGGAAAATTGGGAAGAAATCTGTTCCCATGGCAATGGTGGTTGAAACAATGGGTATAAATGAGATCAATTTATATAACCCACCAATCTGATAACCTAAATATCTATTCTATACTTACACTTTGAATTAACATTCTTTTATTTGGTGTTCATATTAGAAAAGCCCCCAAAAACCCACACAGGCCATGGGAACTAAGATCCACTATAAAGATGTCCTTTTATCATGGATTCATTAGTTGTATTTGTAAAGTGAAGACTTTAAGACTACCAAGTGAATGACTCTTTAGTACCAGAAAGCATACTAAGTTAACAGTGAGTATCCACTTTTGTCAGCGCTGGTACTAGTTACAGTATATTGGACAAATTTACACAATTCCTTGTTAACAATTTCAATACTCTTATGAATACAGTACAGTGTTTCAGTTTGCTCTTTAAAGTCATCTTATATACACAGATACATATATACATGAAATTATCAAAAGTGCTTTTAACCCATTTTAATATATATTTCATTTTTCCCTACAGAAAGGCAAAAGGTCTGTTTTTCTTATAGAATTTCATAAATGACCTTAGTACTGACCCAAATATAACCTACTGATTACCCTTTGTGTGACTTCCAGCCCCTGATTAGTTGTATTTAGCATTGTGTGAAACTGTGATTCTACTCTGGAAATCTTCCAAATAAGCTGAAATCCCTAGTGGGGGGAAAATTGCAGTGACCTATACAATTGGAGAAAAGAAAACACAGCTACATTTTTCCAAAAGCAGAACAAAGCAATGAAATAACATACCTTTCACCAGGTATTGGTGTTATCTGAAACCCTATAATCCACATCCTATTCTGCTTCTTCAATAGGTTGGATGATTTCACTAGGCGGGTCAGAGAAATAATCAATTTTGAAACAGCCTCTGCAAAAATAGATAATGTCCATCTCAAAGGCAGCCTAGTCATAAAACTCCATTGGGGTGAGTAAACAAATACATGGACTCTGTGTAAAGGGGTTTCCTAAACAGACCGGCAATGCAATATTGAGAATATGGTATTTCATCAATACCATTCAAAGAACTTATCAAGCACCAGCATTAAGATGAACTATGTGATTAAGCTGACATAGTTCCTGAACTTCTAAATTTTTAAATGTAATCTAATTCTGCACCCATGATGGAACACTTAAGAACCTTAAACTAATTTGGTCCAAAACTAACCTTTTCTCCCAAATTTCTTTTTCTGTGCTTCCTGTGCTGGTGAAGGAATCCAAGGTATCCAAGATTCCTCTCTCCCTTACCTGTAACCAAACCCTTTTTAAAGCTTGTTGGTTCAGCCTCCTAATTATGCCTTGAACCATCATTTCCTTTTCCTTCATTAATGTAGCCACCATCTACTCTGCTAAGACAGTTCTAGTATTTGTTGTCCTGAATTCCATCCCCTCCTCCAATCTATCCCCCACACTGTCATTGGAGTGATCTATTGTTTAAATCTCAGTATGTCACTCATCAGCTCAAAATCCATAAACGCCTCGCAATCACATCATTTTTTTAATCTCTTCTTCTTGATACTCCTACTCTTTTTTTAAGCTTCTACTCAAATATAGCCTTTCTGTAAAGGAATTGCAGACTCAGTCAACTATTCACTCTCTCAACTAATTTTTATTAAGCACAAACCTCATGTTATACATGGTGCTAGCACTGGAAATAGAGTGGTGATATGATCCTGATCTCACAAAGTTTACAATGGTAGGAAAGATAATGAAATAATAGTGAAGTGTGAACACTGTGAGGAACTAACTCAGGTATAGACAATAAGAAGAGTTCTAAGGCCCTAATATGTAAAATGTCAGTAGAGGAAGAAATGTGTTCAAATGACTGAACAATAAGATGGGAGAAAATATGTTGTCTTAGAAATTTAAAGAAAGTATTTTGAGTGAAAGAAATGACTAAGAGTATCAAATCCTTCCAATAGAAAGCAAATAAGGACTTGAAGATTATCTCAGAATTTTCATTTTAAAAGCAATTTTGGTGGAGTAGGTGGCAAATGCCAGCATGGGCGTAAAAGGTCAAGAAATGAGAAAGCAAATATAGAAATTTGGCTGTGATGTAGAGGAAATTTGCTAGTTGGAAGGGAATTGAGAGTTGAAGGAGACTTCCCCAAAGGTTCCATGCAATTTGTGAGCCCCTCTATAGATAATAGCAAATATCATCTTATCTAATATTGCTTGGTTTTCTGTTCCAGCACTGAAAGGCAAGACACACACCCATCTTTATATCGCCAACTCCTGGCACAGGTTCAGGTATAAGTAAGTACTCTAAATATTGATTTAAATATGGAAGAAAGATCTGCACTTATTCTTCATTTCCCATCTTCTTTGACTTGTCTCCACATTCCTGTAAGGTTCGAAGGCACAGGAATCTGACCACTAAGGAATTTTAAAGTTTATTCCCCAGGAATGAGCAGGACTCATTACAGAGGTAGAGAAATCAGAATTGAAGGAGTGGGGCAGGGGCAGGGGAGATGGAAATGGACCGAGCCAGGCTGCAGCCTGGAAATGGAGGAGCAGCAGCATGTGGCTGGTCTGGGAGTCCTTTTAAGGGGAGGAACAGAAGAGGGTTGGACCTAGGGCAGAACAGGAAGAGGTGGGCTCTAGGACACTTTGGCACACGCTGATTGGTGGTTCAATGACTTGGGGATGTCTCTGTGACAGATGTTAGTAATGTCATAACTCCGCCCACCAGTTGGGAAGAGGGAGAACTTTATAATTCCTGACAACTTGTCTTTTTAACTGATAGTCACAAGGCTCCCAAAAGTTTGAGGTCCTAGAATACCTGCTCTGTCCTATGACCATTCCTTCTTTAAAGGCTCTTAACATTTCATCATCTAAACCCCAGATCTGCCTCTCAACCCTATAACTGCATCTTTCTATCTGGTTTCATGGTCTTCGATGCTTGACTATGCCACCAACATCTGGCACATGTGCACTTGCCTCCATCATCATCCTCCCCTTTGAGTCAGTCAGCCAATATATTCTTCCAACTCCTCTGCCCAGACTTTTTACCTACAGAGGTGTTTGAAGACTGTTCTGAATGTTGTGGACCAAACCTTGCTTGTTCAGATGTGGTCACACATAGATAGAACCAAGCATAGGCTTTACTGTCTTCAAAGGGGGCAGTTGTCTACTCCCCCCAAATAATAATAGGCTATTACTTTATTATACATTCCATCAAAACTGTGTACCACATGTTTGCTTGACAAAACTATATCTCTGAATTCCTGGCTCAGTGTTTTGCCTGAGGAGCAGATACACTTTAGACATGATTACCTACTATAAAATAATAATATACAAGAACAATATTAGATTATTTATAGTTCTTTATTTAACTTTCCCAGTCTCTTAATTGGACTAAAGTCTTATAGTCATAGGATAAATCTAAACAATTTAATGTATAGCGTAGATACCCTGCATCATAATATTTCTGCAAAATTTTAGATAGTAAGAATTTGCTCTGGACAAAGCAGTTTAAAATATCCAGTGGGAATATTTGATGTTTATTTATGACATCACTTTTTACTGAGTGAGACATATGCCCTCTATCTTAGATAACAAAAAAGACAGGTCATGTTTCATATACAGATAATATGATTTTATCAGGATAATCTAAAGTGATCCAGAATCCATCATTTTATTTATTTTATCCAAATGTTATATGAAAGAAGAATTTTAACTGTAACAATGTAATTGTCATTATTAAGATATTCTTTTAAGTTTCTTAATTCAGTTAGTTCAGTGTATGTATATTTTACAGACATATTTAGAAGCTACCCTAGGAAAAAAATTCATTATTAAATGGGAGCTTTATTGATATTTAGTTTAATTTAGGTTAATAATTATTAACATATTCAACCTACCCTGACCAAGTGCATTGCCGGGTTCTTTTCCCAGCCTTACAAAGGGTTCAGCATTCTGGAGAAAGGGGCTGCAGGTAGATGATTAAAAAGGAATCCAAAGTCAAAAGATAATTTTGAAAGGCATTGGAGGTCAGAGGAGCTTCAGAGAGCTAAAGACTCTTACCTTGACCAAAGACTATGTGCTTTTATTCTAACATAATTTGTCCCAGAGCGAGGTGGAAATATACACTTCAAAGGGTAAGGTATCAAAGGATATACAAAAACATTTTCAGTTTGGGGAATAGCCTACCGTTGTTCAGGTGTTTGGCCAACAGGAGGCAATAAAATGCCCTGAACTGTGTGGCAGTTAACAATCCTATTCAGGTTTGGGGTAAGTGCCGTTTAGCCAGCAGTTTCCAACAGGTAAACTACATGTGTGGCTCACCCTTGTTGAGCCGCCCAAGTCCCTTTTGATGGAACTCTTGTATTTATTACATGCTGGAATTGGTTCTCGGCAATCGTTCTGTGCAGGTTAGGTCCTCTGGGACCTAGATAGAGTTTGAAATGCAAAAGATAGGACTGTGAAAGATAAAGGGGAGATAGGCATAGGCTGACTTTGAAAGTAGTTATACAAAAGGTGGAGGGCATGCCAATTATCCAGATCAAAGAATGTGGAGAGAAGAAACCAGTGAAGACTATGCAGGAGCTAGAGCCACTGCTTGGCAGCCATTGGCTTAGGCACAGAATGGTTGTCCAATTAATAATAGTTCATTTGAAGCTTAGTTGACCAACAGCAGAGTTAAACATATGCAAGGTCACATGTGGTCTCTTCTGTATCATAAAGCACATTTTTGAGAAGGCAATTTAAAGAAGGCAATATGAGGCACAGTTCATGGACAGAGAGCTAGGAATGGAGCCCAGAACTTTTACCCTCCAATTGGTGATCCAACTCGGTGCACTCTCTCTTCTCCCTCCACCCCCTGCTGCAAAGCTTGGTATGTGTTGAATACACTCAGTAGTTCTCAACATGTTTTTTCCTTACAGTTCTTTATTAGCAACATTCATTTAGGTTTTGGACTCTTGTCAAATGTAATGTGAATGGAGACCAGATGCCTTTTCTGAACTCAACAGAACAAGAGGAGAGTCACAGAGCCCATCTTGCCACAATCAAAACTGGTGCTTACAACAACACCCACTGTTGGTGACAGGCTGTGTGGAACAGGGCCAGTGCTGATCTAGCAGTATATGCCAACTCAATGAGTCAGAAAAATGTTTCAGATGTGCCAGGTTGTTCAGAAATCCCCACCAGTTCCTGGGCAGAATAATCATTGTGATCCCCAAGAATAAGGATTAGAGGTTAGAGAATAGAAGAAGCCATTTGCCTTGGATGGTGTACTGGTATGTCCTTATATCCCTTGCCGGCAGCAGAGGACCACTGCTTTTAAAAGGGGGACTGCATAGTTGCATGAAGGGCTACAAAGGCCAGGGTCCTTGGCAGCAATTCAAAAACACAGGGATGGGGGAGAAGCAATTGTGGGAAGGAATTCAAAGTGAACAAAAGGATTAACAGCAAAAAGATGCAGGGTGTAGAGAAACGAATGATTATCATTTGCTGTGGGTTTAGCAACACTGACATGTTTTTATGAATATTTACAAGAACATTTGGAAGCTGTGTCTTTTGCCCACACAGCCTCCACCCCCAGCCCTCTTGGTAGAAACTGCACCATACTTAATGAGGACGGGGTGGGAGGAGGAACCAGTTCTGCTTTGCCTCCAGGTTGCCATCACCTTGCCTAGTTGCCAAGACTCCCGGAGGCAAATATAAGTGAAGGAAAGTTCAAACAAGAGAAGCCAGGCCTGGGTTTCTCTGCTTGCAATATGAAGCCTGGTGATTAAAGGGAATGAGAAGTGAAAGAAACGTTAGTTAAAAAAAAAGATGTGAAAGGGGAAAACGGAGAGTCTGAGGAGAAAGATCCATTTTGATGCCAATGATCTTGCTCTCATCAGTAAAGAAGTTTATCACCATCTCTAAGTCAAATGAATTGTTAACAAAAATCACATTAATTCTCAATTTTTATGAGTGGACTGCTAAGTCAGCCTCCCATCACCCTGACTCCTGCTGTCTATCTAGCCTGTATAGTCCACTTCATTCTACCACCACCTCCACCAGAGGAACCTTCTTTCCTCCTTGATATCTCTAGTTTCTGTCCCCTTGAGTGTTTCTCTAAATGTGGATTGAGGCAGAAGAAAATCATAGTCAAGAGAACAGGCTCTGAAGCTACACTGTCTGCATTCTAATCCTAGCCCTATCATTATGAGAAAGTTGCCTAGCCTCTTTAAATTTCAATTTCCTCATCTGTAAAATGGAGCTGATGGTAGATAAGATTTATCTTTGGAAATATCCCAAGAAAAGCATTTACTATGCAGTAAGAGCTCAATACATTTTAGTATTATTATTACACACCACTGTCTACTTTCAGACAATAATCATCTTGCATATGACCCATGCTTTCATACAGCATGCATTGATACACCTAAACTACTGAATTTCAAACATCAGCTGATTCACAATGATCTAGTTAATCAGGACTCTTGACTACCAGCTCCTGAGAGAGGACAGGAGGCTCATGTGCTGGGATTTGTGGCAGTGTTAACCCTTGGGCTGATGCAAAGCAATCTTTCTGGCAGGTCTGTGTTGTCTCTTCTATTCATATGTCATGATTAGCCAAAAAGAAAATTATGATTACGTTTTCTTTCTAATGAAGTTTACTTTGTTATTTTTTCCTAGAGTTAATATTCACATCACATTTTTTTGTTGTTTGTTTGTTTAGTTGGTTGGTTTTCTACATATCTTTCTCTAATTGTTTCCAAACTCCTTAAAAGAGATATAAAGTCCCTTTAGTCAACATTTTCCAGTAATCAAATTCCTTTTGTTTATTAAAGAGAGACTTGCTGGAACTTTCTACCCTCCTGCTCTGATCTGTACTAGTGGCTCTCAGCATTCACATAGATTTCCCCTTCATATCATCTCTCCCACATTTGGTCTCCTATTTTTTATACCCCATATATTCCTCTGGTCCATTCCTCTCTTGCACATAAATAAGCACATTCACCAGTAGCTTCCTGGGAAAGGTTACACAGACTAAGTTTTTAAGAATTTTCATACCATTAAATTAGTTAGTGCCTTTTTGCACATAACTAATAGTTTGGATGAATGAATAATTCTAGTTTGAAATAATATTTCCTCAAAATTTTTCATTTATTTCTCTACTATCTTCTACCTATCAGTGTTGCAATACAAAAGTCAGATATTCTCACTCCTGACCCTTTCATGTAATTATTAGTGGCCCGGTGCACAAAATTCATGCAAGGGGCAAGGGGGGATTTCCCTCAGCCCAGCCTGCACTCTCTCCAATTGAGGACCCCTTGGGGGATGTCTGACTGCCAGTTTAGTCTGAGGATCAGGCCTAAACCTGCAGTCAGACATCCCTCTTGCAATCTGGGACCACTGGCTCCAAACTGCTCACCTGCTTGCCTGCCTGATCACCCCTAACTGCCTCTGCCTGCCTGATCGCCCCTAACTGCCCTCCCCTGCTGGTCTGATCTTGCTCCCAACTGCCCTTCTCTGCCTTGGCCCCCACCACTATGGCTTTGTCTGGAAAGAAGTTGGATGTCCAGAAGATGGCTAGTTGACCCAATCTAATTAGCATATTATCCTTTTATTAGTATAGAAAAATTATATAGCATAGGATTGCTTAAATAGTAGGGGAAAGCCTTTTTCAGCAGGAGATGCTCTTGGCAGATAAAAATACATAATCACTATATCTGGACTTATGATAGCCAGCTATATGCATTATACTGTCAAACTGGTCACTAAAAAATTGAATCTCATTTTTACACCTTATACCAAACAGCTGTTGCCCTTAAAATCCCTCCTCAGCCCCCACCTTAGGTTCTGTCTTCACAGTTCATCCAGATTAGGTTCTGTTTGGTTGGTATCTATGCCAGTCAGCATCAAAAGCTCTACTTCCTAAGCAGCCATTGGCTCCTCACAATTCACCAGATTTGGTTATTTTGGGTCAGTTTCTATGCCAGTCAGCATCAAAAGTTCCACCCCCTAAGCAGCCATTGGCTCCTCACAATTCACCAGATTTGGTTATTTTGGGTCAGTTTCTATGCCAGTCAGCATCAAAAGTTCCACCCCCTAAGCAGCCATTGGCTCCTCACAATTCACCCAGATTTGTTTCTGATTGGCCTGGTTTCTATGCCAGTCAGTGTCTCCAGACCTATCTCCAGAGCTGATCAGCAGCCCCCGCAGAGGCCTGGAGAGAAAGAGAGGTGCTAGAGAGAAAGAGAGAGGCAAAGGCTGATCAACAGCTTCCACAGAGACTACTGATCAGACCCTGCTTCTCTCTCCAGGCCTCTGTCTGGGCCTGATCTGCAACCCCCTCAGCAGTCAGTGCTGAGTCGCCATACCCACAGCATCAGCAGTCAGTGCTGGGTCACCAGGGCAACCCAGCACTAACTGCAGGACTGACTTCCGGTCCATCAAGCTTTTGGTCATTATGGACCCTGGGATTTTCCTCTCTTGAAGCATTTAGAATCTATTCTTTATTCCTAGTGTTCTGAAATCTCAGGATGATATCTTTTCATGAGTCTGTTGTTATTCGTTTTGCTGGACACTCAGAGGCAATTTTCCTGTCTTTAGAATTAAAACCTTCAGTTTGAAAAAACTTTCTTGTTTTTTGACAATTTCTACCCCACCATTTTTTGTTTGTTTGTTTGTTCTCTCATTTTGAACTTAGATACTGATATCTTGGAGTAAGCCTCTAATTTTCTTTCATTTATCTCCTGCTCTACATTCTTTTGTTATCCTATTTTCTGGGAATCTTCAAGTTTGTCTTCTCAGCCTTCAACTAACTTTTAAAATATTTCTTTTAACCCTCACCTGAGAATATTTTTTTTTCATTGAGAGAGAGAGAGAGAGAGAGAGAGAGAGAGAGAGAGAGAGAGAAACATTAATAGGTCGCCTCCTACATGTGCCTTTAATGGGGATCAAAGCTACAACCTAAGTATGTGTCCTGACTAGGAATCAAACCTAAGAACCTTCAGTGCATGGGATGATGTGCCAACCATTTAGGGACATTGGCCAGGACTCTATCACTTTTTTTATTATTATATCTAGAGCTCTTCTTTCTTTGTTGTACTTTTTAAGTATCCTACTCTGGCTTCATGAATATTGTCTATCATAAGATATCACAAAGAATTTTGTTTTTATATTTTCTTGATTCTTAAGTCTCTTTTTGCCCCCTGAATTCCTGGGTGTGTGTTAGCAAGCAAGTTAGGTGTGGTCTCTGTTAGAGGCTTTCCTCAAAAATCTAGTAATCTGTCCTTCTACAATATTTGAGAGTGAAACAATAAAAAGCTGACTGGAAGCCCTGTTAACAATATACTTTTCTCTAAGATAACTAATCTGAAATCCAGACTTTGCTTTAGGAAACTCCGCAAATAACAATATCTTTAGATACTTTCTCGGGAGCTGATCTCTCATCTTCTCTCTGGCATGTACGCCTGGCAGCCAGCACTGTCAGAGCTCCTAGCAGAGGATGCTGAGAAGGCTTCTCCCTTTCTACTGTAAAAATTTGTACTTGTTTTTTCTGTTTTCAGTACCTCACCCCTGCCTCACACTATGCCAGGTATGCCAAATTCCTAACTCTGATTCAACTTCTCTAATGAATAAATATAATATTCCATTAGATAGTATACACATACACAAAAATGGAATTATACTATCCACATTACTCTTTGTCTTTTTTTTTTCTTTAAGAACTTTCACACTTACTTTTCTATGTCTGTACCTGAGCTCTACCTTCTGCTAAGGGTACTTTGTTATCAAGAGGCATGACCCTTAAAATGACAATTTGAGCTGAAAATCATGTTGCTTGGTTAACATGTTAATTTTTAAGCAAAAATTTCCAATCAACTGAAAACTCATTTGCATAAAAATTGGTATGTGATGTTCAACAGACCCATCACAACAAACATTATCTTAAAACATCAATAAAAAGTATCAAAATTTGTCACTTATGTTATTTATGTCATTAACTATCATTTTATTTACATCTATCTATCCCTACCACCTTTCCATTACCCCCCAAATCACTACACTGTGAGAACCCAAAATCTTCATGGAAAGTCCTGTGAGTGTGCCATGTCATGCTTCTATTTTAATTCAAATAAAGATTTCCATGTAAAGTAACAATAAAAAATAAACAAAAATAAGTGTCGGGGAGGGGGGGAGGCCAGCCAGCATGGCTCAGTGGCTGAGCATCAACCTATGAACCAGGCAGAAGTTACGGTTCAATTCCCAGTCAGGGCACATGCCTAGGTTGTAGGCTCAACCCCTAGTGGGGTTGTGCAAGAGGCAGCTGACCAATGATTCACTCTCATCACTGATGTTTCTCTCTCTCTCTCTCTCTCTCTCTCTCTCTCTCTCTCTCTCTCTCTCACTTCCGTCTTCTCTAAAATCAATACAAATACATTTTTAAAAGTGGGGGGGGGGGCTAGTGCGGGATATATAAATGTCTTCTAGCCTGTTAATTAAATGTTTAGGTAAATAGGTTAAGAATCCTTCTCCCCCCCCCCCCAAAAAAAAATAGAGAAAAAATAAGTTCTCATTTTTCTTAAAAATATATATATATATATGTTTAATTTTTGCAATTTTTTCCTTTAGCAGTTATATTGTTCAAGGTAATTGGTGGCAAGCAACAGAATCTACTCTATGCTAAGCATGAAATTGTTATATTAAAGTATGCTGTATTAGGTAACTTACAGAATTGTTGAGAAGGCTGAAGAAACAGGTCTAAAGGTAAATCATGCCAGAATATTAGCCATCACCATCCCTGATACACTTCCTTGTGAATTTATCCCTGCAACTAAGCAAGATGCCTCTGACACAGCTCACAAAATGGAAGCCATTCTGCTGTGTGTTCATTTCTGAATTGAAGTCTTGCTCATGTGGTCTGAGTCCTAGATCAAAAGTGATTTAGGATTTTTAAAGTAATAAGTATAATAACTATTTGTATTAAATGTTTTCAAAGTTAGACTGTTCTAAATGCTTTGCAAGTATGAAATCATGAAGGCAAACATCTCAGTTCTCATCCCTAACAAAAAGTTGAACTTTTCCTCATCCTTTTAAAAATCTCTTTCTTATTTTTCCTTTGTTTTTTGTAATTTTTTGGCTTTAGAATGTTATAATTGATAGTACAACTTTACATATTTGAGGTATATCATTTCATAAATGTTGGCATGCTTAAATCATTACCATAAAAAAGATAATGAAACTGATATTGGTCCCTAAAATGTTTTTTTATAACTGATGTAATCTCCCTCACTCCTCTGTCCCAGGCAATTATGGATCTGTTTTCTCTTGTTTTAGATTAATTTTTTTCTTGTTTTAGATTAGTTTTTATTTTCTAATTTTCATTTTTCAGTTTTATTTCTATAAATGGAAGTATACTTTTTGTATGTATTCTTTTTGTCTGGCTTTTACATAGCACTATAATTTTGTGATTAATCCACATGATTGTAATTCATTTCTTTTTATTTCTCAATAGTATTCCATTCTATTTATATACATATTACATTTACCCATTCATGTGTTGATGGATATTTGGGTTGTTTTCAGTTTGTATTGAATTTTTTCAATATTATAAGTAAATCTCCTATAGGTATTGTGCAAATCATTGTGCACACATGTGTTTTCATTACACAGATGCTTTCATTTCTCTTGAATAAATATCTAGAGATGGAATGACTGGGTCAAATAGTAGGTGTATATTTTGCTTTTTAGTAAATCAACAAATTGTTTTCAAAAATAGTTCTACCGTTTTACATTAGCATGAGCAGTCTTAGAGAATTCCAGTAACTCCAGATTCTCATCAACACCTTACATGGGCAGTCTTTTATTGGATGCTTATTAAAGTTTTAACTTACTTTTTCTTTTTTGACTAATGATGTTGAGCTATTTTCATGTGTTTGTCATTCATATATCTTCTTCCATGGATTATCTGCTCAAATCTTTTTCCCATTTTAACTGAGTTATTTGTCTTAATATAACTAAGTTATAAGACTTCTTTGTATATTCTAGATACAAGTTTTTGTCAGGTAAATGTTTTACAAATATTTTTCTCCCATTCTGTGGCTTGCCTTTTTATTTCCCTAGCATTGCTTCAAAAAGCAAAAGCTCTTCATTTTGATAAGGTCCAACTTACTGATTTTTTTTCTTTTGTAGTTTGTGGGGGTTTTGTGTAATATTTACATAATATTTGCCAAACCCAAGTTAACTAATATTTTTTCCTAGGATTTTATCAAGGAATTTTATAGTTGTAGCTCTTCTATTTAGGCCTATGATCTATTTTGAGTTAATTATTGTATGTGGTCTGAGGATAGGGTAGAGGTTCATTCTTTTGCATCAACTATTCAATTATTCTAGCACCTTTTATTTAAAAGATAATCTTTTTCCTAAATTTCTTTAGCATCTTTGTCAATAGTCATTTAACCCAACCTATCTGGATCGCTTGTGGACTCTCCATTCTATTCCACTGCACTATTAGTCTATCCTTGTACCAATACCACAGTGTCTTTATTACTATAGCTTTATAATAAATTTAAAATCAGGTGGTATTAGTACTCCAACTGTGTTCTTTTCATGTGTGTGTGTGTGTGTGTGTGTGTGTGTGTGTGTGTGTGGCTTTTCTAGGTCTTTTGCATTCCCATACAAATTTTAGAATCAGGTTTTCAATTTGTACAAAGCCTGATAGAATTTTGATTCTGGTTCCATTGAATATATGGCTCAATTTGTGGAAAAATGGCATGTTAATAATTAAATATTCTGATCCATTAATACAATACACCTGTATATTGATTTAGGCTTTCTTTCATTTCCCTCAACAGTGCTTTGCAGTTTTTGGTGTACTAGTACATGTCCTGTAAAAATTTTGTCAAATTTATCCCTAAGTATTTCGTATTTTTGATACTATGATAAATGGTATTATTTTTCTTTGCAATTTTGATTGTTTACTGTTGCTATATAGAAATGCAATTGGCTTTTGTATACTGAGTTTGTATCCTGCAACTTTTCTAAACTCACTTATTAGATTAAGTAGCTCTTTGTCAACTCTATAAGATTTACAACATGGATGATTATGCCATCTGTGAAAACTTACAGTTTTAGTTGGCCCTTTCCAATTCGCATGCCTTTTTTTCTTGCCTGGGTAGAATTTCTGATTCAGTGTTAAAGATAATTGGTAAATGGGCTGGGAATTTTCACTTAAGTAGGCAGAACTTACTAGTTAGAAATTTTTCCAAATAAAAAATGGTTTACTCCAAAGGGGATAGAGAATCACAAGTATAATAACTACTCTGGGAAAGAAGAGAGATGGGTAGGGAACAGAAAGAGAAGAGTGAAAGACACAAACAAAAATTAAAAACATCTTTTTCCTCTAACTTTCTTTTTACAAATTGGGTCTTTCTACAGTAGATTAAGAAAATGGACTAAACTAAGATATATATAATAGGTAAAGGCTGGAAGAACATATATATATTCCTAAGGATAGAAAAGTAAACTAGTGCCAAAACCGGTTTGGTTCAGTGGCAGAGCGTCGATCTGCTGACTGAAAGGTCCCGGGTTCGATTCCAGTCAAAGGCATGTACCTTGGTTGCGGGCACATCCCCGGTAGGGGCTGTGCAAGATGCAGCTGGTCGATGTTTCTCTCTCATCGACGTTTCTAGCTCTTTATCTCTCTCCCTTCCTCTCTGTAAAATATCAATAAAATATATTTTTTTTAAAAAGAAAAGTAAACTGGACCACACATGTGAAATTTACTTTTTTTTTTCTTTTTCTTTGAAGAATAAGCTTTACAGCTTGTTTTTGTTTTTGTTTTTTTGGGGGGGGTGTTTGTTTTTTAAAATATATTTTATTGATTTTTTACAGAGAGGAAGGGAGAGGGATAGAGAGCTAGAAATGTCGATGAGAGAAAAACATCGACCAGCTGCCTCCTGCACACCCCCAACCAGGGATGTGCCCGCAACCAAGGTACATGCCCTTGACCGGAATCGAACCCGGGACCTTCCAGTCCGCAGGCCGATGCTCTATCCACTGAGCCAAACCGGTTTCGGCAAAATGTACTTTTCCTTAGGAAAATTGAATTAATTTCATTCATATGATTCAATTTACTGCTAATTAGATTATAATGAGCGGTTTTGATTTTGTGTATAGTTTTAAAAATTTTAATATATTTGGGGTTCTCTGGGTTGAATATCCTACCAAAATTCATGTCTACCCAGAATCTCAGAATATGATCTTATTTGGAAATAGAGGTTTTGTAGATATAATTAGTTAAGATAAGACCATACTAGATGAGGGTGGGTCCTAAATCCAACTATTGTCCAACTAGTGCCTTATAAGGCCATGTGGAGAGACAAAGGAAGAAAGCCATATGATAGAGGTAGAGAGGAAATGCAAAGTTACATGCCAAGGTATACCAAAGATTGCCAGGAAGTATCAGACACTAGGAAGAGGCAAGTAAGGGCTCCTTTCAGAGAGAGTACAACCCTCCTGACCCTTTGATTTTGGACTTCTAGTCTTCATAACTATGAGAGAATGCATTCCTGTTCTTTCCAACTGCCCAGTTTGTGGCACTTTGTTTTAGAGCCCTAGAAGACCTGTACAGATTTTGATACTGAGTAGTGGGTACTACTGTACCAAATATCTAAAAATTGGCTTTGGAATTGAGTAATGGGTAAAGAATTTTGAGATACACAACTTTAAAAAAAGACAAAATTTCCTTGAAGACTTGGTTAATAAAAATATGCACATTAAAGGTGATCTGGTGAGATCACAGAAGGAAATGAAGACGTTGTAGGACACTACAGGAAAGTGGTAATAAAGTAGCAGAAAACTTGGCTGACTTGTGTTCCAGTGTTGGGTAGAAAGTAGTTCCTATAAGCAATGAACTTGAATATTTATCTCGGGAGATTTCTAAGCAAGCTGTGAAAAATGAAGCCTGATTTCTCCTTACTGCTAATTGTAAAATGAAAGAAGAAAGAGATATATTGAAGAAGAAACTGTTTAAAAAAAAACACGCACTTGATGATTTGGAAAATTTTCAACCTATCTATGTAGCAAAAAGTGAGAAAGGATGCTCTTGGAGACAATACCAATGGTGTGACAGAACTGACTTTTACTAAAGAGATTAGACATGTAACTCATGGATCCAAGTAACTAACTCAGCAAAGCAGGGGATGAAGATGAGGTAATCCAGAAAAGGTCTGTTGAAGACCACCTTGTGCACTGTCTTGGATTCCTATGAATTGCACAGAAGACTAATAAGATCATTGAAAATGTTATGCCAGCAGAAATACTGCCAACCCAGATTAACAGACATCATTGGGAAGAAATGAAGGAAGAATAAATCCAACAGAAAAGCCAGGAATGCAGAGGGCATCCGTAGGCCCAGAGGTGGAGCATCAAGTCACAGATGATTATTCTCAGGCCTTGAAACCTAATGGAATTGGCTATGCTATTATTAAACACTGGACCCCAGTGGGTGAATTTCCCGTGATGTGTTCTTTAATAAATTTATTTTGGGCATGTTTGTGATATATGGGCATTCTCAAGTGGGGTATGCAAGAGGCAGCTGATTGGTGTTTCTCTCTCATCAATGTTTCTAACTCTCTATCCCTCTCTCTTCCTCTCTTTAAAAAATCAATAAAATATATATATTTTTAAAAGTTATTCAAAATTCTGAGAGAATAGAATACTTTTTTATTACAAAATCCTTTTTCCTTCAAATTTGCTTCTCAAGACCAATGTGTCATTACACACCTCAAATATGAGTGCTTTGCAAACACAAAATGTCTATAACAAAAATCAGATTAACCTGATTAAATTAATACCAGGCCTTTGGAGGAAATATTTTTTTAGTAAATGACAAGTTGCTCAGTTGGTCATTCCATGCACCAAAATATTGTGGGATTAATTCCCAATCAGGGCACATAACTAAGTTGCAAGTTTGATCTCCAGTTGAAGAGCATATGGAGATAACATGTTTTTCTATCACATCAATGTTTCTTTCTCTCTCTTTCTCTCTTTCTCTCTTTTTCTCTCTTTCTAAAATCAATAGAAAAGCATATCCTTGGGTGAGGATTAAAAATAATAATAGCCCTGGCCAGTGTGACTTAATAGTTAGAACATCCACCCACACACTGAAGGGTCACAGGTTTGATTCCCAGTCAAGGACACTTGCTTGGGTTCCAGGTTCTGGTATAGTGGTGATGAACTCCTTTAGCTTTTTCTTGTCTGTGAAGTTCTTTATCTGGCCTTCAATTCTAAATTACAGTTTTGCTGGGTAGAATAATCTTAATTGTAGATCCTTGCTTTTCATTACTTTGAATATTTTATGCCACTCCCCTTCTGCCCTGCAAAGTTTCTATTGAGACATCAGCAGACAATCTTATGGGAGCTCCCTTATTGATAACTAACTAACTGCTTTTCTCTTGTAGCTTTTAAGATCCTCTCTTTGTCTTACATTGTTAGCATTTTAATTATGATTTATGTCTTGGTGTGGAACTCTTTGGCTTTATCTTGTTTGGGACTTCCTGTACTTCTTTGTACGTCTATGTCCTTCACCAGGTTAGGGAAGTTTTTTATCATTATATTTTCAAATAGGTTTTCAGTTATTGCTCTCTCTTCTCTTTCCAGCACCCTCCCCCCCCCCCCCGTGATGCAAATGTTGATATATTTGAAGTTGTCCCAGAGGTTCCTTATACTATCCTCATTTTTTAAAAATTTTTTCTTTTTGCTATTCTAATTGGGTGTTTTCTGTGTCCTTATCTTTCAAATGGCTGATTTGATCCTCTACTTTATCTACACTACTGTCGGTTCCTGCAATGTATTCTTCATTTTGGTATTTTATTATTTATTTCTAACTGGTTCTTTTTTTATATTTTCTATCTTCATTTTTATGTTTCCTGTCTCTTTGCTGATGTTCTCTTTAACTCCATCTACGTTTCCCCTAAGTTCATTGAGCATCCTTATAACCACTGCTTTGAACTATGCATCTGCTTGTCTCCATTTAATTTAATCCCTTTCTGGAGTTTTCTTCTGTTCTTTCATTTGGGACCTTTCTTTGTCTCTTCATTTTGGCAGCCTATCTGTGTTTTTTCTTTGTATTAGGTAGAGCTGTAAGTCTCCTGGTCTTGGTAGAGTGGCCTTATGTTACAGGTGTCCTGTAGGGCCCAATGGCATAGCATCCCCAGCTACTTGAGCTGGGTGCTCCAGGTGTCATTCCCCTCCCACCATGGGCTCTGTGCACCCTCCTGTTTTAGTTGAGCCTTGATTAATGTTGCCACATCAATGAGAGGGATTTACCCCCAGTGGTCTATGAGGCCTGGCAGTGACACAGCAGAGTACCTGATGTGTAGGGACCAACCCCACAGAGCAGGACTCACTTCAGCGAAGCTCTGACAACTAATTGGTCCACCCCTTGAGGGTGCCACTCATGGAGATGGTCAAGTGATGCTTCAGCACAGCCTGAAGCTGACCACTGTTGTGCTGGCTCTGATGCCTCCTGAGAGGTACAGGCCAAAATCATCTGTGGCCTGTGCCTGGCCTAGGGCCACCCAGCATAAGCACAGAACAACATGCAAATGGCTGCTATTTGTGCTGGGCTTAGAGGTGCCTGGGAAGGCCAAACTGCAAACCAAGGCCAGCTACCACTAGCGCCAGGCTTAGAGTCACCTAGCAAGATGTATTGGGTACACGAAAGCCAGGTGCTGCTTTTTTTGGAGTTTGTGAACTTTTGAAAGATTTTAGAAAAGGGCACAACATGAGCCAAGACAGGTTGTTTGTATGGAAAAGCCACTGGAAGCAGCTTGAGTGGATCAGAGAGTTGGGTGGGACAGGATCTCAGGGAATCACAGGGGTGAGATGGATAGTATTAACCAGGTTAATGAAGACTCAGATGTGGCTCCCTCCAGCCAGCTCTGTGTGGGGAGAAAGGAGGGGTTCAGCAAAGGCACAGGGGCTTCTGCCAGCACTTCTGTCTAGAAAGCTATCCCTCTATCCAGAACCAGACAATTCAGTCCCTCCTCATATGTACCTGGTGCCTTTCAAAGTGCTTCCCCATTGCTAGAGGTCATAGCAAGAAAGTCTGGGCGCAGGCCCTTTAAGAGGAACACCTGGGACTCCAGCAGCCCTCTATCTCACTCAGCCACAGTCCTGATTTTCATAGCCAGAAGTTTTGGGGAATTCTCTTCGGTGTTACTGGACTGGAGGGGTCCATTTGCCCACACACATCACAGTCCAATAAGATATGAACAGGAGTTTTCAGCCAAGGAAATAAGGGTTTATTAAGGAGATGGCGCCATGCCCACAGTCACAGGTAGCTAATGCTCAAAGACCTAGCTACCCAATGGTTTCCATGGGATAGATTATATAGGGGGAAATCATTAATCATGGTGACTAAAGGAATTAATTACTAATTGGTTCTGAATGATGGCTGTTCAGTAGTTTAGTTGTTAATTTTGATGTCATGGGAGGATATGGGCAACACATTTACATATGCCTTGCTGACCAGAATTATTTTTATTTTTTAGTTGCTAAAAAATGCTTTATCTTGCAAATTTTAAATAAACTTTTAAAAAATAGGGAAAAGTGTTATTACAGACCCCCATGAATACATTATCCAGTTCTAACAATTACCAATCCATATACTACCATTTGAAAAATTCTTAAATAAAAAAGTCACATTGATATAAGAATTTGATCTAATCTAGAGTCTGTATACCAATCTTTTTATTCCAATCTTTTTAAGTGTCTCAGTAATGTTCCTTATATAATTCCCTCCTTAAGTCCAGGATCCAATAAAGGATCATTTATTTCATTTAGTTGTCATGGCTCTTTAATCTCCTTTCATCTGGATCGTTTACTCGGTTTTTCTGTTTCTTTCATGACATATTAATTCTTCAAAAACACAAGCTAGTTATTTTATTTATTTTTTTAAATAAATCTTTATTGTTCACATTATTACAAATGTTCCTCATATTTTTTCCCTCCATTGCTCCCCTCTCATTTGTGGCTGGCACCCCTTGCTCCTCACTGGAGGCCTCCTAAGTCAAGATATTCCTCCCAATTAAAAACAAACAAACAAACAAGAACAAAAACAAAAAATTAAATAAAAAAACCACAGGGTAGTGTGGGACTTGCCAGTTCCACTACTCTGTCTCTCCTATCAGTCTCAATGTGCTTTCTTCTTTAAATCTCTAGTTATAATATTTCCATTCAGCCAGATTTCAGGTGGTTCTGAATGATAGTTATTCTTTATTTTAGTTGTAATTCTGATGTGGTTGTGGGAGGCGGTGAGTACCAGCATTTACCTATGCCACCATCTTGGTTCCTTAGTAAAATATTATTGACTACATTCCTTGTGCTGTTCTTTATATCCCTGTGACTATTTTGTAACTGACAATTTGTAATTCTTAATCCCTTCATATTTTCACCCAACCCTATAGCCATTTTTAATCTGCCATAATAGCAGTAATAGTTCTGAGAGATAAAAGGAGACAGTTATTATCACCTCTCTTTTACAAAGACTCCAGCAGCCTCTATATGTAAGATGCATTGGTATAGTATAAACCAGTGCTACTTTTAAAATGGCCCCTAGTCCATTGTTTACCTTCTATAATTGAAACTTTGTAGCATTGAGTGGAGGCCTGAGCCTGCCAGGGTGTGTGGAAAGCTTGGTTTCCTCCATTGCTGGGGAAACCCAAGCCTCCCTCCTTGTAACTATCTTGGTTGGGTTTATTTGCATATTCACTCTTATTGGCTGGTAGGCATGGCTGGTGGGTGTGGTTGGTGGGCTTGGTTGGTGGGTGTAGCAGAATGATGGTTAATTTGCATATTACTCTTTTATTAGGTAGGATACCATTAGTATCTGTCTACACTAATAAAAGACAAACATGCAAATTAACCATCACACTACTACACCGACCAGCCAATCAGGAGTGAGTATGCAAATTAACCCAACCCTCCCACCTGCCCTGGCCAGTCCTGGCCTCTGCTCAAGGCTATAAAGGTTTCCAGGGGCAACCCAAGTTTCCAGCCAGCTCTGGCTTCTGCTCAAGGCTGCAAAGTTTCAATTATGGAAATAAATAAATTCCAGATACCTGCTTCCAGCCGGCCCTGACTTTTGCTCAAGGAGGCTCTGAAAAAAAAGAAAAGAAAAGAAAGCTCCTTACCCAGGCTGGCCACACCCCCATGGGCTAAGGGTCCCCACTGGGGGGTTTGGCCAGCCTGCAAACAGCCATCAGCCCTCACCTCAGCTGGCCACACCCCCATGGCCCTATCCCTGTAAACAGACAAACATTTCTTGAGGATTCCCAGATGGAAGAGGGTGCAGGCTGAGCTGAGGGAGACCCTCATGCATCAATTTCATACACCAGGCCTCTAGTTACTAATAAAATCCTAGGTGGCCCTCGAATCCTCATGTGATAACCTCACATCATCACAAGATGGCTGACAGGGGAGGACAATTGGGGGAGATCAGGCCTGCAGGGGAGGGCATTTGGGGGTGACCAGGCATGCAGAGGAGGATAGTTGGGGGCAATCAAGCCAGCAAGGAAGCAGTTAGGTGTCAATCAGGCCACCAGTGGAGTGGATAGGGGGAAATCAGACTGGCAGGAAGAAGCAATTAAGGGCAATCAGGCAGGCAGGTAGGTGAATGGTTAAGAGCCAGCAGTCCTGGATTGTGAGAGGGATGTCCGACCACCGGTTTAGACTTGATCCCTGGTATCAGACCTACAAGAGTGATCAGACATACCCTGAGGGTTTCCAGATTGGAGAGGGTGCAGTCTGGGCTGAAGGAACTCCTTCCAGCCCTCAATGCATGAATTTTGTGCACCAGGCCTCTAGTCTATATAATAAAAACCTAAGTGACTGTTACAGTGGAACAACTGGTCACTATGAGGCACACTGACCACCTATGCAGAAGCTGTCCCTCATGGTCAGTGTGCTCCCACAGGGGGAGTGCCATTCAGCCAGAAGTTGGACTCATGGCTAGTGAGCTCAGCAGCAGTGGCAGGAGCCTCTCCCACCTCTGCAACAGTGCTAAGGAGCATCGAGTTGAGTGGTAAGTGGTGAGCAGGCAGGCAGTAAGGAGTGAGGGTCCCAGAGTGCAAGAGGGCGCAGGTTGGGCTGAGGGACTTCCCCCTCCAGTGCACAAATTCCGTGCACTGGGCCTCTAGTTAGTCTATAATAGTACACAAGTCATACCTTAGAGTAGGTCCCAAGTTTTAATAAAGTCTCCAGGTGATGCTTTTGCTCATAACAAAAGGATTTGAAGTGAGTTGAACCCCATCCATGTCCCAGTTTTGTCACTTGCTAGCTGGGTGACCCTAGACAGATTCATCCCTTTAGAACTTCAGTTTTTCTTATGAGAAAAAAAAATCTAATACTATCTGCTGTATCTACTCCAGCAGCCTGTTATGAATATGAAAAGAAAATGTTGCATGGAAAAGCAGGCGGTAAAGTAATGATGAATATAGTAATGTTGCCCACGATCACAGAATGTATTAGTGATAGGATCAAGACTAAAACAGCTGGGTTCCTGGTCCTGATCCTGTTCAGAGACAAATATTAATTGGGCCAGCAGCTTCTTAGCCTTTTCCAGATCTGCAGAGCTGTGACAAACTGCAATACTGATTATGAAGAGCCAGCAAACAGTTGATGAGTGCTCTCAATGAAACAAGAGCCCCTTCCCTCTCCTCTCTCCTTCTTCGATGGCACAGAACTCTCCCTCTGCCCTCCCCCCGCACCCCCATTTCCTAAACAAGCTCACACAAGGCCATCACAGCAAGGCATGGTGGGCTTCCTTCCTTTGGGAAAGGATTACTGAGTGGGAAGTGTTCAGGATGAGTGAGTGTTACTGGGGAGTGGGAGGTGGAGTGACAATCCTGGCCTAGATGGTGTTTTTCAAATTTGATGCCTGTCAGTGGAATGGCACCTACAGCCTGCTGAAGCTTCAGAGAGTCAGAATTTGAGAGCTGGTGGGTGAGAAATTGAGATCTCTCTCTCTCTGATTATTCACCTCCTCCAACCTATATTTTTAATTCACCCACTCTTAATTCTAATCCTCCCTCCAAGCAATTTTCTAAAACTCAATTGCTGTCTTATTAGCTTTCTCAATCTTCCTCAAACTCAGTCTAATGTAGAAAGGAGATAGTAAATTCTAGATAACACACTTTTGCTACTTAACCATAAACCCAATTTTCCAATCAAGTTGACAGGAAGGAAAAAAAAAAAAACACAGATGTATCCAAGCACATAAAAAATAGTTGAACCTGTAAAAGCAAGTAGCACAGACTTCCTGGGTTCAAAGCTCAGCTTCATCCTTATGGGCCATGGACACTTACTCTGTTTCTCCTTTCCTCTTCTGCAAAATGAGAGTAATGATTCTAGAATTTAGATATGATGAGGGACACATGAGATAATACATGACAAGCCCGTAGGAGAGTGCGTGGCACTTGCAACTACATGGAGCATAAACATTTTGCCATAACATACTGATTGACCACAGCAACTGCCTATCTGGTCTCCTGCCCTTAGTCTTTCTTTGCACTGAATCCATCTTCCCACGGTTAATTTTTCTCAATCATCACTAAGCCCCCTTCTCCTACCTTAGAAAATATATTACCTATTACACAAACTCTAAAGTCCTTAGCTTATGCCAATATTGAAGACATTTCTTATCATTTCCTCCCAACGCTTCCAACCACAATACCCAACACTTCTCTCTAGAACAAGGTCCCTTACCCTCAGACATTTTGGGCTGGATAATTCTTTCTTATTAGAATTATATAAGATCAATGTGGGAAGCTGTGTACATTCCAGGATGTTTAACCGCATCCCCATCCTCTACCTCCTATATGACAATAGTAACCCTTGTGCTCTGACAACCAAAAATGTCTCTAGATCAGGGGTGGGCAAACTTTTTGACTTGAGGGCCACAATGGGTTCTTAAACTGGAACGGAGGGCTGGAACAAAAGCAACCTGACCATGCTGGAACTCTCATCGTGGGCTGCTGGTGAAGGAGCGGAGGGGAGAGCAAGAGAACCCTCCGCTCTTTTGGCTCTGCGGGCCGGATAGAACAGCCAAACGGGCCGGATCCGGCCCGAGGGCTGTAGTTTGCCCACAGCTGGGCTAGATATTACCAAATATTCCCTTGGGGGGGAAAAAATCTTCCCTGGCTGAGAACCACTGCTCTATAAAGACCCTTTCTCTTGCTATGCTTTCCTTACTATTTTTCAAACATGTTTTGACCATTTACTCTAAGTATGTTAAATTTTATTATGGTGGAATATATATAAAACTTACCATTTTAAGTATACAGTGGCATTAAGTATATTCACATTGCTGTGAAATCATCACTACCATCCATCTTCTTTTCATCTACCCATCACACCTCTGCTGCTGCCCTGCTGGTAGCACAAGCCTCAGCTGGCCCTGGTTACCTGAGCCTTGGGCAGGCCTGGGCAGCTGGGCAGCCGGGCAGCTGCCATCCAAGGCTTGCCTGTGCCTCAGGCTGGCCCTGGGCAGCTGGGGCACTGAGAGAACTGGGGGACTCCAGAGGCAGCCTTGGAGGAGCTGGGCCTGCCCAGAGGTGGGACCAGCCTTGCCATGCACCTGCTGCCACAGCAGGGCTGAGGGGACCACCATCTTGTGGCTGTGGGTGCCGTCATCTTTGAGGGCAGGGCAGTCAGTTAGCATATTTCCTCCTTATTGGCTGTGGTGACGCCATCTTTTTGTGATGATGTAAAGGTCAATTAGCATATTCCCTTTTTATTAGATAGGATACCTATGGAATAGGTGTTCAGCCAAAAGTGAGCAGTGGGATTCTCTCTTAAGTGTTAGTGCCCTGGAGATGCCTGGTACGTCTAGTGGAGGCAGTGCCATCATATATAATAAATGTAGTTTGTCTTCAATACAAGGTGCTCCCAAGCCATCTTGTCCTTTTTTTTAATATATTTTTATTGATATTTCACAGAGAGGAAGGGAGCGAGATAGAGAGCTAGAAACGTCGATGAGAGAGAAACATCGACCAGCTGCCTCTTGCACACCCCCTACCGGGGATGTGCCTGCAACCAAGGCACACGCCCCTGACCGGAATCGAACCTGGGACCTTTCAGTCTGCAGACCGATGCTCTACCACTGAACCAAACCGGTTTCGGCCCATCTTGTCCTTTATCCACAAACCCGAACTATGTCCATCTAGAATAAGGAGCATTCTTTTCCTAATTTTACAAAGATGCTGTAGCCTAAATTGGAGAACATTCAGAAGAGGGGAATGTGCACCCTTGGCAGCTCCTTACTGGGTCACAGTTATACCTAGGACAGTGAAAGTAGCTACATATACCAGGTACACTGTTGAAACTATTCACGTTTACTGCCGAGAGAGTGTGGGACAGTCAGTAGAAATATATAACTTCTGTGCCTAGATGTATAGCTAAAATATTCTGTATAGGTAGGTAGGTTGAAGCCAGGGCAGAATCAAGATGTATCACTGTCCATACAAAGACATCCATCTACCACAGCCTCCACCTTAGCCTCTATACTGCCATTCTAGATCCATTTTCATCCAGGTCTATTAGGAACCATTCATTTTGACTCAATAGGTCTCTTACTAATTAATGTACATAGAGCATTAGATGTATCTACTTTCTGAAAGCTGATATAAAGATATCAGCTTATAACTAAAATATATCTCCAAAGTGACAAAGAGCTCTACCAAAGTAAAACCTACTTAAATGGAATCAATTATTTTTGAGCATCTCATCTTATTTAATTTCAAAATATCTTTGCTCAACATCAGTAAATTTGCTAGCTATCAAGTCTGAAGATACAGGTTAATTAAAGAATTTACTGATAATGCATTACATAATAAAATAATCCTATCTAATAAAGTGGTAATATGCAAATTGATCGTCACTCCAACACACAAGATGGGCACCCCCAAGTGGTCAAAGATGGCCACCCCATGTGGACTCAAAATGGTTGCCACAAGATGGCGGCAGGGGAGGGCAGTGTGGGCAATCAGGCCAGCAGGGGAGGGCAGTTAGAGGGGACCAGGCCTACAGGAGAGGTCAGTTGGGGGCAACCAGGCCTTCAGGGGAGGGCAATTAGGGGCAACCAGGCTGGCAAGGGAGGGCAGTTGGGGGGTAATTGGGAAGGCAGGGGAGAAGTTAGGCATCAATCAGGCTGGCAGGGGAATTGTTAAGGGGTGATCAGGCTGGCAGGCAGAAGCAGTTAGGGGCAATCAGGCAGGCAGGCAGGCAGACTAGCAGTTGGGAACCAGCATTCCTGGATTGTAAAAGGGATGTCTGGCTGCCCGGTGGGATCATACCTGGGAGGGTCTCAGATTGGAGAGGGTACAGGCTGGACTGAGGGACACACATCCCCATGCAGGAATTTTGTGCACCAGGCCTCTAGTATTATTGTTTCCAGATGTATGACCACCCTGTAGACACATAGAGAGGACAGAAAGAGACAGAGAGAAAGGTACAATAGAAATCATCCAGCACAAACTTATATCCTATATAATAAAACCCTAATATGCAAATCAACTGAATGGTGGATTAACCAGTTGCTATGACGTGCACTAACCACCAGGGGCAGACATTCTATGCAGGAGCTGCCCCCTGGTGGTCAATGCTCTCCCACAGGGGCAGCACTGCTCAGAAGCCAGGCTCACAGCTGGCAAGAGCAGCAGCGGTGGAGGGAGCCTCTCCTGCCTCTGAGGCAGTGGGAAGGACCCCTCGGGGGATGTCTGTAGGGAGGGGGGCTAAGCAGGCAGACATACCCTGAAGAGTACCAGACTGCGAGAGGGCACAGGCCAGGCTGAGGTATTCCCACATTTGTGCACTGGGTCTCTAGTGTAAAGATAAAATTTTTTTTTTTTTAACCAATGTCCCTCTAACAAATTCAACAAAAAAGAAACAAAGATAAAATTTATCATCATCAAAAGAATTCTCTGAAATATTTTTTATCAAGAGCCTACAATTTGTCTGTTCCCATGCAAAACTACCATTCAAACACTGACAAACAGTATCTAAGTAGAGATAATGCTATACCATTGGCTTGTAATTCATTTTAAGGAGTTTTTATTGTGGAGTAGGAAAAATCTGATAGAAATGATTATAGTTCTATAGAAATATATGTTTTGGTAAAATCACACACATTTCTATAGATCCATACACTGAATGTTCCTTTTAGAAAATAAAATATAAATAAAGCTATTGGGAAAAATGTATTAAAATTCATTTTTAAAATCTTTTTTCTTTTGTATACATCTTAGAAGGGAGGAAATTTAATCCTTTATAGAGGCAATGAAGTGAGATCTTATCCCCCCAAACTGTTGGATTTTAAACAAAAATACATCCTAAATCAGTATTCAGTGGACAAACAAGCATTCAGTTCACAGCTTGCCCACAGCTTACCTGGTTGGCCTTTCCAGTCTCCTAACCAACCTCTCTCATTTACGTGATCATATGGCTAAATGCACTAAATTTCCCCCTGTACCCTTAATTTTCTGACCTCCATTCATTTGAACAGAGTCTTCACTGTCTGGAACTTCCTTGCCCCCTTATCTACCTAACAAATGCCTTCCTGTTCATCAATTAAGACTCAGCTGAAATGAATCTCTTATGAGTTTCCCTGGCCTTCCTTACTCCATTCCTCCTACTGTGACTGCACAATTATTAACTTCACATTTGTTTTCCCAAAGCACTTACATTACACATGTCTTGCTATCACAATGCATTGTTACTTGTGTGCATATACGTATTTCACTCCCTTCCAGTCAGAGCTTCTAGACTGGGTTTATTCCTCATTTTTCCAGTACTCAAAGGCTAGCACATTACACCGCGTAGTCTAGTGAATTAGAATTAAGTAGAAGAAACTCATAAGAGATGAACTTTCTTTTCCCTTAGATGATATTCATTTCAGAGAATGTAGAAATATCTTACAAGACGAGTAATGAGCTTAATGGTACTTAATATCAATTATGTTCAATCTTCAATTTTAGAAATAGCTTCAGATTTAGGGGTTTTTTTTAACCAATGGCAGTTAAACAAAGATATTAAAGGAAATTTTATTGAAGAAATTGCTCAAGTTGAAACAGGTTTAAGAACAAATCCAATTTTAATATATGCCACTTACTTCTATTTACCTATAGAAGATGTTTAAAATGGAACACTTTGGGGGAGAATTATGAAAGTCTCCATCTTCAATTGCAAATTGTGAGGAAGTCTTTTATACAGCTTTTCAAACATTGTACTGTAGTTGGTTATTCAAAAGTCCAAATTATCTCAAATTGTTCCACCACCATAGATATATAACTATAACATTCATTCAAATGAACTATCCTCTATGGAATGCTCTGATTCCAGTAGATTGGCTGTAGACTTCGCCAAGATGGCACAAATTAGGGTAATTTCTCTGGGTCCTGCTCTGCACAATCCCATGCTCCCACTTTGATGGGCAGCAAATTAGGCCACCAATTGATGAGGAAAGCTCACCTCTTCCAAATGGGCTTGGTTTTGGGTTTTTTTAGGGCCTGAAGCTGACAAAAATCTCTAAAATAATAATACCCATTTAGTGAAGCTGTGGGGAAACTAACATCCCCATAATATTTTTATGAGTTTTGGGTGGCAGTGTAAAACAATAACACTAGTCTGAAGAGTCAATCCAAGAACATATATCAAAACCTTTTAAATCTTTGATTTTTTTTTTCTGTTTTGTCCCTAAAACTCTCCCATAAAGTTCTGAATGACGATGTTTCTAGCTGTTCTGAGTCCTTGCTGTGTGCAGCCAACACCTGGACTTCTGTGCCATTGGCTCTCCGGAGTGAGCTCCCGCCCACTTACCCCGGGGCTCTTGAAACAGGGCCTACTGTGTAGGTGGCTGGCATGGCTGCTTTTCTTCTAGAGTCAGTTTTCTCTCACCTGACAAGGGTTATGTCAGTATATTTTGTCATTCTTTGAATATTTTGATCATATTTTCTTGCACTGTTAGAATAACGTGTCCTGTTTTGTAGCATTTGTAGCACTAAACTTAAAACCAGGTTTGCTTTCAGAATAAATTCAATTGAGTTGTTCAGCTGATGGCGTTTGGGAGGAAAGGAAAGAACTGGACTTGGCAATTGGCCCTCCTTTTTTAAGCTCAATAACCCTTTGTTCAAAGAAAATAATGCTTTAAAAAAAAAAAAAAACAGAGCATCTGGGATGAGAAGGACCCAAAAAACTCCCTAATATCCTTGTAGGTTCCACCTTACCCCTTTCCTGCTCCTGGACCTCCCCTAAACATGGTATGAAACATTTTCTTGTCTTTCTTTGTAACTTCTTGATTGCAAATTGAAACATATTATTTTGGGTTCCCTATTTTTAAGTACAAAAACTATTTCAAACAACATGTCTTCTATAGAGACCAAGAGTAGTACATAAATAGACATATAGCATACAAGTATGTGCTGCTTTTATTTTCCATTATTTGAGTTCTGTTTCTCTTCATGCATAGTTTGACTCTCCCCAGTAATTTAGTTCCTCTGAGCTGTTCATTCCCCTTGTCGGGTAATGAGAAAAAGAGAACAGAGCAGGAGAAACATATGTGAGTCAGAAGACTAGCGTGGAAGCCCTGGCTTCACCGTTATCGCCACATGACCTTTCCTGAGCACCCACCTTCTCTTGTAGTAATGAAACTAGCAATATCCACATTAAAAAGCTTGGTCTTTGCATCTGATTAAATTACAGCATAGAGGAAGTCCTCAATAGAAGTGCATTTCTGTTGTCCACAGTGATTACAGGGTTGGAAAATTTTGCAGCAGGTATAAAAGATGAAAGACTGTTCCTAACAACCATTGATTTTACTACCACAGACCTGATGCTCTATCTTCTAAGAAATAAGAGGCCTAGCATTATCCCTCATCTGGTTTCCCGGGGAGGTTGGCCTTCCTGAGAACCCAGGACTGCGAAGGATCCCTTAACCTGTGAACCAAACGCACCTCTCAAGATTCCAGAAGTCAAATTGTGAACTGGCATTTTTTAAAATATATTTTTATTGATGTCAGAGAGGAAGGGAGAGGGAGAGAGGAAGAAATATCAATGATGAGAGAGAATCAATGATCAGCTGCCTCCTGCATGCCCCCTACTGGGCAATCGAGCCTGCAATCCAGGCATGTGCCCTGACTGGGAGTCAAACCGTGACCTCCTGGTTCACTCAGTCACTGAACTATGCCATATAAACTAGCATTTTGAACACCCTATTATCCTTAGGACAAGTGCTCACCTTTAACACTCCTCCTCCTCCTCCTCTTCCTCCTCCTCCTCCTTCTTCTTCTTTCTTCTTCTTCTTTCTCTCTCTCTCTCTCTCTCTCTCTCTCTCTCTCTTCTTTTTCTCATCTCTTCAGGGTATTGCCTAAATTAATAAAGAATCCATCTACTTTTTTTAAAGGTGGCTCACTTTATACCCACCTGTTTTTCTCTTGTCATGCCTATCTTCAGTTCAATCTTTCTTGTTATCACATCACTTACCCACTCAAAGCCTTTGATTTCCTCTTGTTTTAATTCCACTTCTGATGTCCTTGAACCCCTGGCATTACTCACAACTTTCCAAAAGTATTTTCCACTGGTTGGTTTCTGCTATTCAAGTCACCACCCCACAACATGACAGGCTCCTGGGCTTGACCTCTCTCCTTCTGTCCACTCCCTATAACCATACCCTCTCTCAAGCCATCAGGCCCTGAGCTTCCTACTACCCCAGTCCTGCTAGACCTCTCCTCCTCAAACTTCCTATAACTGCCGAAAACAATAACGTGTTTAATTCTTAACTAACTACTGCCTTATCTTTACTGTGTTTTCTTTTACTATCTCCTATCTGCCGTATCTCTCCAGCTACATGATACACTCTGAGACAGTAGTAATATGTGTCTGTGTCTCTGATTCTTCCTAGCACATGGTAAGCAATGTTGGTGGCCTGTGTGGCTTACCATGCCTGGTACTTCATGGTAAAAATCATGGTAACTATGCCACTGGAGGGAATTGCAGGCCAGTGGCACAGGGGAATGCTTGGGGAGAGGATAACTTGGCCCTCGGCTCCCTCCATGCAGGCCATGCACTTTTATTCCCAAATAGAGGTCAGCCCAGGACACAAACTAACATTTCTACGGCTCTAAGGATCACTATTGAAATAACGTCGTGCTACATTCACTGGAAGTTTCCTGGAAGACGTGAGATTTGCTTGATTTATACAAAATAGTAACTCAGCTACCTAGAATATATGGTTAACAAAGGAGATTCCATAGTTACCTTTCCAGGTAAGCAGAAATGTACTCCTAAATTTAAACCATCACTATATTTTGTATTTTAATCATTTGATGGAAATGTGTGCTCTATCCTAAAAGGCGCAGTATAGTTCTCTGTCTTCTTAAATGGGCTAACTTGGACTTGATTCAACAATCAAGGCAGAGCAGCATCTTCTAAATATGTTTACCCAACTTCTTCCACAAGCAGAAAAGAATAGCATCTCTCTCCAAGACAATAAGCATGAAATGCCTCACTTTTATCTTAAATCATTACCTAAAGCTTGTATTCCATAACACATCTTTCATTGTTTGAGAATAAAGTTAATTATTTAAGTCAGTAGTTCCCTAATGCTGATACATTGATTTGACAGTATCTACTTTGCCAAATGACCTCCTTTGGGAATATCTGTGTCCTTCCTATGTAGTCAATGTTAAAAATGAATCTTCCTTTTTTGAAATGATGTTGATGAATCAGCTTAATTGACTGAAAAATAAAAACAATTATTTTACTAATCCATAAAATTCTAAAGCCTGGACTTACTACTTTAATTTACCATAAACTTTTTTTTTAAGTTCCAAAAAATCATTTCACATGAGTCCTACATTTTCTCTACCCCCTCCCCAATACCCCCAATGTATTCATCTTCATGAACCGCCCCTGCTCCCCCCCTCCCCCTGTTTGGGGGCCATGCTGGAAAGTGGTGATGCCCTTGGACCCACAGAAGTAGGTGTGGCTTCCGGTCCCACACTGCAAATCCCAGGCTACTCTATTTGCCATGTTTTCCCATTTGCCATCAAGCCCTACTGTCTTTTACTTCCTTTCATATGCCTGATGTAATAGCCTTTATCTCACTTTTACATTGTTTCTTCTATTTTCTTGTGATTAGGCCAGATTAGCAAAGATTTTTATATTAAATGTAAAAATTAGAATAAGTATACCTGAGAGCTTATCTGAAGAATTCTCCTATGAATAAATGTGTGAAGGTTAGTGTGCGGACATATTTATTTTGGACACTAGAAGATTTCTTTTCTCTCCTCTGTGTTCTTAACCACATTACCAATAAGTTAGGCTTTTGGCAGCTAAATTCTGATGAGATGAACTTGTGAATAAGGTTAAATAATAGGGTATACAACAAACACCGTATTTGAATTAAGAAATACTTGATAGGAAAAAAAGCTGTGTGGTTATCTGTTGCTGCATTTTTTTTTAATCAGCCCCAAAACTTACTGGCATGCAACAATAAACATGTATTCTCATGCCCGTGGCTCTCAGGTCAGCTGGGATTCAGCTCATCTAAGCTGGGCTCCGGAGGCAACTTCGCTTCAGGTTGTGAATCTGACTGGATGTGACTCCTTGCTGCGGGTTGGGCTCAGTTCTGTTCCAGGTGTGTTCGCTCTGGGATCCAGGCTGAAAGGGCAGCAGTACCTGGTGATGCTCATAATGCCCATCTACATAAGCACGTTTCAAGCCTCTGCTTATGACATGTCAGCTAGCATCCCATTGGCCGAAGCAAGTCCCAAAGTCAAAGGGCAGGAAGATATTCTTCACCCATCCTGAGGTCATGGCAAATGTTTGGATGTGTAACACCTCTACAGGGAAGTGACGAATTGTGAGAAATTCTATCTACCACAGGCTGGATGATTTCCAACCACAGCCACTAAATCACAATGGGCTTTCTAGAAAAGAAAAGAACAAACTTTAAGCCAGTTTTTGAAAGTGGGAGGAAGGTATCTTGTGGGATATAATGTGAAAGCTTTCAAATGATTCGTTCAATAAGTGACATTAAGAAATGAATGGAAACTAGTGCTTCCTAATGTGGCAGTTGCATCAAGATGCATGTAAAACTGAGTTTGCTATAGGATGGCTTTATAAGTGATAATGGATTGCAAATTATATTGACAGTTATTGAACATAATTATTCACCACAGGAACCATCGTAATCAATTAATCAGAGCACAATTCAACTTTACTTTTTGCACACGGCGACAATCTTTTTTTTATTTTTTCCTTTACCTGCTTTGTTTGCCGTTGTTGAAACATTTTAACAAATTAATTAGATGTTAATTCTTAGCAATAAAGGAAACCCTTAAGGTGCTTAAATTGTAAACTCCACAACGAAACCTGTTTATTCCCAAATATTTTCCTCACTCTGAATAACACGGATCCCCTCCAGCGATTCCATCCAAAAAATGGTTCCAAGGCCCTCCTCGCTGGTAGCAGCACAGAGATACATCTCCAGGGGCATGCTACAGGCCTAGCTCTGTTCCAACAAAGTTTAATCAAATTCAAGAAAACAACAAACGTAGAAATCATGCTTTGTTATTGTCTTATTGAGGTATCGTTGGTTTATAACATTATAAAAGTTTCACATGTACAGCATTATAATTCCATATCTGTATACACTGTAAGTGTGATCATCACCAAAATTCTAGTTTCCAATTGTCATCATACATTTGACCCCTTAAGAAACCATGCCCTTTTTTTTCTTTTTATAAATTAATTGGAGTGATACTGGTTAATAAGATCATATAGGTTTCAAGTACACTTGACACATGATCTGTATACATATTGCTTTTTTAATTTTCAGCTGATTGAACAATGGAAAGGAGAGGTGACATATTGACAAACTCAAACTTCTGAACAGGCTGCGTGATGAGCAGGAACTTACAAGATAAAACTTAGTAGAGAAAAAAGTAATGCCAAGTTCTCTGTGGTTGTGTACAGCCAAGGACCCCTAACAGGATGGGGGGGATACAGAGAGTGAGAGCTGCTCATATTAAAATAATCCAAGCGGGCTCTGTGGAGCAATGGATAGCGTATTGGACTTCTAGTGACAAAAATAATCCGGCTGTTTCAGATAACATCAAAAGATAAAAATCAACAGTGAAAGGTAGCTCCAGAAGCACCGGTGAATACTTAGGCTGCATGCCTAACTAGAGAGTTCAAACTAAGAAAAGTAATAGTCCCCTTGCCCTCTATCCTGCTCAGACTTCTTGGAGAGTTTTAGTTTTTGTTGTTGTTTGTTTGTTTGTTTGTTTGTTTTGTCGATTTCAGAGAGGAAGGGAGAGAGAGATATATAGAAACATCAATGATGAAAGAGAATCATTGTTGGGCTGCCTCCTGCACACCCCCTCCTGGGGATCGAGCCTGCAACCCAGGCATGTACCCTGATGGGAAATCAAATCATGAACCTCCTAGTTCATGGGTCAGTGCTCAACCACTGAGCCACACCAGCTGGGAAGAGTGTTGTGTTTATTACCAGTGTTATAGTTTTCAGAAAAAAATTAAAATACAGAAATGTATACACAGAAGATCATGATTAGGGTAGAGAAGTGTTTCAATACCAGCTCATATGAAGAATGATAGGAAAAAGAAAAGATATATTGTCTGAGGAAAGGAGAAGTTAGGAGAGATAGGCGAGTCACCTTTGAAATATTCACAGGATTGGCCTGAGGGAGAAGGACAAAGATGGATTTTGAACAGCAGCTACAAAAACCTGAAAGAGGATTGATTAATCGACAAAACCTTCAGGAAGGCGGCTGCCAGATACCTCTGCCCAAACTCCTGTCTCATGGAGTTGGTCCTCTTCACAGCCAGTCTGCGACCTAACGCACATTTTACCCCCACAGTTCTAGGATTCTGAACAGGAAGAACAGATGTGTCAAATTTGTTATTACACTGAATTTTTAAAGTTCTTTCTGCCATTGAAAAATCAAGTGCATCTTTGCAAAATAAAAATAGGATTTTATTATAGCAGTACAAACATCTTATGCCATTCTTTATAGTTTCAAAACTATGAATATCCAATCAAACTTCATAATTGCTTTCATAAATGCCTAATTAAACCATAAATATTATTAAATATATCTATGTATAATAAGGAATGGAAACATCTGGATGAAAAATGAAAGATTTAGACAAGCAGCTGGATATTTTACCTTCACAATGCTAGACTGCAAGACATTCAGAAACATCAAATGGCTGATAGAGTTTTACATGTCATCTGGATATTTGACTCTCTTCTACTTTGTTTCAAATTACTCTTAGTGTTTCAGTTTTCTTTTTAATGGGAACATTTTATACACTCCTCCTACTGAATAGCATTTCTCAGTCATAGATAAAACAGTTTCTCTATCTCTGCCAGCTGTCTCTACTCTGACCTCACCTACTCTACTGGAATATCAGAAATTCAGGGAAAATTGCCAAAACCGGTTTGGCTCAGTGGATAGAGCGTCGGTCTGCAGACTGAAAGGTCCCGGGTTCAATTCCGGTCAAGGGCATGTACATTGGTTGCGGGCACATCACCAGTAGGGGGTGTGCAAGAGGCAACTGGTCGATGCTTCTCTCTCATCGACGTTTCTAGCTCTCTTTCTCTCTCCTTTCCTCTGTGTAAAATATATTTTTTTAAAGAAATTCAGGAAAAATTAAGGTGAGACTTTTAGAATACACCCCTCCTTCCATTCTTCCCTTTATAGCCTGTGATAACTATAAAGAAAACCCAACAAACCTGGCCTCTGAACACTCCACTGTGAAATGTTCCTCAAATTACCCCCTACCTTATTGCTACTTAAGATAACAGTGATTTATTGTCAATCAATATCTTCTCTGACCTCAGTTTCCAGGGCACCAGGTCCCTTGATTTGTCTGATGACCTTGGTCTTCAGTGCTGAGAGTCAAAATAATAATGATTAAAATGTTCATTCCAATTTAACGATCACTTCCTATATTCAAGCATTGCTATAAGTGGTTTATATGAATTAATTCATTTAATATTCACAACAATTGTATGACGCGGGTACTATAATTATTCTCATTTTGCAGATGAGGAAATTGAGGCAAGTAGATTTAACAATTTGCCCACATTCTCATAGAGTAGACATAGCACCTAGACTGCAATACATATTCATGTTTACCCACTCGAAGCCCCTCTTTTAACCACTGCGCTATACCGACTGCCTAGTCATTCTACTCTAATTTCCAAACATTTTGCCAAAAGCCAAGTGTTCGCAAACTCAAAGCAGATGTTATAATTGGTTTCTTCCATGTTTCAAGCAGGATTTGAAAGCCTCTTTCTTTCTAGAAGCCTGTATACTTGGTATCAGGAAGATGACATGTTGTCCTGATTGAGAAATTCAAACACCTGCCTTCCTAGGATGAAAGCACTTGTCCTTTGCTTGTTCTCACTGCAGCAGGTAATCTTGCATCATTTAAATATTTTACATGTTTTATAAAGATTAATCTACATGAATTAAATATTTCATTCATTTAACAAGTATTTACTCAACTGTTCTAGATACTGATGACACAATAATGACACAGACAAAAAAAAAATCTCTGCCCTCGTGAAACTTAGATTCTTATTGTGGAAGACACGGTAAGCAAAATAAGTATATAAATTATTTGTTATGTTAAATGATGACAAGTGCTAATGAGAATATAAAGTGAAGAAGGAAGATATGCAACGCCCAGGGTAGTGTGTGAAATTTTAGATAACTGTGTCCAGGGAAGGCATCATAGCATCATGAAGAACAGAGCTTCTGAGGAAAAACCTATAGGATTGGGGTTTCTAGCCATGGGATACATAGGATAGGAGAGGATCATTCAAGACGAGGTCAGTCTAAGTTGAGAGTACATGTGGCACCTTCCAGAAACACCAAAAGATTAAGTTATAGAAGTAGAGGATGTTGGGGGAACAGGGGCGATGTCTAAGATCTTGAGGACTTTTCAGGCCATTATAAGGAGTTTGGCTTTCTTCTGAATGAGCTGGGAAAATATTGGAGGGTTTAGAGCAGAGAAATGACAAGATATGACTTACGTTGAACAAGATCCTCTGGCTACATACTGAAAATTGACTGCAGATGCACAGGGGTGGAAGCAAAAAGGCCAGCTAAGAGTTTATCATAATAATTCAGATAAGAAATGGGGGTGGCATGGTCCAAGGGTAGCAATAAGAGAGAGAATAATTGATATAATTCTGCATATGTTTTGGAGGTAATGCTGATAGAATTTGCTGATAGACATGGGATATAAAAGAAAGAGAGGCCGAAACCGGTTTGGCTCAGTGGATGAACATCGGTCTGTGGACTGAAAGGTCCCAGGTTCGATTCCGGTCAAGGGCATGCACATTGGTTGCGGGCACATCCCCAGTAGGGGGTGTGCAAGAGGCAGCTGGTCGGTGTTTCTCTCTCATCAATATTTCCAGCTCTCTATCTCTCTCCCTTCCTCTCTGTAAAATATCAATAAAATATATTTTTTAATAAAAAAAGAAAAAAGAAAAAAAGAGAGGCATCAAAAAAAGACAGATTTTTAGTCTGAACAAATAGAAGAGAGTTAATAAAAAAAAAAACTCTTTGAAGAGAGAATCAGCCACACATATTCAATTAATACATAATGAATATAAATTTTAAAATAGAAAAATTAATTGAAATTCTCAGGAATATGTTAAATATGTGTAAGCAAAAAGAGAATATTGTAAAAGAGTGTTATTAAAATATAGGCTACTTCCTCATTTAAATACAGCGACATTGGTAGTCCCGAGTAACCAGTAAATAAAAGAAAGGCTTGATTCTCTCCACAATGGTGTTCAGATAACAGATACTGAACAGAGCATTAAATATTTACAAGAAAATCTGATAGTCAGATTTTGATATTTATTAAGGACTTTCCACATGGAGTTTAATTAAGGATTTGATTATGAATTCTACCTTGAAGGCATGATTACTACTTATCCCTTCACTCTTAGGCCAAAGAGAATTGCAGATGCTGAATTTCTCTCCTCTGCATCTATGAAATAGTCATTAGTTTGAAAAGGCATCTTTTTTCTTACTGCTGAAAATTGCCTAGAGAAATTTAACTCATTCAGCTTTTATAGTACTCTTTTAAGGAATACTGGATATATTTTTTAATCTTATAACCAAGAAGGTAGATGAATTACCACAACTAATTTCTGATAAACATGCAATTGTCTTTTATTACCCTTATATCATCACATATTAGCCTTTTTATCTATGCTATTGCTGTGAGATATTGCAGGAAAATAATGCTTCTGTCTCAGAGGGTGTAAAATTTACTACTCACTTTCATTAGGTAGGTTCTTTTTCTAGCTTTCTCTCACCAATGCATCAGTAGAAAAACCTCACCATAGAATAGACTTGTTCTAGGAACCCCATTGTTAGCTAAATATCTTGGGTATCATAAATGCATTTCATTTTAGCTCTTAGAAACTTTGAAACAGTAAATGTGCTAGGAGTCATATGGCTATTTAACAAGAAGGAGCTTCTGGGACCATAGGTGGTGTCTCTTCCCCTAAGAAACTGAAAGGCTAGATCACCCCATAAACTGGTAATGTATGGCAGCCTGCAACCCCTCAGAGAGTAATGATGGCCCTGACTGGTTTGGCTCAGTGGACAGAGCATCCACCTGCAGACTCTAGGGTCCCAGGTTTGATTCCGGTCAAGGGCATGTACCTTGGTTGTGGGCACATCCCCAGTAGGAGGTGTGCAGGAGGCAGCTGAATGATGTTTCTCTCTCATCAGTGTTTCTAGCTCTCTCTCCCTCTTCCTTCCTCTCTGTAAAAAAAATCAATAAAATGTTAAAAAAAAGAAAGAAAGTAATGATGCACTGCCTCTTTCTAATTGAGCAGCTCTACCCTATCTCCTCTCCTCTAAATAATGGATTTACTATCATCCATTTTTAGCCTCAGAAATATTTAGGCCCTGGTTTCTTTTGAAGATGCAAGATAGCAACAGAAGCAATAGCCACATTGTACAATCAAGCAGTAGGAGGGGGAAACAAGCAAGGATAAATTCCTGACCTTTCTCTCCCTTTGCAAATGATGTGGAAAATGTAACCCAAATGCTAATGAATTGTAAGAACATCATGTGAAATGAATGACCAAGAAAGCAATAATCAAAGTTGAGCTTAATCCAAACAATTACAGTAGATACAAATTTTCAAGCCCTATTTTTGGGTACATAAAATGTTTAACTATATATTTTTTTAACACCTGACTTTATGTTCAGATTCCCTGCCCCAGTGGCATGCTAGAACAGGCTTGTACCAGCTCAAAGGTTAAGTGTATTCCTCTCTTCCCAGGTTCATACTCAGTGACATTAGTTGGTAGTTTGAAATAGGCTGTAATGGGAGTATTTACAAAATGGGAATCAGCAAATGTTACAAATTTTGATCTTGCTGAGTTTTGTTTTGTGGCTGGAGAGCCAGCTGTTATACGTTTGCCAGCATACCACTGCTCTCCCCCATGCCAGAAAGATAATCCTAGTCAATTATGGATAAACTTTCCCTCCCTCTCTTTCATGCTAGGCAGTGGTTCTCAACCTTTCTAATGCTGCGACCTTTCAATACAGTTCCTCATGTTGTGGCGACCCCCAGCTATAAAATTCTTTTCATTGCTACTTCATAATTGTAATTTTGCTACTGTTATGAATTGTAAATATTTGTGTTTTCCAATGGTCTTAGGCGACCCTGCTAGCGGTTCTCAACCTGTGGGTCACGACATTTACATTCTAAGGTGCTTCTGAAACATCCATGCACCTGGGGAAAAGATCTAGTCACCAACCAGCCTCTCTTCACCATGGCCTCCTCTGAGATGTTCACAGTTTCACCTAGTCCTCAGCTGAAATCTTCTTCCAAAGCGGTGATCACCAAGATATCTCAACCCACCAACTCCCAAATTGTGTCATGCACCTACCTTCCACACTGTGAGGTCTCTTAGGTTCACTTACTCTCCCTCAGCTAACTCCTGCACACCTTTCCTAGGGAACAGGGAAACGTGGCGGTTCCAGCATGTTACTCTCAGTCCTGAAAGCGCGCATTTTAGTGGGCTAGTTCAGACTTTTTCGGGCCAGACATCACTTGAAATCATGGGCCTCCTGTTGTTGCTATATCATCTTGGGAGTGTAGAGGAACTTGTTGTTCTTACACTTGTCAGAACGTACAGCATTCTTTTCCTTTGCTCTGATTGCCAAGCAGGTCAGAGGGTTTGATTCCTCGGCCTTGGATCCTCAGCCAGAGGATGTTGCTTGGACAAGGAACCTATAGCTCTCTAGATTTTTCTCTAAACCCCCATTCTTTCTTCCCCAACCCAAAGAAAGTTTTTATTTTTCCCCCTTTGAATAGGGAAGCAGATATCAGGAGGAAATAAAGAACATAGCTTGATAAATGTTTTTCCATATCTGTCATTTACACTAAAATCTTGACCTTGCATTCATTTGTTTGTATATGGCCTTTTAGCTATGTGTATAACCGCTTGCTTAATCTGGTGGAGAAGGAATAGAGAGAAATTAGATATCTACTTTCATTTCTTTCTTTTACCTTAAATCTCCAATATAAACATATCATTTTTTTAGAAAGGAAAAAAATGCAATACTATTTCATCCATCACCAGTGTCAAAATACAACATGAAAGCTTATCTTTCCAGTTAAAATAATGAAATATGAAAGAGAAACTATTTTCACTGATCTTTTTCTAACATGATATTTGACCACTTCGGGTTTTATCCTCTATTACTTTATCTATATTTGTCCATTTATTGGGGACATTTTAGACAATGTCAGTCATGACTATAACCCTCAGTAATCTGTTCCTCCAGAGTTATAACCTAGTTTTAATCTTCACTCCTTTCTCAGTATTCCTGCTGGGAACTATCACATATTCAGATAGTTTTCTTAACCTCCTCTTTAATGGTTGTTTTCTACAATATTTCTTTCAAAAAGCCAACCCTTATAATGTTGGAAATAACTATGTTTTCAGATGATTTTCTAATTGTCGTACATGTAATAATAAATGTAATTAAAAGAATAATAAATTGCAGTGCATCTACTTTGAGTATTAAAATTAGTGGAAACAGTTTTCCTTTGAGAATCATAGTTAGAACTTACAAACTGAAAATATTTATTTTTATTGAGGAAAGGTATGAATTTGTAAGAGAAAGAATTGATTTAGTGCCAATTATGTGTCATTGTTTTAAAGGTAAACTAGAGATTTTTTTCCCAAACTAAATTTTAAAAATGTAAAAACTCTACCTCTTTCTTTGACAAACATTTAAACATAAATGTGCAAAGAAAGGGGTCCACTTTCATCTGAATAAAAACTGTATGCTAAAAATTATTAAAAATAAAGACCACAGCCCTGGCTGAATGGTTCAGTTGGTTGAAGCACCATCCCCTGCACCAAAAGGGGTTGTGTGTTCAATTCCTGATCAGGGCACATACCTAACTTATGGGTTCAATCTCTCTCTCTCTCTCTCTCTCTCTCTCTCTCTCTCTCTCTCTCTCAAAAAGTTAAAAATTAAACTGCCTTATGACTCAGCAATTCCATTTCTGGGAGTTTATCCAAAGGAACCTGAAACGCTAATTTGAAAGAATTTATGCACCCTTATGTTCAGTTATTTACAATAGCCAAGATTTGGAAGCAGCCCAGTGTCCATCAACAGATGGGTGAATTAAAAAAAAAAAAAAAAAAAGCTGTGGTACATTTACACAATGGAATACTACCCAGCTGTAAAAAAAGAAGGAAATAGTACCCTTCGTGGCAGCATGGATGGATCTGGAGAACATTGTGCTAAGTGAAATAAGTCAGTCAGAGAAAGACAAGGTCCATATGATTTTACTCATATCTGGAGTCTAATGGACAAAATGAACTAACAAGCCAAATAGAGAATTACTCATAGATGGAGAGCAGGCTGACAGCTGTCAGGGGTTGGGGGTGGAGGTGGGGGTTGGAGGGATTGAGCAAAAGAGAAAAAATTATCAGGGACACCGACAACAATGTGGTGATTGCTGAGGGAGGAAAAATGGGGGGAGTTGGAGGAAGGTAAAGGGGACATAAATGGTAATGGATGGAGACTTGTCTTGGGGTGGTGAACACACAATACAGATGATGTATTGTGGTATTGTACATCTGAAACATGTATAATTTTGTTAACCAGTATCTCCCCAATAAATTCAATAAAAAGGAAAAAAAGAATATATAAAGAACTCTTACAACTCAACAATTAAAAAAACAAATAGTTCAATTTAAAAATGGGGAGACTATTTGAATAGATATTTTTCCAATAGATATTCAGTGACAAATAAGTGCATGAAAAGGGGATGCTCAACATCATTAGTCATTAGGGAAATGGAAATCCAAACTACAATGAGCTAGCACTTCACACACACTGAGATGACTGTAATCAAAAAGATAGATAATAACAAGAGTTATTGAGGATGTAGAGAAATCAGAACCATCATACGTTGCTGGTGGAAATGAAAAACATATGTGAAAGAAGCCAAACACAAAAGGCATATATTTTATTGTCCCATGCATATATAAAATGTCCAGAATAGCCAAATCCATAGAGACAGATGTTAATTGGTAGTTACGAGGGGCTGAGAGGAGCAGGGAATGAGAGTGACTATTAACAGATATGGGTTTAGATGTGAAAATGTTATGGAATTAGATAGTGATGATGGTTGCACAACTCAGAATATACTAAAAACTACTGAATTGCATACTTTTAAGTGGAGAATTTTATGACACATGCATTATATCTCAATAAGAAAAAATAACTATGAATTATATATATTTTAGGCCTTAAGCAACTACCAGATGTTCAGTTACCTGTTCATGTTTGCATTTTGATGTTTCTTTACTTTCTCTTGTTCCTTGGCATGCAACAGTATTTTTCACAGTGAACCTGTTTCTCTCCTTCCTTCTCTACCCAACTTCCAATTCCTAACCCTGTCTTACTTCTAACCCTTGCCATCTAACACCCAGCTTCACTGCATTATTAAAATTACTCTCTTAAAAGTTATCCAAAATTATCTTCTTGTCATCTAACATGTGAATTGCTCATTTATCCCCAAGGAAATAAATATTTTATTTTGTGAGAATGACACCACCTTTTTCTTGTATTTCTCATCTCCTCACCTCTCAGAAAACTCTGTTTCCTCCTCCTGATCCCTAAGTGAGAGCTATCCCCCAATGATGTATTCTTCACCCTTTTATTTTCTGGACTTGTTTAGGGTTGTTATCAACCTCTGGTTCCTGTAGGACCTGAATCTCTCTGCTCAGCATCTCTCCATGGCTCCAGTCCCTCATTTCTTACTGCTGGCTTCACCTGTCCATCTAAATAGACTAAAATGCTGCTCAGTCTCAATTTGATCTCAACTGAACATACAGACTTTGTTCTGTGTTTTCTCTATCTGTAATGATATCAGTATCTTCACAGTTATCCCAGCTCAATAGTCATAATAGCACATCCGTACTCCTTTTATCCAATTAGTTGCTAAGACCTGTTGGTTGTATAGTCATAGGTCTCACTTCTATGCCCTATTCTCCATCGCCACTGAAAATAGCCTAACTCAAGCACAGCAGTCACTTCACCTTGACTGAAATATCCTACCCTTATCTTCATGTGTCTTCAATACCTGGCTCAGTCGCCACTATCTCCACAATGTCTTCTCCAACTTCTCTACCTAAAAGTGATCTCTCCCTCCTGTAAAGGCTTACGGTACTCTGTCTACACCTCATAATGACAAGAATCCCCATGAAACAAGGTGGAGAGACTATCTTTCCTGCTACTGGAAGCTCCTGAAGTCAAGAAATGTACCCACTGGAATTATACTTCACAATTTAAAATTTAAGCCCTGACCGGTATGGCTCAGTGGATACAGAGTTGGCCTGCTCACTCAAGGGTCCCAGGTTCAGTTCCAGTCAAGGGTATGTACCTTGGTTGCGGGCACATCCCCAGTAGAAAAGTGTGTAGGAGGGAGCTAACCAATGTTTCTTTCTCATCTATGTTTCTAACCCTCTATTTTTTTCCCTTCCTCTCTGTAAAAAAAAATCAATAAAATATATTTTTAATATATTTTATTTTTTTTACAGAGAGGAAGAGAGAGGGGGAGAGAGTTAGAAACATCGATGAGAGAGAATCATCGATCAGCTGCTTCTTGCACACCTCCTGATGGGGATGGGCCCGCAACCAAGGTACATGCCCTTGACCGGAATAGAACCCGGGACCTTTTTGTCCGCAGGCTGATGCTCTATCCACTGAGCCAAACCAGTTTCAGCAATAAAATATATTTTTAAAATAAAATAAAATTTTACTGCACTGCTTTGTACCCAACTGGTTCCTAAAGGAATTTAAGGGAGCTAGTGCCTTATACAAATAAGCCCTCACAAATGTTTACATGATTTTATAAGAATTCTCTTAAGCATTGCTGATAATTATCAGCCAGAATTCAGAAAATCCAGATATCTCATACACTAAGGTAGCATCCCATCTACACTAAGATAGGGATTCCCCTTCCCTCTGCTGTTACCATCACCAGTAAGTTCTTATCCTTCCAAAGGGAGAAAACCACTGCAGCTACATCCTCCTTCCCGCCATGGAGAGGGGTTGGTCAGGATGAGGTCAGAACTACAGGGCCCTGGGGGAACATCAGCCCCAGCCATCCGCTGCCATTACTCTGACCCTAGGCATCTCAGTTCCCTGCCTCCCATCCCAATCCCTCAGCCATGTTCAATCAACCCCTATCCCGCTGAAAATCCTTCTCTGGCCACAGGAGCCACCACTGGTGCCTTCAATCCACACAGCACTCCAAATCCCGTGGTCACAGATGGGAGAGAGTGTACTGGGGTGGGAGAATGGCCTGCCCTGACATTCGAGGGCACTCTGAATACATTTTCCCATGGAAATATTAATTAAAATAGTAATTACTTTTGCATAATCATTATTATAATGTTTTCATGGGAGAATGGTTTCTGAGTTTTAAACTTGAAATTACAAATAAACCTAATTGTAGAGCAAGGTATTCATATATTGAGAACTGCACTTATAGAATGGTATTATTATTTTTATTATCATTACCCCTATATTTTAGTCCATTTTGTTGCTATTGGTAGCTCGAGATTAAATCATTGCAGTCCAAGAAAGATTCCTCCAGTTAAATTAACTTTAAGAGATGGAATTCAGGAAACTGTGCTTTAGGCACTTTTGGGTAACATAAACAAATATTTTGGGTAAGACCCAAATGGATACTTGATTTTCCAACTAACTTAAATGTGTCAAACTTTGTGGGTGATGGAACTTTTTAGCCACCCTTCAATCTGTTCAGATGTCTTCTCCATTACCTAAGGAAGATGTTATACTGCTGACAACTAGGTGTGATTTTTGTCACATCAAAATACATCCACACCTGTGCTTAAGACAGAGAGGTAATTGTGAATAAGGTCCACTGTTCAGAGGTACAGCAGGTTGGCACAGAACAGAAGGTTTGATAATGAGAAATTACAGTTTCCTGCAATTCTTGAGGATAGGAGAGAGGGAATTATTTGCTTTATGCTGACAGCAATTTCCCTAAACCCTGTGAGATGGCATAGCTCAAGCTGTTGCAAATGGAGGCAGAGTAGCTACCAGCCACAGCTCTTGGTTGAAGCAAGATTCCCTGGGGCATGAAATATATTGAAAAACCTTTCTAAATAGAATTGATCACTTAATTTGACTGTTTTAGAGAAAATCCTATGTAGTCTTCAATTCCTAGCATTTGTTCACTGATTCCTAGAAGCTTAATAGTAACTGCTACCATATCTGGGTATATAAATATTCGTGTATATTTTAATTAGATAATCTAATCACAAATATCTTGTATTAAGAGTGTTAGATACTAGTTATAGAATATTCCTTCGCTTGGCTTTTGCAATATAATGACATAAGCAGCAAGCTCTTCCTCTGAGGAAAAAAAATTGAATCTCTAGATGAGTGTTTGTGTCACTTCCATGATAGGTATGGTGACATCAACCGTTACCACCAGTCCTCAAAACAAAACAACCAGCAACACAAAGAGGACCAACGTGTTTAAAAACAGAGAAGCTGGTAGCTGTTTCTGTGAGCCACACACTTTATTTTAACTTTATAAAGGGGTTAACTTTTGCCTCTCAGTTATACTTTTTCCTCATGAATGAGCAATTAATTACTTTGCTGCTGTCGCTGTTTCAGCACTTCAATTTACAATAGCCTTTTGTTTTCTTGCGAACGAAAAGAGCTTTGAAGGATTTCAATCTTCAAAAACATAGAATGCTTTCTTTCTCTTTATTTCTGAATACACACAAAAATGTCTATTCTTATGTATATTTAATAATAGGCTTCAAAAAGAGTCTTATTGTGCACCTTAACCTGATCTGATTGATTCTTGCAGCTAAGTCAAAGGCGCACATACAAATCTTAGTTCTGGGAAACATTTTCTATTTAAAAATTTTTAAGTGTAAACTTCATAATAAACTAGGGGAGGAAATGTAAATATGTTGTATTTCATTTTAAATACAGTTCAGTGCAGTTTAAATACAGCCAGCTCTTTCCAATGATAATGTGACTTGGATAATGAAATGCTTCCTCTTAAGTCACAGAAAGTTCAGTGCTGTTACTGTTTACAATTAGAGGAAACTTTGTATGTCTTTATTTGAATATGTTTATCTCTTGAAAACAAGGAGATGAATATATATATATATATATATATACACACACACACACACACACACACACACACACACACACACACACACGTATATGCAGTTATCACAGGAAAAGGAAAATAAAAGGCTGAGACATTATCTGGTAGAATTAGTGAGTATTCACAATACCTGAGATATAAATTCCTAACATCCCTCTTGTTTGTCTTAAAAACAGATGTGAATAGGACGACTTTGACTAGAAAAATAAAACTTTCATTATCTGGAATGGTTACAGAATTAAAATGTAGCAGTTAATTTAATAGTCTAATTAATTCAGAATTAACCAGTATATACTTTCTGTTTTAATCCATGAAATTAAAATTATAATTAATTCAGTTAAATATACAGAATACTGAACTTAGAATATATCTCAGTCTTGCTATTCAAAAAATTATAGACCTGACACAAGTTCATTGATGGTCAGTCATTTATCCTATATAATAAAACCCTAATATTCAAATCAACCGAACTGCAGAATGACCAGTCACTATGACATGCACTGACCCTAGCTTGCCCCGCCCCCTGGTCGAATACCCAGGGGGCAAATGCTCAATGCAGGAGCTGCTCCCTGGTGGTCAGTGTGCTTCCACAGGGGGAGTGCCACTAAGCTAGAAACCAGGCTCACACAGCTGAGGTGGCAAGAGCCTCTCCAGCCTCTGCTGCAGGCGGGTGGTAAGGAGCCGAGGGGTCCCAGACTGCAAAAGCCCCAGACTTCAAGGGGGATGTCTGACTGCTGGCTTAGGCTCAAACCCCTGGGGGACTTAGAGGGCTCAGGCCAGGCTGCAGGATCCCCTCCTCCTCCCCCCCCCCCCCCCGCGTGTGCACTGGGCCTCTAGTTTCTCATAATATTGGAGTGTCTATGGGCATGCACACACACATCAACTAATAGATAACTCTAAGTAGTTAAACTCCAGCAAATTGAGATTATACAATAAGTATCTCATTTAATTTTATATTTTACAAGTACAGTATTTTGTGTTTATAATGTTAATGTCTTCTTCCTGACCCAATGAAGAACTAATAAAGCATATTCCTAGCAAATATGTCAATATCATGTACAGAGTTTAGAGCAAAGCCAGGTGTATGCTGACCTGACAACCCATCACCCAATCAGCTCACATCGCCAGTGGTCAGAAACAGCTGCCACTCTGATAGTCAAGGTGACCACTGGTGATGTTCTGGGCTTTGGTGATACCCTCCATATATTTTTTTTTATTATTGATTTTTTATAGAGAAGGAAAGCGATAGAGAGTTAGAAACATCGATGAGAGAGAAACATCAAACAGCTGCCTCTTGCACACTCCCTACTGGGGATGTTCCACAACCAAAGTGCATGCCCTTGACTGGAATTGAACCCAGAACCTTCCAATCAGTGGCTCAAGGTTCTATCCATTGAGCCAAATTGGTCAGGTCCCCTCCATCATTTTTTATTCAGTCAAATAGGGTTCTGAGTCAGAATCATCCTATTAAATGAGGCCCTTGCAGAATATTGGGAATCCAGTTAGCTTAGATTGACAAGAACTCAATTCCTTATTTATGACTAGAGGCCCAGTGCATGAAATTCATGCACTGGTAGGATCCCTAGCCACTGCCAGCCGGGCCTCCCTCCCTTCCCCTAGCCGGCCCCACCCCCTGGTTGAATTCCCAGATGAACTCCCAGTTGAGGGAACAATTTGTATGTTATGCTTTTATTATATAGGATTACCTCTCTGTGCTACCATTGAATCCAAGACCTACAATGGTGACAATTAGAGTTAAAGTGATCAAGAGGTTCTACATTGTGGGAGACTGGGAGGATTTGATTAATTCTGGCCAAATAATCAGCTTTCTAATGTTGTGGTTCTATCTTAATATGGACTACATTAAAAAAACACACACACAAAAATATAATGAACCATTTGAAAATATCTCATGTTTTGCCTTAAATTCTTATCTGGGAAATACTATCTCTAGTACAATTTTTAATATCTGAATATACTTTCCCATTATATGGCTATAGCATAATTTTTTAATCAATCTCCTGATGCTAGGAAATAGCTTATTTTCCATTCTCACATTAATAAGCAGCTCTGCTATGATTATACTGTTCTCTTGAGAGAGTAATGCTCAGTAGTTAAGAGCATAATCTGCCCTGGCCAGTGTGGTTCAGCTGGTTGGTGCATCGTCCCATCACCAAAAGGTAGGTTTGATTCCTGATCGGGACACATACCTAAGTTTTGAGTTTAATCACTGATCAGAGTGAATATGAGAGGCTACCAATCAATGTTTCTCTTTCACATCAATGTTCTCTCTCTCTCTCTCTATCTCTCTCTCTCTCTCTCTCTCTACTCCCTTTCTCTTTCTCAAATCAACTTTTTTAAAAAAAGTGTATCCTCAGGGGAGGATTTAAAAAAATATTTGCTTTAAAAAAGAGCATTCAGATAGAGAAAGACAAGTATCACATGGTCTCACTCGTACGCGGTATCTAATGAACAAAATACATTGAACAAAATGGATCTAGAGACATAGAAGCATGGATAGTCTAATCTCAGAGAGAAGGTTGGGATGGGTAGGAAGAAATCATCTAAAAAACTTGAATGCATAATCCATGGACACAGACAATAGGATCTGGGGTAGGAGGTGGGGGTGGGCTACAAATTGTGTCAATGGGGAAAGGGGGACATATGTAATACTTTCAACAATAAATTTTTTTAAAAGAGAATAATCTTTGTTGAATACTGAGATTCGTGCCCTGTCACTTTCCAATTCTGTAATAGTGGATAAATCTCTTAACATCTCAAAGTTCCTTCATTTATGAAAGGAAAATAATTTCACCCACTGTTGGTAAAGAGAATCAAGTAAGGCTGCACAGTCAATGAGAGTAGTTCTCACCTTGGGAGCTTACTTTTAAGATGAAGATCCTATGCTCCACTGACAGAAATTCTGATTGGGGAAATTTCAAAATGGGGCCAGAAGTCTGAATTTTAAATTACCACCTCCCAACCACTACCATTCCTGACATAGGTCATGTATATATTCTCTTTTGATGAATACTAGCCTCTGTAACATTTGCCTAATAATACTAGGACCTTTTTTTGGTTGTTTTTAACTCTACAACTATATAATACAATTTTTAAAAACATAACCAATCAGCCCAGCCAGGATGACTCAGTTAGTTAAGCACTATCTTGTGTCCCAAAGAGCTGCTAGTTTAATTTCTGGCCAGAGAATATACCTGGGTTGTGAGTTTGACCCCCGGTCAGGGAGCATATGGAAGGCAAATGATGGGCCTTTCTCTCTCTCTCTCTCTCTCTCTCTCTCTCTCTCTCTCTCTCTCTCTTCCTCTTTCTAAGCATGTCCTTGGGTGAGAATAAAAATAAAAATAAAAATAATAAAAAATTAAAAAATAACCAATCAAAAGAAGCTAATAATTTATCCATAACATTTGATAATTAGAATTAGTAGAAGATGCGTTAAACTACCCAGACTTTCTGCTGGTTTGGGGCAGGATCAAATGAAACAATGATGAAAAGGTTCATCCTGGTACCTGCATATTCAGCCAAATTTCATCCTGGCACCTATTTAAGCGTGGTAGGAACTGAATTGATCTGCTTGATTTTGGCAGAAAGTAAAAATTATGTTATCGGTCTCATTCTGTTTGATCGGGAATGCCCGCAGATGGACTGGAAGTGGACTCCAAAGCAGATGCCAAAATCAAAGCCTCAGAAGGTAGAACTAAGCAGCTTCCCTGTCTCATTCTGTTCCTTGGTGGGCAGCCCAAATCTAACAGGCCCAGGTGAAGGTTTGAAGAAGGCAACTCTGAGAAAATTCTTCAATATCGGCAGGAAAACCCCAAGGGTCATCTGCAAATTTAGCAACTGAGACCGAGCAGACAATGCTCCTGAGAAAGGAGCATTCAAAGCGAGAAGATGAATGATACCAGTAAAGAGGTACTCTTAGGCTAGATTGCCAGTTCACATATTTTTGGCTTTTCTATATCCAGCTCTTCTGAAAATGGTTCCCAATTACGTAGCCACCCTGAGCTTCAGATGAGAAAACAAATGTTGTCATACATCACTTTTCTTCTGTAAAATAAGGATAGGGTTGGTAGGAGGATTACATTAGGGGATTGGCAGAATACTTGTTATGTCATACAGGTGGTCAATCATTTTCCTTCTCTTTTCCCCTCTGCCCTCATCCCATCCTTACTCTCAATCTCTGTCCTTCTGTGTCTGAATAGGACTTCTGGTTCACTTATCTCTGTCTTATTTTTTAAATAGCCAACAAGAATTTGTTGAAGAAATGATTATATACCAGCATATTTATGATGGGGCTTACAATAAAAATATAAATCATGATTGATAACCTCAGTGAGTTGGAGTCTGATAGGAGAGAGGAAACTAACATGTGCACCAACTGGAAAACACTGAAGATTTTATTAAATTTTAATTATTAAGTAGTTCAATGTATTATTTAATTAATTAAAATTTAGTTTATTACTTAATGAAAATACCCTGCTGGCTCATCCATAAGTACTACAGCCACCCAGAGAAAGGAGGAATCCATGGGTCTGAATTTCCAGGGAAGACCTCAAGGAGTGATCAGAGTTTAATCTTGGCCCTGAAATATAAATATAATATGTTATTTACTGTGTCAGTTACAAGACTAAATAGAGGTGGGTTTAGCTTTTACCTTTATTATTACTTTTTTTTCTCTCTTTATGAAAGTACCGTTCTGTTTGCATAGAGGCAAGGACATGACAGATGTAAGGTATAAAAAACAAGAATGGGGAAAGAAGCAATTCTGAGACAAGAAAAATGTGGGAATTTGTTCACTCATTATTCAAGCAACACCACTTTACAAGTAAGCCCTTTTGAACCCCATACTTTCCCTCCCAAGTCAACTATAGTTTATACCGTGTCACCTACACAATTCAAGTCCTCGTTTATGGTAAAACAAAACAGTCCATTGCATTAGCATCTCAAGTGTAAGAAGCATTCTGTGCAAAATTAAGGCAAGTTACATGAAAAAATAAGGCAATATTTTATTCCTCAAGTTATAGACTCTGAATTAACCTGGCTTTCCTTGTACCATGGGAATGTTGCCGGGAGGAAATGATGCAGAGTGAGGTAGTTGGAAGTTTACTAGCTTTGGCAACCAATCACCAGGCTTAGAGTTCCTCTGCCCCCATGCCTGCCATTTGCTTTGTGACCTCAGATAAATGGAGACTTTCTAAGTTTGTTTCCTTGTGTGAAGATTGGAGGTATAAAAATATCTGTAGCATAAGATTTTTGTGAGGTTCAAAGGAAACGATCTAGTTGAATGCCATTGGAAATTATAAAGCATTATAGAAAAACTATTATTGCTGCTGCTTTTATTATCATTTCAGGACTAAATATTCCTACATCTGAATAATAAAGTTAAATTTGCTTAGAAGGAAATGATTCTTATGAAATACGTTTGATCTTCCTTCGGGCATACTAAAAACTTAAGTTCTATGGTACAAATTGACTCATCTGTTATTTTGCATAAAGATTATTTGTGACTCATATAGTCAAGTCCCTTTGCCTTATGAAGATGTTCAGGATACCTTATCTATCCTATAAAATAGAATTACAGAAGCTGTTGTTTTTCCTCCAGGCCTCGGTGCATTTATTTTTATTTTTATTTTTATCAAAGAAAGATTTTACAGCGAGAAGAATTACTCTGCTGCTGCCTCTTTAAAACACTCTCTTCTCTTCATTGTTCCTGGCTTGTTTTGAAACCAGATGGTAAAACCAAGACTGGAACATCCTTTGGTGTCCAGAAGGAGGCCAGTCTGGCCAAAGCATTGTCATTCTTGTCAGCAACCAGAGTCAAAAAACATTTTTATAGTTAATCATCGGGAATGCCTACTGGCTCTAACAGCCATTTATGCAGTATTTGTCAGCATGAAGGTTCCATCCACACCACAGATGACACAATGACGGCAAGAAATGTGTTTCAATATCCCTCAGTGATGAGCTGAGCAAATTTTCATGGCTGACTCCCAAAGCAATCGACAACATAAAATGTAGTGCCATACTTCTTTTTTACCACATTGCCTGGATACCGATACCTTTCATGTTTACTCATTAAAACACAGGAAGTTTCAAAAATGCAGCAAATTGCCACAAATATTTTTAAAGAAATTAACCCACCCTAAAATGAACTTTCACTTCAAAAGAGGTGAAGTTGCGATCTTAGACTGAGGAGCTGGAGTAATTTCATGGATGAGATCCCACCAGTAAAACCCTCTTTCTACCCACATCTCAGTAATCAATTGCAGCGAGGAGGCGGGGAATATGAAAATAACAATTAGAGGAAATGCACTATACTTCAGAGTTAAAAGAGAGGAGCTTTAGGAAGGCACTGGATAATATTCTAAAAGGTATCAAGGGGGAGAGCTTATCAGGCCTTGTACACAGCTAATGGAAATTGTTTTTAAAGTGCTACGGAGAAGCAAACCCAGTTATCTGGAGAGAAACGTCTAAAAACAGCTTCTCCACCTTACGGTTGAGGCTTGTCACCATATCAGAGGGACTCACGAGGATATTCCATGTGCCAGGCTCAAGGAGGAAACTTTGAAGGCGATGCCTAGGGCAGCAGGAATAAATCGCCATCACGTACTACAATATTGCAAAAGGGTCTAACACAGATCTGACTTCTTTGTATGCTGGGACTTTACGTGTATAATCAGCGAAACAGTGTGCAGGGCACAAAGCCTGTAAATTTAAGGTCATAACTGATAAATCCGTGCAGAAACACTGTTACTTTTTTATATTTATACCGAGAATATGGTACAATAGCCAGTAAAGGGGACAGAGGAAATTTAAAATAGACAATAGTCAGAAGCCCTTAAGACTGGGAAAAGAGATTAGCATGTGCTATTTTAAAAGGGAAATAATTGGGGGGGGACATATTTTAGAGAAAGAAAGAATCTGAACATTTTAGTCAGACTTTTGTTTATAAACGGATATGCCTTGTCGGCCCATGGTGAAACACGAGAAAAATAACGCATCGCATCTTTAAAAAAACAAGCCCCACAGTAGAAAGCAATGATGCAGGAGTCGGCACATGAATGTCTTTCCAAGAGCCCTGCCTAATTTAAATGTCTTTTGATTGGCCGACCACTTTCAATCCCAAGCGAAAATGATTGGAAACAAGCTTCCTTCAACCCCCCACTTTAGTCGTTAACTGAGCCAATCACAAAACTGACTAGTTATAAACCTACAGAGTAAATAGGTTTATACATTTTTTTAAATCATGGCTCTCTAGCTGTCCTTTGTTAGATTCAAGAAGAGACGCCTTCTTTCATTCCTACCAAGAAAAAGTTATTTGCTTTGCTTTCTGCAACATAAAATGAGCCATAAACAGCTTTACAATAAATTAAAGTGTCCTGAAATCATCCCAGTAGTGAGAGATATCTTTATTCATCAACCAAGGGGCTAGTCCTTCTATGATGGAAGCGATCAGAGGTGGGTTAAAAAGCATTGTTCAGAAAGGAGCTTCAGGAGTCGGGCCTTCTTTTGCTCTGTGCTTTATATAAAAAGAGGGCTTGAAATCACCTGGAAATAATTTCTTTTTTAAGTTAAACAGGGCCCCTGGCATCAATGTTCTCCTCACATTTATATTAAGAAGCTAATAAAATATAGATTAAAGAAAGCTGAAGGATCCATATAAGCCCTCACTTGTTATGTAAGAGACCAGAACCTTATGTAATAGTCATTTTTCTTACTAATTTTTCAAAATTTGAATGCTTTGTGTGATACCAAGGAATACCGAATAATGGGGTTTAAAAAATATTTTTAAAGCTGTTTGAATATGTGCAGAGCATTTGAGCTACATTTGCCAGTGGTTTGGTGACATCTAGTGGAAATAGTGATATGCTGTTTAAAGCACTGAGTTAAGTTCAAATCCTATACCAAAAGGGAATTAGGACTAAAAACATGGATAAACAGTCAAAGACATTTCCCTACCTTCTATCTCTAAAATAACAAGAGTAAGCGAGTTTAGGTAATCCTTCTGGAAAAAAAATAACTTCACATCCATGTCAATCACTATTAAAAACATATTTTTCTGGTTATAAAGTACATGGTTTTGGTAAAGAATTTGGAATAGAAACATACAAAAAATAAATATTATCCATAATACTTCTACCCACCAATAAACACGGTTGATATTGTATGGCTTTTCATCCAGGATTATATATTTTAGTTGATGTTGGGGGGGGGGTTACTAAATTTGGATATTCTGCATTTGCAATTTTATATCCTGATTTTTTTAATCCTATGAGCATTTTTGCATGTTTTCAGGTATAAAAATAATTTTAATTATGAGAAGCAGAGAATTATAATACTACTTATTTTCAGAATAGGATACTATAATTTTGTGAGTTGTACATGAAGACCCAAGGATGATATAGACCCTGAAACCTACATAATTTTAATAACCAATGAATTCCATTTTTAAAAGAATAACAGAGAAACATGGTTCCAATAATGTTGTTTTATTAGCACAGATTTTTAAAAGACAATGCTATTCATAGAAATGTCAAATGTGTTTTAATCAACACAATTTTATTAGGTACTAATTATATTCCCAGACCCTAAATGTATCAAAATAAGTGAGATCCAGGCCTTACCTGTGAGATACAAGTAGTCTATTAAGAAAAATAGAGTATTTTTTAAGTAATACTATTACAATCAACACATAAAACTCAACAAAGGAAGAGTTGAGATCTTTATGGGAAAAGAAAATGGGAAAATTCTCAAAGAAGAGATGACAGCTGTGCAGGACTCTGAAGAGGGACCAAAATGCAGGATGGTTCATGTGGAAGAAAGCCTGGGCAAAGGCAAGAAGCATGGGAAGGCTTAGTGTAGGTTGGTATCCCTGAGAAAACTCATCATAATGAAAGATGCGACTAGAGAGGGTAGATGGCTAAGGGCATTTATTATGGAGGTTATGGAAACCCACTGAAAGGTCTTTTTCAAGGACAGTAACATGATTACATTAGCATTTTATAAAACTGTGATGACTAAAGTGTAGAAAATGAATAGGAGAGGATGAGACCAGCCAATAGACTGTCACAGAAATTCAGGAGGGAGACAGGAGAGCTGAACTAAGAAAAAGTAGTGAGTCCACAGAACACAGACAGCTGAAGGCTATTTAAAGGGGACAAACCCCCAAATTTAAATATGCTGGGTGATGGAGTTGTCGGTGCCAAGAATGACCCTAAGTTAGCTATGAGGTAACCAATTGCTAACATAGCATTCAGGTAATTATTAGTTAAGGGGAAAATGTTTGTGATTTTTTAGCTTTTGCACTGCAACCTAGTTTAGGATTGGACAAATCCTAATTATCTTATCATTTTATGATACATAGCAGGGAAAGAGGTATGTCCCCTTATAAGACTGGTTCTGGTCATTGAATAGGTTTTCTTTGGCATATAGGGCAATGAAAAAGAAAATGTGGCATGTGTTCACCATCCCAATGATTTTTAAATGCCTCAGAGTGGTTAACATCCCTAGCAGTAAGTTCGCTCCATCAGAAGCTCTCCTAGGTCTTCCCAGTCCTCTCTTCCCACTCCTCTTCTCGCCCCCTCCCCCTTTACCCCCTCCCCACCACACCTTCTACTGCATTACTTTTATTTCCTCTTCTCTCTCCGAAGCTCCAAGGGCCCCTTCTTTTGCCTCTGTAACTTGTTTACTGAGCCCATTATTTCTATAGCTCACTTCCCTACCTCTGTGATTTTCTAAGTAAACTTTCTCTTATAGTTTGAAAATAATAATCCTCAACACAGCACCAAAACTCAGAGGGTAAGAGGCATACAAAAGAGGTTAGAGACCTAATCAAGGAGAGTTAGAAGAAAACTAAATTCAGCTGTCTCAGAGATTTGTCGACATAGGGTGTCATTAGAAAGCGTAAATGACCTACTAAATTTTTTGGTATTGAGAAGATGTTTCTAAAATGTAGAGATAAAAAGTACCATATTTTTCAGACCATAAGACGCACCTTTTCTTCACCAAATAGTGGGAGGAAAAGTGCCTGCGTCTTATGGTCCGAATAGAATTAGTGCCTGTGTTTTATGGTCTGAGTTGCAGAGCGGCAGCGGGTCCCCCGGGACCTTCCATGTCCCTGGGACTGCATATTTGGTGAAGAAAAGGTGCGTCTTATGGTCCAAAAAATACGGTATATCATTCAAAGACTGTGCCTGCTCTTTTCCTCCCTGGCTGCTTAAAGATCAACTTTCATCATGAATGACACAGTAACTATCTGGACCAGGAAGTTCATGACCAACAGACTACTTCAGTGGAAGCAAATGGTAACTGATGTCCCTTCACCCTTGGAAGGCAACCCAAGACAGAAATTTGGGAAAAACTAGCCAAAATGTATAAGACCACACCAGATGTCATCTTTGTGTTTGGATTCAGAATCCACTTTGGTAGTGGCAAGACAACTGGCTTTAGCATGATTTGTGATTCCTTGGAGCACACAAAGAAAAATGAACCCAAGCATAGACTTGCAAGACATGGCCTATATGAGAAGAAGAAGACCTCAAGAAAACAGAGAAATGAACGCAAGAACAGAATGAAGAAAGTCAGGGGGACTGCAAAGGCCAATGTTGGTGCTGGCAGAAAGAAGTAAAGATTCTTCAGTGACTATCTGTGGTTATTGTGCAGTTTTTTCATGAGAGGATTAATAAATAAGAACTTTTTAAAAAGACTGTGTGCCTCTGTGAATATGCTTACATATATACGCAGTAAATTGGAGAGAGAGAGCTTGTTGAGTATGTGACTTGGGGACCTGGGTTCCCTGAGTAGTGGTCCACTAGTGATCTAACTCAATAAATCAACAAGAACTATGTGTTGTGTCCTTGCTATGTGCTCAATTCACCTGCTGCCAGCCAGCAGACATTATTCGCCATCACTAAGGGAGTGCTCACCTCAGCTAAGTGCTTTACAAACATTATCCAGTTTAATCCTTTTAACAACCTAAGAGTTTCACCCTGTGGTGCTTTAGGGAGGTTAAGCCATTTGCCCGGGGTCATTCAACCAAGTAAGTGGAGAAGCTCAGATTAAGACCCTGGTCTCCTCCAACTCCAGAACTGCGCCCAGAGCTGTACCTTTAGCCAATATGCTATGTGAGGTCAGCACTGTTTATTCATTATTTTAAAAATCAAATTCTCACTCTGGCCTGGTAGCTCATACAAATCTCTCTCTCTCTCTCTCTCTCTCTCTCTCTCTCTCTCTCTTTCTCCCTTCCTCTCTCTCTAAAATCAATCCATTTTTTTAAAGTGGATCAACTACTTTGGTCTTTTTTTTTTATCAAATTCTCTTAAATTTTATTACTTGACTAGAGCCCCGGTGCATAAAATTTGTGCATAGAGGGGGGATTCCCTCAGCCCAGCCTGCACCCACTCCAATTGGGGACCCCACTGGGGATTTCCAACTGCTGGTTTAGGCCTGTGGGATCGGGTCTAAACCAGCGGTTGGACACTCTTCTCACAGTCTGGGACTGCTGGCTCCTAACCACTCACCTGCCTGCCTGCCTGCCTGGTTTCCCCTAACTGCCCTCCACTGCTTTCCTGGTCTTGCCCCCAACTGCCCTCCTCTGCCAGCCAACTTGGTTCTGATTGGTCAGTTTCTATACCAGTCAGTGTCAAAAGCTCTGCCTTCTAGGCAGCCATTGGCTCCTCACAATTAACCCAGATTTGGTTCTGATTGGTCAATTTCTATGCCAATTTCTATGTCAATTTCTAAGTCAGCATCTTTGGGCCTATCAAAGGGGCCTGAACAGAAAGGTGGGGCTGATCAGAAGCCCCGGTGAAGGCCTAGAGAGAAATGAAGGTGCAGCTGTTGGCCAGGCCAGGAGAGAAAGAGAGAGACAAGTTCTGATCAACGACTGCCACAGAAGCTATGGATCAGACCCTGCCTCTCTCTCTGCAGGTCTCTTTCTGAGCCTGATCTGCAGCCCCCTAGGCATCAGTGCTCAATTGGGGCACCAGAAGTCTTTGTTATATAGATGTTTTGGAAACACAGTGAACCATACATGCCACTAGCTAAATTCTCAGTATTCACATGGACTTTCATTCCTACTTTAGACTTGTGGCCCCACAACTGACTTTGTAGGGTGCTCTTATTTTGTTTCATAGCATACAGAGCTGGTATGTGAGAGACAGGTGGCAACCAGTTGCTATGGAAATTGCTTGTCATTAATGATAAAGCATATTATTACAGCAAATTTTGTTTAGCTTGAAAAATCTGACTTGACCCCTTTACTACAGGGGGAACAACCTTTTTATACCTCTCTACTCACAACGGCCTATCATCTTGGGTTAGTCCTGCCTGGACCACTGTGCTTTGCTATAGAAAGCTAAATGAAGCCTGATTTCTTAAAAGACTTAAGAGAAGAAAGAGGAGGTAAATCACAGAAAGAAAAAAAAAGCTTTAAAAAATACACATTTCACTCCTTTATAGAGAGTCTAAACTTATTTTCTCTTAATGTGAAAGAAATAATCCCAAGTACTGCACATTCATAGGCCAAGTTCAATGGCTGTTTGAATGTCACCTGTGGTTAGTTACTAGATGTTAAGAGTATAAGTTCGAATAATATTTTTCAGACCAACTTAAGGAAGAATTATGGAAAAGATGATGTCCCAGAGGACATGATTCTGACAAATCTATGTACTCAGTATTATTTACAACTCTTCCCAAGTCAGCTAACAGTCCTTTCAATGAAGAACTATGTTTAGTATGTTAGGGACAATGTGAAGCATTAGTCATATTTTAATTCAATGTTCAATATGAGTTTTAAAAAGGACAAGTTCAACCTAAAGTACATTACAGGCTGTGGTAGGTAAATATTGTCATAAAAATAAATGCCAAAGTTAAAAGCCCAAAAATTTAAAATCAACCTAAAATCAAACACCTGTTTAGCCTCTCATTTTTTCCTACCCTTAAACCTGGGGTCCACATACTTATTCCTTTTGTTTCTTTTGAAACAAAACCCATAATTTCTTAACACATTAACAATGAGTCCCCAGGAATTGTTCTCACACTCAGGCAGTCTAGTGATGACACCCTAAGGCCTATTTCGTAATTATCTTTTTCTCCTTTAATCCAGTTCTCACAATTAATACCTAGCCTGTAAACAAGTGAACAAACTTTTGATCAAAAATAAGGAACCACTTTGCACAAGAATATATGCTAGTCCTTGGAGACCAATGTGCCAAGATGTCTGGAATCCTAGCCCCAGAATTTGGCCTACTAACTAGAGTTGTTTTACTCTAACACTTTTTGTATGGTCATAGAGTAGAGAGAGCAAATGGAGTTTGGGAAACAACCCAAGGGCTGGGTCACCCATGCAGGTGGGAAGCAGGGAGGGTTCATCAGTATTTGTAATCTTCAAAACTGAGACTGAGAGCAGCACAGAGATTCAAGTACCCAGGACCCTATAGCATAATGACCAGGCTCTTAACCCAAGAGCAAACATCTCTTTCAATTCAGATAGGATGGCCCTCTTTCATCTTGAAAGCCTGCAACTGACAAAAGAAGATTGAGAATTACATACAAAAAGCCATATTCTACTCACCTATTGCATCTCCTTTCCATAGTGTGGCAAATTAAGGGCAGGAAGTCTGGGGAAGAAAGAAAATTGAAATCAGAACAGATATGAAAGAGGAAAAGGGGATCAATTGGGTTGAGGTGTTCTAGCCTGTTTTAACGTCCTTGTTCATCAGGCTGTTACTGTCTTAAAAATTGATTAACTCATTTGTGAGAGGAAGGAGTGTTTTGGCTGTTTTGTTCCCTAATACAACCCAAACCTCCTGAACAGAGTCTCACACTCTCACAAAATGATAAACTCTTGATAAATATTTGCTGAATATATAAATAAAGCCATTTTACTCCATTTTTGCCATTTAAATATTTCTATCTTTGTTTAAATTAGAGTAACCAGCATAGCTTATCAGAGTATAAATTAATACCTGAACCATAGCAGCATTAAAAAGAGTAAACAAATCCAAATAACAACAGGCTGAAATTTTAAAATACCGCCCTGATTTCCTTGCTTGCTTCCAAAGGAACTTAAGAATGAGGGTAGCCGAAATTGGTTTGGCTCAGTGGTAGAGCATCGGTCTGTGGACTGAAAGGTCCGGGGTTCGATTCCTGTCAAGGGCATGTACATTGGTTGCGGGCACATCCCCGGTAGGGGGAGTGCAAGAGGCAGCTGATGGATGTTTCTCTCTCATTGACGTTTCTAGCTCTCTATCTCTCTCCCTTCCTCTCTGTAAAATATCAATAAAATATATATTTTTTTAAAAAAAAAGAATGAGGGTAGCCATTTCACTAGCAATTCACTTTGCTAGTTGAAACAAAAGACACCAGTTTTATTCCACAGGCGTTCCCCTAACAGGAAAAGTTCTCTGGGACCAAGGGAGGAGGACTCACAAGGCCCCCATCAGTTAGTAAGAAAATTAGTGGGAGGGATAGAACCATGAAACATCCTCTCACCTCTGACCTTTGCAATTACAGACCTCTTGAATCCCCAGGAACTTGGGGCAAACTGGATGCAATAATTGCTTTTGATTTTACTCCTTTCCTCTCCTCAGCTCATTGATAGAGAAGGCTGACTTTGTCTAAGAGGAAAATCATATGTGGATATTCCTGTTTCTTAATATACATTCTCTCCCTCAATCTGGGATATATTTTTCTCTACCCTTCAGGAAACCTTTGGCAATGTCTGGAGGCATTATTTGTTGTAACAATTGAGGGTGGCATCTAGTGGATAGAGACCAGGGATGTTACTACAGTGCACAGGACAACCGCCCGCCCCAAATAATGTCAACAGTACTGAAGTTGTAAAACAATGTTCTCCATGTGGTCCTCTTCAAGTGGACCAGGCGCTAATGCTGAATGCTTCTTATGCCTAATTTCATTTAATCTTTCGAGAATCTCTGAAGTGGATGGTGTTATCTTCATTTTATAGATGAATACAATAGAGGTTTATAGAGTTTAAGTAACTTATCTCCAGGTTACACAGATCCACTGGCTCAGAAAGAACATGCTACTGCCTTTCACAAGTTTCACCAAGATGAGTTCAAATGCCCCAGCTTCCCTAAGCAGGTCATTATACGAGCTACAGACACTACTCACTCCCAGGAAGTAGCTCCAACCAGGGGCATATTTAGATATTTTATTCACATCTTTTAAGTAATAGCTCTCCTATATAACAAATATATAATATGCAAATTGACCCTCGCACAAGATGGTCACCCCCATGTGGTCAAAGATGACCACCACAAGATGGCCAGCAGGGGAGGGTAGTTGTGTGTAATCAGGCCAGCAGGGGTGAGCAGTTGGGGAGGACCAGGCCTGCAAGGGAGGGCAGTTAGGAGCAACAGGGCCAGCAGGGGAGGGCAGTTGGGGGTTACTGGGCCAGCAGGGGAGGACAGTTGAAGACAATTGGGCCGGCAGGGGAGTGGTTAGGGTATTATCAGGCTGGCAGGCAGGCAGGCAAGCAGTGGAAGCCAGCAGTCTTGTATTGTAAGAGCGATCCCAGATTGGAGAGGGTGCAGACTGGGCTGAGGGACATCTCCCCACTCCAGTGCATGAATTTCGTGCACTGGGCCTCTAGTAAAAACATAATATGCCAATTAGACCGGACAGCCAAACAACCTTCTGGACATCCTTCCATATGACCTTCTGGACGAAGCCGGGACTGCAAGCCCCTTGCACAAATTTCCTGCATCAGGCTTCTAGTGTAATAATAATATTGGGTACATAGACCTTGCTTTGCACCAGGACCTGTTATAAGGGCTTTGCTTCATATGTTTTAACACATTGACTCCTCCAATCATATGATGCAGGTACTAGTATTATCCTTATACAAATGAGGAAACCAATGTTCAGAGAGGTGAGGTCACCCAGCCAGCAAGGTGCAGAGGTGTGATATGGTCGCCAGAAGTCTGATTCTACTTTCTACAATCCTTTATCATTATTCTATTTTGTCTGGCATACCTACAAAATGGGAGAAGTGGCACATAAGCCACTCAGTGGACTGTAGCCCTTCCTCTTGCACAACCTGTCCCTTGAGTACCTCGGCAGGTATTAATCTTAGCTCTCTTTGCTGTTCTTTGTAGAGCTGCCAGAACCTCAGTAAATCATGATACTGAAAGTGGGAAGATCAGAAATAACTTCTATCCAGTTTACGAGCTCCCAAAGGCAAATCAGCATCGCCCTCACTTACTGCTTTGAAACTCTCCCTTATTGTTTGCATAAATTTTCCTTTTATTATGTGTGGGATTCAAAAAGGTTTTCAAATAATTACTACAGTTAGTCTAAATGTAAAAAAGCTAAAAGGAAAACTGTTTGCAATTAGGATTTGCATAATTTTTTAAGGCTGCCTAAGTTGTCTACATTTGCAACTAAAAGTAGGGTAGTATTTTGGATGAAACAAAATGAAATCCATTTGCCAAGACAACCCTGACCTTCAATATTTCTTTTAAACATCTCAACTTATTATGGAGGCCCAAGTAATTAGATGCTTAAGCACTTTTTCAGAGAATAATTTTTTATATCATTGGTTATTATGTCTTAAGTGAGCTTTATAAAAGCTGGAAGGTTAATGTATGGGCTATCAAACATAAGTCTGTAGATCTCATGAACAAATTTTCCTCATAGGTGGTCCTTACAATCTCACAAATTCCATCAGAAAAACATTCAACTCTTCTCACTTTAAAAACTGCATTTTTTTAACAAAATAGACTGGTGAAAAAAATTACATCCAGAAACATAGAAGCGTGGAACAGACTGTCCAATCTCAGAGGGAAGGCGGGGGTGAGTGGGTGAGAAGAGATCAACCAAAGAACCTATGCCTGTATGCAAGACCATGGACACAGACGATAGGATGATGAAGGCCTGGGAGGGGCAGGCTAGAAGGGGTCAAAGGGGAGTTTGGGGGAAACATATGTAATACTTTCAACAATAAAGATTTTTTTTAATGCGTGTTTTGGTATGGTTGGTATGGCTTATTTGGTTGGGCATCATCCTATGATGATGTTCAATCCTATGATGATGTTCAAAGGTTGCTGGTTCATTTCCAAGTCAGGGCACATGCCTGAGTTGGGGGCTCAATCTCAGGTCCAGTGTATGCAGAAGACAGCCAATAGATGTTCCCCTCTCAGACCAATATTTCTCTCTCTTTCCTTCTCCCTTCTCTCTCGTAAAAAAAAAAAAAATATTTTTAAAAAATGGTCATAATAAAAAAAAGCAACATAGAGACTTCCTTCTTCTAAAAAAATGCATGTGGAATGGATACCTATATATATTTTTGTTAAATATATTTTATTGATATTTTACAGAGAGGAAGGGAGAGAGATAGAGAGCTAGAAATGTCGATGAGAGAGAAACATCAACCAGCTGCCTCCTGCACAATCCCCACCTGGGATGCGCCCGCAACCAATGTACATGCCCTTGACCGGAATCGAACCCGGGACCTTTCAGTCCGCAGACCGACGCTCTACCACTGAGCCAAACCGGTTTTGGCTGGATACCTATATATAATTATGACATAACATAAATATGTACATTATGTACATACATGTCATCTACTGCCAATTAACATCTATAATAATAAAAGCATAATATGCTAATTAGACCAGATAGCTGAACGACCTTCCAGATGTCATTCTGGATGTCCTTCCTGACGAAACTTGGTAGCAGGGGCTGAGGCAGAGGAGGTTAGGGGTGATCAGTTAGGCAGGCAGACGAGGGGTTAGGAACCAGCAAGTCCCAGATTGTGAGAGGGTGCAGGCCAGACTGAGGGACCCCCCACACACACACCTGTGCATGAATTTCATGCATCGGGCCTCTAGTGAATTTATAAGCAGAGTCCAATCACCTTGATGATAAGTGACAGTACGCCAGCGATGAGAAGTCCTTGGAAAATAAATGGGGATCTCAGCAAGGATTTGACTTGAAAGTAGGTGGAGGAGACTCATTACTGGCCTGGCTTGTTGCTTTGTTCTGTTTGAAATCTTGATTAAAGAAATAATAAACACGGAATGCTAATTAAGCTGTTTGACCAATTTCAGTAAACAAGCAGGTCTAATTTGGGAAGTGAAGAGAGGAGATAAAACACTACAGCTCTGCTAGTCATTTTCCCACAGCAGTTCTTTGGTTCCTGCTATAAAATTTCATGTCCCCAAAGGCCTCCGGATCAGCAGGGTAGCTGATTTCAGAGTAAAGAGAGAGGAAAAGTTGTAAACATGCTGAAGCTGGCTACAAGTTACTGCTTTCAGGCCTCGCTGGGATCACAGCCCATGACCGCAGCCGTCCCGCTCACTGACCTTCACCTAGCAGGCCATGTTGGAAGTCCCGAAGAACGTGTTTAAATGTAAATAGTCATGCCTGGCTTGAACAAGCAAAACTGTTTCTTTAGATCAGCGCACACACAGCTTGGAGGCCAGTGTCCTGGGCATGCCAGTTGTATCTCCACATAAAATGAGTGTCGGCAGTACACTAGTATGTAATATTGTCTATTAGACAGTGCACAAAGCCTGCGCTGTGTGTACATACCGTGGCCACGCAGAAAACATTACCAAATGAGCCTGCTTTTAGCCCATTGCCTCATACAGTGGTAATTAAGGAGAACTGCTTTTTGATTTGCCACTATTTGCTGTTCTGCAGCAAAAACAGAGCTTAGACCATCTTGTGCCATTTGTTGTTGCCATGCTTAATCTTCTGATTCATGAGGAATTATTACACCCAGCACCTATGGGGAATTTAATTGTTTGGCTCCTACTCCTCTGGCAAGTGTAATTATGGAGGAGGAGGATCTATAGATTAGCATTTCTTAAAAGCTTGGTCCAAGAAAAAATAAATAAAAGGAGGTGGAATTTTTTTGTGAAACCCTGTATTGAATAACACCCAGGGTTGGAAAAGTTCCAGAACGGAGCTTAAGAGAAAATGTCTAATGCCTAAAAAGGAGGTCAGACCAGGGCCAAACAGCCCAGAAGTTTGATCCCATCACCATTAGCTTGGGAATCAGCCCACCCCGTCTATTCCTTAGATATCTGTAGATAATTAGGATACATTTGGTGTGTGGAATGCTTTCACGTGAATTGGGGATAAGAATGTTTTTGGTTGTTTCCATTGCTCTTCAATGATAAAGTTCTTGTTTGCTGCCATTACAGATGAGTAAGAGAGCTGTATTCCCTCAATATCTTTTTTTTAATATATATTTTATTGATTTTTTACAGAGAGGAAGAGAGAGGGATAGAGTTAGAAACATCGATGAGAGAAAATTATCTATCAGTCTCCTCTTGCACACCCCCTACTGGGAATGTGCCCGCAACCAAGGTACATGCCCTTGACTATCCACTGAGCCAAACCGGTTTTGGCTCCCTCAATATCTTGAAAGACAGGGGAAATGTGACATTTCATATTGTGTCAATAAGTATGGAAAACTTTGGATGCTAAGTGTTAATATATAGACAAGATTGAGGGCTGTGGTAGTTGGCAAAGCGAGAAATCAGAAGGTCCCACCCATATTCCCAGGACCTTCCCCCATATTCCATGGACCCCCTCATTTCATCGGCAGGTTTCTAGATGCCAGCTTCAGTGCCTCTGTATCCCTGAGGACTTTCTGGAACTGTGAAAAGCCATGCTACTTGTGGTGGTAGGCCAGTGACTCGGGAGTCGGTCAATAACTACCCCAGCGCCCGCACCCCTCAGGTAGGATCATTTGCAAGATGTATTTATAACCTTTTCCAGAGTTTAACCTCAGGGTTAAGCTCCAGTTGCCACAGGGGTAGCTGGCTTACCACCACATCCTTTATTGTCTGCCTTTCCTCCCTTGAATCACTTCCTGCTCCTCTCTCTCCAGGTGTTCCTGTATCTGGAATCCTCATGTCAACATCTACTCATGGAGCACCAAATAAGACAAAGCACCTGCCTTCAAAGAGTGCACAGTCTGATGGAGAAATTAGAAAATAAGAAAAAAGGATAGAATGGGGAAGGGTGGGGAGGAGATGGAAGGGGAGGGAAAGATTCTAAATTTCAGTATGTGAGTCAGAGATACCAGTGTGGTAAGAAATGTGGTCTTGTGTTAGTTTGGCTCAATGGATAGAGCATTGGCCTATGGATAGAAGGGTCCCAGGTTTGATTCTGGTCGAGGGACATGCCCAGGTTGCAGCTCAATCCCTAGTGGGGGGCATGCAGGAGACAGCCAGTCAATGATACTCTATCATTATTGGTGTTTCTCTCTCTCTCCCTCTTCCTTCCTCTCTGAAATCAATAAAAATATATTTTAAAAATAAAGAAATGTGGTCTTTTGTTTCGTTGTTTAGGATATCTTGTTCCTAGGCAAGCCATATAATTTGTGTAATAAATATTTATTGCACGCCTACTATATGCCAGACAATGGCAAAGCAAGAAATCAGAAAGTCCAAATTATGGTCTAGAACAGTGGTCGGCAAACTTATTAGTCAACAGAGCCAAATATTAATAGTACAACGATTGACATTTCTTTTGAGAGCCAAATATTTTAAACTTAAACTTCTTCTAACGCCACTTCTTCAAAATAGACTCGCCCAGGCCATGCTATTTTGAGGAAGAGCCACATTCAAGGGGCCAAAGGGCCACAAGTGGCTCATGAGCCACAGTATGCCGACCACAGTTCTAGGATACATATAGACTCATAGGTTATGTGGCAATAAATATTGCAAGGAAAAATAAAGCAGGATATATTAGTCTGCTCAGGCTGCCGTAAGATACCACAAACTGGGCAGCTTAAACACAGGCATTTATTTTCTCACAGTTGGCAGCTAGAAATCCAAGATCAAGGTGCTATCAAGGTTTGTTTCTGGTGAGGCTCCTCTTCCAGGACTGGGGATGGCCATTGCTCTGTGTGTCCTCACTTGATCTCTTTCTGAGAACATGGAGAGAAAGAGCTCGGGTGCCTCTTCCTCTTCTTATAAAGACACTAGTCCTATAGGGTTAGGGCCCCATTCTTATGACCTTATTTAACCTTACTACCTCCATAGAGTCCTATCTCCAAGTACTGAGGATTAGGGCATCAATACATGGATTTTATGGAGTAGACATTTCAGTCCATAACACAAGGTAAAAAGATGGATAGTAACCAAGAAATTGAACTTAAGCTATTCAAACCAGTGAGCAATATAGTCCCAAAATGTATTAGCTATCAGTATGAAGCAGGTAAGGCAGTGTAGTAGTTGATTGCCATCATCATTGAGGATTTTAATATTATAAAATTTATAATGAAGTCTCCAAAATAATAGAGTATATTTTACTCATACAGAGTAAAAATGTATTCTCCCCATTTATCTCTATGATTTGTATTTATCATGATGCAGCTATGATCTAGAAAAAAAATAAAATTATGTTAGACAAAGTCTTCAGTTGCTACCAAAAGAAGACAACTTTAAGCCTTTAAAGACATGTTTCTATACTGTCAAATCTCAGAGAGAAGGCAGGGGTGGGGGAAGAGATTAACCAAAGAACTTGTATGCATATATGCATAACCCATGGATACAGACAAGAGAGTGGAGAAGGCCTGGGGCAAGGCACAAGGGGGACTACAAGCGGATAATGGGGGGATAAGAGAGGCATCTATAATATTTTCAGCAATATAAATAAATAAACAAACAAACAAATAAATAAATATTTCTAAGCGGAAGGAATAAGTGAAACCTGATGTGGAAACCCTAAGCCAACCCATAGGAGAGCAGAGGGGTTTTAAGGCCGCCATACCATGTCCTAATGGGGTTTAGGGAATACTGATCTTTTATTTTATTATTTTTAAAATATATTTTGTTGATTTTCCACAGGAAGGAAGGGAGAGGGATAGAGAGCCAGAAACATTGATGAGAAAGAAACATCAATCAGCTGCCCCCTGCACACTCCCCACTGGGTATGTGCCCTCAACCAAGGTACATGGCCTTGACCAGAATCGAACCTGAGACTCTTGAGTCTGCAGGCCGATGCTCTATCCGCTGAGCCAGACCAGTTAGGGCAATACTGATCTTTTAGTAAAAGAAAAATTCCCAGGTTGATTGCTGAGCTGTTTTCTCAAAGGCTGCTTGCTCTCTTCAGAACATGGTTGGCTCCTGTTCAAACACTGTTCAACCTGAAAAAATCAGAGAACTGTATACAGACCACACATACAAAAAATAAATTAAAATTAAAATAAGACAATTCACGACTTTGGTGTAATTACGTAGTACAAATAATAGAGGTTTTGTTAACTATCAGCTCTTTTTTGCAGTCTGACAAATATCAGAGACAGTATAATGCCATAATTGCACTTATGAACCTGTATAACATTTAGACAATGAGTTCCAAGGTTAAGGTACATAATACATATTCAATATATTTCTCTGATGAGCCTAAGAAGTTTAATGTGATGTAAAATTAAACTGAGAGCACATGTTTCTCTGTAAGAGATATTAACTACTTTATTATCAAATGTCAAAATATTGTTTATTTTGAGAGAGTCTTGTATTGATTGTTTATTTACAATTTTACTTACTGAGATTACAAAAGGGTTTGATTCAACATATGCTTGGTTTACTTTAGTCAGTAATGTTTGGTTCAAAAATATCAACTATGTTTTTACTATTGATATTGATTGAGATCAAACCTCAGTAGATACTATCAAACACAGGTTGCTTGGCCATATTAAGAAATGGCCTCTATGCCCTATCTGGTTTGGCTCAGTGGATAGAGTATAGGCCTGTGGAATGAAGGGTCCCAGATTCTATTCTGGTTAAGGGCACATGCCCGGGTAGTAGACTCGATCTCAGTAGGAGGCAGGAGGTAGCAGATATATGATTCTCATTATTGATGTCTCTATCTCTCTCTGCCTTTCCCTTCTTTCCTGAAATCAGTAAATACACACACACACACACACACACACACACACACACACACACACAAGAAATTGCCTCTTTAATATTGGAGGGCCTCAGGGCTCAACCCTTAGTTCTCTATTTGCAATTTTTCATGCAATCTCTTGGCTTTAAATCCCATGTACAGTCCAATGAATCTCAAATTTACATCTTTAACACAGCCCTCACTCCTGAACTTAGGACTTGTATACACAATTGCCTATTTAAAGTCTCCAGTTGGAAGTCTAATACCATCTCAAGATCAACAACTTCTAAACTGAACTTGTGATTTTAGCCCACCAACCTGAGCAGCTCCAAAAGTTAGCTCCTGATTTTGTCCTACCATCCCAGTTGATGGCAACTTCATCCTTCCAGTGGCCAAAACCAAAAATCCATAAATCATACTTTCTTTTTTTTGGCTCACCATAATTCAGTCTGCTAGAAAACCATATTGGTTCTATCTTCGAAAGATATCCAGAATCCAATCTTTTCTTTTTCAAAAAAAATATATTTTTATTGATTCCAGAGAGAGGAAGGGAGAGGGGTGATAGATAGAAACATCAATGATGACAGAGAATCATTGATCAGCTGTCTCCTGCATGCCCCACACTGGGGATTGAGCCCGCAACCCAACATATGCCGTGACCAGGAATTTAACCATGATCTCCTGGTTCATAAGTCAGTGCTCAACCACTGAGCCACCATTGGCCAGGCCTAATGGTTTCTTACCTTCTCCACTGTTACCACCATGGCCAAAGCCACTAAAGTCACTTTCCCGGATTATTTCAGTAGCCTTTCTATTGGCTTTCCTGTTTCTGTTTTTAAGCCCCTTCCCTAAGCCTATTTTCACCACCACAGCCAAAGGCATTCTTTCAAATATGTCATATCATGTCACTCATCTGCTCAGCTCACTCTGAATAAAACACAAAGCTCTAAGATGGACTACAGGGCGCTAAATGATAAGGCCTCTAATTTCCTCTCTAACTCCATTCCAATCAAACTGGTTTCTTTGCTGTTCTTCAAACATCCGTGGCAAACTCCCTTCATAAGACTTTGACACTGTTTTGTCTTCTGCAAAAAATGCTCTTGCCCCAGACCCCTAAATGGCTGACTCCCTCATCTTCTTCAAACGTGTGTTCAAATATCACCTTCTCAGTGATTGCAACTCGCAACACTTCTCTTTATATCCCTAATACCTATACTCCGCTCTGTTTTCTCTTGTAACACCTCCTAAATACTATATACTTTATTTCTTGTGTCTATTGTTATTTTCCATCTTACCCAGGTAGACTATAAGGCCCATCAAGACAGAGAGATTTCTCTGTTTTGTTACTGCTGTATCCGAAAACCTAGAACAGGACTCAACATAATAAATGTTTGTTGAATTGGTACAATGTCTTTCTTAATTTCTTTGCCCAAGATTATCACTTGTGTTTCATCATAAGAAAAATGAATCATGGAAGGGAAGGGACCACCCATGCTGACTATAAAATAGTCATACTTACCTAATTATAGACAAACATGTAAAACTGACCATACCTCTGCTACATCCACAGCCAATCAGAGTGGGCATACAAGTTAGAAGCCCAAAGATGACAGCTGCCCAGCTGCTCCAGGCACCGAGTGGCCAGGCAGGGCAGGACCCTTGCCATGAGAGGGAGGGAGGGGGTGAAGGAATCTACAGGAGCGAAGACAAGACTGCAGACTCCAGAGTCTGCAGCGAAGATGAACATGGCAGACTCTGACAGAGCAAAGGCCTGGGTCCCACGGAAAACCGGTGCTGGAAGTCAAGGAAAGGAAGGCCTATTGCACGAATCTCTTTGTGCAACGGGCCTCCACTAATACGTAATAATAATAAAGTTAACCAAATGAATTTTGAATTTTAAAATGTCAGCTGTTTTATTTACTGATATGTTTGTGAAAACAAATGTCTAAAACTCAGAAATAGGCAAAAGATGGAAAAGATGTAAGTGTTCTATTAGTGCAAGGTTAGGTTTGGCTTTATTTTTGTTATTTTGGGGTTTGGGGGGGGGGGCTTACATGAATTAAATAATTTATTATAGGCTAGCAATGTTTCAAATTGTGGAGCATCTTCTGGTCTTTCCATTCCTTGTCTTCTGAAGGCAGACTCTACTGTGAGGGCACAAGTGGTGGTATAGGTCCAGGCCTGGCCAGCAACTGTTTTCATGCAGGAACCACAGCTCTATATCCCCACAGCTCGTCTCTTCACCTTGGTTTTGCCACAGAAGGCGCAAGTGTACTTGGTATGATGGCCAATTTTCTTCACCATTTTCCTGAGGAAGACACCCTAATGGGTCCTGTATTTGCCGACAATTCCAACCTTCTTGGTGCATTTAGCCATGCTGCCGAGAGCTAGGCATAGCTTTAAATTACCTGAGTTATTTTCTATTTCTAGAGGGGCAGAGGTTAAAATGTAGGTGTTTTGTTCAGTAAAAATGCAAATAATTTCTGTCTAGTGCAATGGTTCTCAACCTTTCTAATGCCGTGACCCTTTAATACAGTTCCTAATAAGTGTAGGCTCTACGGCAGGGTCACCTAAGACCATCAGAAAACACAGATATTTTCATTACAATTCATAACAGTAGCAAAATTAGAGTTATGAAGTAGCAATGAAAATAATTTTATGGTTGGGGTCACCACAACATGAGCAACTGTATTAAAGGGTCACGGCATTTGAATGGTTGAGCACTACTGGTCTAGTGGAAGAGATGACCACTAACGTTTATGGTCCTCTTGGACAATTATTTTATATTTAACCCAACAATTTATTAAAGTTCTTATAGGTATCTAGTTTCTCAAAGCTCTTTGGACTAATGTAACATCTTAATGATTTTCTCATTAACTTATGAGATGAATAAAATATTTGACATGTTCTCATTCTATATTTCCATGAGAGTCATGAATAAGCCTTTTTTTATTAAATTTTAACATGTTCAATGGTCAGTTGTCTTTTTCAGTATTTAGAAACTACAATGAAATGTCTCAAGATCTCAGAAAAGAGAAATAAGATTATCAGCTAGAACATAAAAGAAGACTGTATCATGTTCATTAACACAAAGATTCTATGTGATAAAGTTGTCATTCTTGGTAAGTTAATTTATAAATGTATCAAAATCCTAACAAAGCACCAGCAAGTTCATTCATTGTTTGTCTGAATTTTAAAAACACTCCTAAAGTTTATTTGGAAAACATTCATAAAGATAGTCAGGAAACCAATGAAAGAGAAGAGTTATAAGGCTTAATCTTACCAGATATTAAAGAATATTGTAAAAGCTTAACAAACAAAAAAATATGATACCAGCCCCTAAATAAGTAGGTATATCAATGGGACTCATAGAAATACACCCAGATACATAAGGGGATAAATACATAATTTAAAATATAACAAAAGAGCATCTCAAAACTGTAAGCTAAAATATGGCTCATCCAATAAGTGAATTTGGAGTAAGCAGGGGAAGGAACACTATAGATTACGCTGGACCTGTACCTCACACTTTAAACAAAATGGCTTCAAGATTTGACTGTAAAGATGAAATCACATATTTACTAAAAGAAAACCTAGAATTTCTTTGTCTTTGAAATAGGAAAGACCTTTCTAGCTATAACTCAAAATCCAGAAGCCCCTCCAAAATAACTGGGAAATTTAAAATTCTTTTAAAAAGATGTGTATATTGTATATGTGTATATTTTCCTTCTGCATGCAAAGCACTATACACAAAGTAAAAAGATAACCAAGAAACTTGGAAAAGTATTGACAATTTATCATAGATAAAGGGCTAATCTCATCCTTTATAATAAAGCCTAATATGCTAAGTGTCTGGCCCATCAGTCGGCTATTCAACCAATCAAACAGCAATATGCTAATATCATACTAAGGCCGCTCAACCACTGGCTATGATGTGCACTGACCACCAGGGGGAAGACAGTCTACCGGTTGACCAGTCACTATGACATGCACTGACCACTGGGGGCAGATGCTTCAATCAGTAGGTTAGCTTGCTGCTGCAGTCCAGCCAATTGGGACCAAGTGAGATGGGCCGGACACACACTGGAGCCATCCCATAGTTCCTCCCCAGTTGGCCAACTTCCAGTGTCCCTCCCTGGCCCTTATGGTGCACCAGTGGGGTCCCTCCGCCTGGCCTGCACTCTCTCACAATCTGGGACCCTTCAAGGGATGTCAGAGAGCCAGTTTCGGCCCAATCCTGCAGGCCAGGACACCAGAATTCTCTGGTGCACGAATTTGTGCACTGGGCCTCTAGTATCATATATTTAGGGATATTCTAGCACCTGGTCCTGTTGCCAGTGGAAGTAGGGTCTTTCCATGGAGTTGCAAAGAAGATATTTCTGGGGCCCCACACATGGAAGGATTAGGTGTAATTGTAAGATTTACTGGGGTTGAAAGAAATGACTGCCCCCGGTTTCCCAGTGTCTCATCTCCATCTGTCCCACTGTAAAAAAAAAAAAAAGTCCAGCCTTGTCTTCATTAAGCACAGAAGTAGGGCCAGGGCTCAGAAATTCTGTGCCATTGGTCCAGTGCATACCAAAGCTTAGGCCAGTTCAGTCTCTGTCCCTGCTCGGCTGGCTTAATCTCTGTTGCCAGCTGCCCTCTGGCCAGCACTGTGTTACTGAACCCAGGCTCATGCTTGGAGCCTGCCTGGCTGCCAGGCCTCGTGGCTGCTATGAAGAGAGAACATGAACTCACACATTACCAACAGAAAGAGAGAGAGAAAGCTTACCTTTGTTAGACTTTGATTACATTACCTCAGGCTTGGGAAAGACCAGGCACTTTCAAACTAACCAATCCATTTCCAAGTCCTTCGTGGCTTGTGCTGGGCCATCCCCCTAACCAACCCAATTCTTTTCCCTTTCCCCAGGCTAGACACCTCCTCCTTGTGGTCACCATCTTGGCTCCTACTGTACAAACCACAAAGTAGAAGGACCTCCCTCTGTGCCATCTTGGCTTCTATTGGGCATGAGCCCAGCAAAGGAATTTCTCTCACTAGTTCCCCCCCCCCCCCCGCTCCGTTGGTAATCCCAGTTAATGACAAACCAGTAACATCCATCTTGATCTTGGGAATTGGGTCCTGAAGGTGGATGATGCAGCTGTTCCCTAAGAACCTTATGAATGCTACAACTTCCTAGTGAAGCAGGCTTATTGTCCAATTCAGCTCCCGAGTTTATTATACTTTAGAGGCCTGGTGCACAAATTCGTGCATGGGTGGATTCCCTTGGGGTGGTCTGTGAAGATCAGTCCAAAACCCACAGTCCAGCCGAAACCGGTTTGGCTCAATGGTCGGCCTGCAGACTGAAAGGTCCCAGGCTCATGCTTGGAGCCTGCCTGGCTTTCAGTCCTCGTGGCTGCCATGAAGAGAGAACATGAACTCACACATTACCAACAGAAACTAACCCCAGCAGCAAGCTAACCTACCATTCGAGTGTCTGCCCTCTGGTGGTCAGGGCATGTCATAGCGAGCAGTTGAGCAACCTTAGTATATCATTAGCATATTATACTTTTATTGGTATATACTTTGACTGGATGACTGGACACTTAGCATATTAGACTTTTATTACCGTATTTGCCAGCGTATAAGACGATTTTTTGGCCCTGAAAAATATGCCTCCAAGTGGGGGGTAGTCTTATACGGTGAGTATATAACAAACTCTGTATTTTGAGTGGAAATGTTAGGGGGTCGTCTTATACGCCCAGTCGTCTTATACACCAGCAAATACGGTATTTTTCAGGGCCAAAAAATCGTCTTATACGCCGGCAAATACGGTATATAAGATAATGTCTGATTTTCTTTGCTCCCTTCCTTTATTAATATCTAGCTACCTATGCTAATAGTCCTACCTAGTTACTTAATAACCTCATGATGAAAATTTTCACGTTGCCAGAATTTACTCTTATATACACCTGATTCTTTCTTAATAACACCAAATTAATAGCACTTTCTCTCTTCTTCAAGTGCAGGTCACAGGAGTCTAACATGTGCAATATTACTAAGATACTATATTTTCTCAATACTGTAAGTACAGTGGTGTGGTCTGACTTTGCAAGTGCTGCTATTTTCTGTAAGGGATGTGATTTGGGACCAGTGTGAACAGAGGAAATCATCCACATAAGCCAGTGAAGACGCAGTTCTTGTAAAGCAAACAATACAGTAGGTCCTCGGGTTACCTCGGACACCCGTTCCTACGGCGATGTAATGCAATTTTTGCTGTAAGTCAGAACCCATCTACAAAAGCACCTACGTCACTCACATGAAGCACATACACAGCAGTAATGAAGAGAAACAGTAAAGAAAAATATTTAAAAGAAAGATAACAATTCCTGACCTTTACTTGTGTAAATAAATAATTTTTAAAAAAAACATCAAGCACATATGAGCATACATCGAAATGACAAAACTTTTATATATATATATATACACACACACTATAAATGGGAGATGGCAACATAACTATAAAGCAACGTGCGTCAAGTGTGAGGTAACTTGAGGACGGCCTGTTACAGAGAAGTATCTGTCATCATTTGCTCCTCTTCCCTCCTTTTAGGTCATTTGAAGCTGTAGTTAGAAACATATGTGATTTCATACCAGACCTTGGGATTTCTTTGAGACACAGGGGAGAAATTTGTTTAGCTGAACTGCTTGCTCGGTGTACATTGAAGCACTGATGCTCACGGTATAGCTGCTAGTGGAAATGAAATAATCTGTATTGACACATTTGGAAGTTTCACATCTTTTTCCACTTAACATGCTAACGTGATAATTGCCAGAGTGATGATTTTTCCAGTGACACATCTCCCTTTGTCAATATTTAGACCTGTGTATAGAAAGCTTATCTAACACACCTGGCTAATTTTCACTTCATTTAAAAATAAATGAAACATGTTTAGCTTGCTGGGTTAAAACAACAACAACAACAAAAAGAGGTTTCACAAATAATTTTCTCAAAACACCTTTAATGATAATAAGAAAATAATGTAAAAAAAGTAATTTTCTTCATGAACTCTATTTGATCAGATTTAAAAACCTTAGTTGGGCCGAAACAGGTTTGGCTCAGTGGAGAGAGCGGTGGCCTGCAGCCTGAAAGGTCCTGGGTTCGATTCCGGTCAAGGGCACGTACCTTGGTTGCGGGCACATCCCCAGTAGGGGGTGTGCAAGAGGCAGCTGATCGATGATTCTCTCTCATCAATGTTTCTAACTCTCTATTCCTCTCTCTTCCTCTCTGTAAAAAATTAATAAAATATATTTTTTAAAAAAAAACTTTAGTTGGAGTATGTATTAAGACCATCTTATGGATTTTGAGGCTTTCTTTTTTTCTTCAAGAAAAAATCTTGGGAACTCAAAAAAAATGATTTGGAATATTCCAAGTCACTTCAGATTTGGCTTTTGCAGATTTGAAAGGCTTCCCCAGAGTTTGTTTTATTTGTTACTGTTTTTGGAATACCCCACATCCAATCATGATGGCCATTCTCCGAAGAATCTTGGTCTCAATTTAATGTCTTGGAAGGTTAAAACTTATTGTAGGGAATCTCTCCTGGGATAAATTCAAGATGACCCACCCCTCTGAGATTTTAGGTGAGTCACCTAAGGAGAGAAGGGCAGAAAAGAAAAGTAAACTATACTGTTTCCTGACTAGGTGGGTGGTCCATGGCCTACTTTTTAGCATATAAATCGTTCTGGTAGCAACCGCTGCTATCCCCCAGGTCCCTGAAGTGGAGGCTGCTAATGACTAGAAATACTTACCAAAAAAAAGGCTGAGGTGAATGGGAATCTTAAGCTTTTTCTAATTGGTGTATTATCCCCTCATTCTTTGGGGGATTTTGATGTTCTTCTCACTACCCCTCTTTCCCTTTTCATAAAATATAACTGCTGTTTAAAAATGTTAGCCTAGCTTTCTTTTGAAAGTGGGATTGCACTGACAGCAACTGGGTTAACTGTATTGCTAGATTTTTCTGGTCTCCAAAGAACGCTTCAAAAGTGTGGAAACAGAGTTCTTTTTCTTTTTTCTTTTTCATAGCTAACAACTTCCCAGCCTTCTAATTTGCTGTCCTGTTGCATTGGAGTTCATTATCTTTGTATTACAGTTTAGTCATTCTGTTTGAGTTTCCATCCTTTCATTCTCTTCTGAATTCTTGCTGAAAATGGCAATAAAAGTAACACAGCTGACGCTTGCATACAAACTGAAGACATAATGAGAACAGTACTTTCATAGGAATTCTATCCTACATCATGAGTTTCTTCTCATTCAGAATGAAATGCATACTTAAAGTATATTGAGATTTTTCTCCCTCTCTTCTCTCACCTCTCTTTACACATTCGATTGTACAATAAAGCACATCATTTTTACCTTCACTTGCCTTCAGAGGAAACAAGGCCATGTAAAGACTCTGAAGATTTAGAATAATAGCTCAAGACATCATTAAATATGATCACTTTTGTTGTGCCAAAGAGAAATTTATTGCAACAACTTCATTATAGAATGAAGTTGGAATTACAAGGTTAAGATGTGTCCAAACGGCTAGACTTTAGTAGTTACCGTGTTTCCCCGAAAATAAGACATCCTCCAAAAATAAGACCTACTTACAGGTTTCCTTCTGAGTGAAATATAAGGCATCCCCCCAAAAAATAAGGCCCCCAGGCTCTGTCTCAATGAAAATTAATTTACCGTTAACTGGTCGCTAGGGCCGCCCCGACTGGTGTCTAGAAACCAGTGACATTACTCGGAGTCCTGATGTCACTGCTGTGTGAATGGAGAGAAATCAGCGTGGAAACTTTGTGAAACCTAAACTGCAAGAAGTTGTGACTTGGGTGAAGAATTCATGGGAGAAAAATCACTGACAGTTGCATTGCAAATGCACTGCGAGCAGACTACCTTGACAAGAAGTACTCATTTAAAGACAGTGCTATTGCTAAACATGAGAGATTTGGTCCACTGATTCTGAAAGAAATGGAGTCACCAGAAATTCACCAGGAAATTCAGGAATTGGATTGTTATGATGATGTTTCAGAAGATGATGACATGATTGTCATTGAATAAATGAGTAAATTCTTGATACTGTAGGATTCACAGTTTGTCTGGTTTGTGTTGACAACTACCGTACTACCGTATCATATACAGGTAATAAATTTCCTTTATTTTCATTTAACAATAAATGTGTACTGTATTCTTCTTTATGGAAAAATAAGGCATCCCCTGAAAATAAGACCTAGCACATCTTTGGGAGCAAAAGTTAATATAAGACACTGTCTTATTTTCGGGGAAACACGGTACTCTGGAAAAATCTACTAGAAAAATGACCATTAATTGTATATGTAATAGCTAACTATGGGCAGCTCATAGAATGAAGAAAATCTTATCGAGACATGTTTGATTTAAATATCTCATGAGAAGAGTCTTTCTAAAATAATACCTACTGTTCTTTCTGTGGCCTCATGGCAATGATACCAGATAATTAAAAATAAGGTACGTTTTAAAGCAGCGTTTCCAATACACAGTTAAGTAGGTGGGCTCACATTCTTTAATAGAAATAGAAGTTCTTGGCATTTCTTATTTAAAATACCTGGTTTTCTGTTGATTATTTTTGACAAAATGAGATTGGCAATAAAACTATGAGCAGGGACTTTCTAGAGCTGATTTTTAAAAATATATTTTTATTGATTTTACACAGAGAGGAAAGGAGAAGGATAGAGAGTTAGAAACGTCAATGAGAAAGAAACATCGACCAGCCGCCTCCTGCGCACCCCCCACTGGGGATGTGCCCGCAACCAAGGTACATGCCCTTGACTGGAATCGAACCCGGGACCCTTCAGTCCGCAGTCTGACGCTCTATCCACTGAGCCAAACCGGTTTCGGCTAGAGCTGATTTTTTTATTGAAACATTACAGGTCAGGTAATTATAGGAGAATGACAATAAATACAAGCACTTCTAGAAATGGACAGTAAGCAAAAAGAGTGGCATAATTTGAATCAACTAAACAATGTGCCAAATACAGTTTTCATACTCTTATGGAATATAATAAAGTTATTTTTCTTTAGAAATTATCAATGTCTTCCTATAGGGAGAACTGTGTGGGAACCCAAGTTATTATTACAAAGTTCTTGGTGGGATGGCTATGAAATAAATAAATGGAGTGAGGTAATTTGATGCCTAAGGGCAGCAGGGCCACCTCCTAAACAGCCATCCTTATGGGAGAGTTGGATTTGTCAGTGGGAACAGACATCCTCTGATTATTGTTCTCTCTCCTAAAAAAGAAAAAAAAAAGAGAGAGAGAGAGAGAGAGAGAGAGAGAAGAAAGGCTTGGGAAAAGCTGTGTTTGGTTGTGTAATCCTGCTTTCTAGCTTTCTTATTCCCCAGTCTAAATGTTGTTGTTTTTTTATTTAGATGGGTTGCATCATTTAATAGACATGTAAATATCATGCCCATTCTGGTTCCTTCAATTCACTCTACACATTTACATTTTGGCTTGATTGCCCCCAACTGCCCTCCCTTGCAGGCCTGGTCCCTCCCAACTGCCCTTCCATGCTGGCCATCTTGTGTCCACATGGGTGTAGCCATCTTTGACCACATGGGGGCAGCCATCTTGTGTGTTGGAGTGATGGTCAATTTGCATATTACTCTTTTATTAGATAGGATAGAGGCCTGGTACATGAGTGGGGGCCAGCTGGTTTGCCCTGAAGGGTGTCCCAGATCAGAGTGGGGGTTCTCTTGAGGCATGGGATGGCCAGGGCGAGGGGCCTGTGGTGGTTTGCAGGTCAAGCACTCCCTCCCCTCCCCAGGGACCCAAGCAGAGGCCCTGGTATCTACAATGTATTTACCTTCTACAACTGAAACTTTGTAGCCTGGAGAAGAGCCAAGCCTCCTGCTTGCTCCATGGTGGCAGCCATTTCTGTTGGAATTTATTTACCTTCTATAATTGAAACTTTGTAGTCTTGAGTGGAAGCCTGGGTATGTAGAAAGCTTTGCTTCCTCCATTGTCAGGAAACCCAAGCCTCCCTCCTGCTCTCTGTGGCTGCAGCCATCTTGGTTGGGGTTAATTTGCATACTCACTCTGATTGAATGGTGGGCGTGGCTGGCAGGCGTGGCTGGTGGGTGTAGCAGAGTGATGGGTAATTTGCATATTACTCTTTTATTCAATAAGACTAGAGGCCTGGTGCACAAAATTCTTGCATTGGTATAGCCCCTAGGCCTGGCTGGCAATTGAAGTGTGAGTGTCTGGCATGAAAAGACAGGTCCCAGCTGACCTGTGGGCTCTGGACAGCACCTGGATCCCCTGACCCCCTCTTTCTCACTCTGCCTGAGTCACAGCGCCCAAGTCCCCACATGGAGATGTGGTAAGTGCAGCTAGATACCATGGGCTGGGTGCAGCAGGCCTAAGATATAAATGAACTTTGTAAGAACCATGGGAGTCAATGGTGTTCATGCCTCCGGCTTCTTGAATCCCCTTCACCATTCCACCATCTTTAGCTCTGCCAATGAGGAGGAAGTCCTACCTGGGCAGGGCTAGTAGTGAAAAAGTAGGGGGTGCTGCTGGCATCGGGGAAAAGGAGAAAAGGCTAATTTAATTTGGATCCAAGAGTGGAAAATTTATTCCCAGTAGCGAATGACAAAAAGACTCAAGCTCTCCTGGCCCAGGTTTCTGTCTGGAAGGCTGCATGCATGGGCAGTGGAAACTTGAGAGGGACCATTAGAAAGTAAAATCAGACTTGCTAACTTCTTGGATTGCCAATGCACTACCCAAACCAAACACAGATGCACAGCAGAGGTGGAAGCTCTAATATTTGATCACAACTTCTGGCCAAATATTAGCTGACAACCGAGTTGTGCAGGCACAGAGGCAAACTAGTAAACCAACCTAAACAATTTAAAAGAAAAAAATTTTAACTGATTAAATATCAACAGCCACACAGCATAGGGTGACACATTCCACAGATAAAGTCCAGGCACAAAACCAAACAAGATCAACAATAGCAAAAAGTCTTAGAGGAAAAATAAAAATTCAGAGTTGCTACAATTTAGCTACAATTTATTATTTTTACTAAATGTACTGGGGTGATATTGGTTAATAAGATATATAGGTGTCAAGTGCACATTTCTGTGATACATGATCTGATTATTGCAAAGTCAAACCATCTTCCAGCACCATGTACTTGACCCTTTACCCTTCACTACCCACTACCCACTTCCTCTGGTAACCATCATCATGCTGTCTGTGTCTGTGAATTTTTGTTCGTTTGCAAATAAATGTTTTCAAATTTGGGAAGGTTGTCCTAGCTGGTTTGGCTCAGTGGATAGAGCACCAGCCTGTGAACTGAAAGGTTCCAGGTTGGATTCCAGTCAAGGGCACATGCCCGGGTTGTGGGTTCAATCCTCAATGTGGGATTTGCAGGAGGCAGCCAGTCCATGATTCTCTCTCATCAAGGATGTTTCTATCTCTTTCTCCCTCTTCTTCCCTCTCTGAAATCAATAAATGTTTTTTTTAATTTTTTTGATATTCAAAAATATAAAGATGGGGTTGATATTCAAAAGAGGGTTGACTGAGTCACATGGTAACTCTATTCTTAATTGTTTTAGGAACCGCCATACTGTTTTTCTATAGTGGCTATACCAGTTTAAATTCCTACCAGCAGTGAATGAGGGTTCCTTTTTCTTCCCAACACTTAACACTTGTCTTGTTGATAATAGCCATTATAACGGGTGGTAGGTGGTATCTCACTGTAGTTTGATTTCCCTAACAGCTACTGTAGTTGAGCATCTTCTCGTATATCTGTTGGCCATTTGTATGTCTTCTTGAAAGAAGTGTCTGCTCAGGTCCTCTGCCCATTTATTTTTTCTGCAATAAATCGGTATCTTTTATTTATTTTTTTTAAAACAAATCAGTTAAAGAAAGTTACAAAAACCTTTGGTTCACTTATGTATTTGTGAATGGAAATTCAATCATTAAAAAACTTAGATACAAATCACAACATTACAGATAACCTTTGGTTTGTTTGGTGTCATATGGAAACCTCAGTGATTCCATTCATTTCAAGAGACCTAAGTGAAAGTACTCCAAGAAAATATACAAATTGGAAGCATCCTGGGTTTTTACCCATGTGCCCCGAGGGAGCCAGGTGTCCCAGGAGAGCCGTGTGTCCCCGGGGGCCGTGTGCCCTGGGTGAGCTGTGTGTCCCAGGGGACCATGTGTCCCGGGAGAGCCATGTGCCCCGGGGGAGACATGTGTCCCGGGGAAGCAGTGGGACCCGGGGGGAGGGGCGGTGTGAACCAGAGGAGGAGCGGCTTCTATTCGTGTGGTCCTGAGATAGTCACCATAAAACAAGCATATTGTCAGATGACAGCAAGGAGGGGAAGGAGACCTGGGGGGAGATAAGAGAACAACCGAAGCACTGGTATGCATGCATATAAGTGCAACCAACAAACACAGAACTCTGGGGAGGGAGGGCATGAATTGGGGGGGGGGGGGGAGCGCAATGGTAAGATATGTACACATATAATACCTTAATAAATTTAAAAAATAATAAATAAAAAATAAAGTATATTTCAACACATACATTTTTATGTGTACTTTAAGAAAATAGTTATATTTCAAGAATGAGAAGATCTAAACAAAATGTGTGACCAGCATCAGCATTTAAGTTTCTAATTTTAATATTAGTCTGATAGAGCATTAGTAACCAAGTTGCACTAAAATATGCAATGGTACAATTGAATCATGATTTGTTAAATATTATACCCCACAACCCCAGAATATTTAAGCTGGCCATAAAGTTAACATTGTGTAAGTATATATCATAGGCATAATCAATTATAGACAACCTCTTATATAAATTGCTATTTAGCAATACACAAACTTCCTCAAAAATTGGTGCTTACAGGTAGACATTCAGTTATGGCAATAAAACAGCATGTCTTGAAAATATGGGCACATTTTAAGACAATTTTGTTAACCATTAGTAGTCCAACAGAATGACTGAGTAATGATAAAAATCTACTTTAAAAGCAAAAAAAAAAAAAATTAATCAGTATAGTGCATAATTGATTCAACATAATTCCCAGGGCACAGACCAGCCACTTGATTGCAGATTCCTTTATACCAAGCATATCATTCTTCTTTAGTATATAAATGATGGCACCCTCCATAAATGATACCTCAACATCTTTGTCTTCTGTATAATCACATATTGCCACAACTTTCACAATATAATTATTGGGGGTCCAAGCAGGATCCCCATCTGCATATGGATCATTATACTGAACTACTGCAGCCTCCTCATTTCCATAATCCACTGGAAGTGGTAGTGGCCTTCCCGACAGCAACCTGGGGCCAGGAGGGCTTGAGTCTTTTGTTCTTTGCAGAGGTAGAGAGTCCTCAAACATGGGAATTCATCTGGTGAAGGTGTGGCAATGGAGTTGGACAATCAGCAATGTTTTTCTGTATCCTGGCCATGCGGCCTGTCCTCTGCCCATTTTTTAATTGGATTGTTTGTTCATTTGGTATTGAGCTACAATATACTATGGAAAGGGTCTGGTTGGAAAAAAATACAAAATATTTTTTTAAAGAAAAAGAGATAGAAAATGTGACCTATGTTTGGGGAAGAAGAGTGGGAAACTCTATATTTGATTAGACTAACCAGTTAGATTTAGCAGACAATGACTTTAATGAAGCTACTTTAAATATGTTCAAAGAACTGAAGCAAACTATGTTTAAAGATTTTATGAAAAACACAAAGGCAATAACTCAACAGAGAGGAAATATCAAGAAAGAAATAGAATCTATTAACAAGAACCATATGGAAATTCTAAAGTTGAAAAGTGAAATTAAAAAAAAAAATCCTAGATGGGCTCAACAGCAATCCTATATAATAAAATTGCAGTATGCAACTTGTCCCCTTGACCAGGAGTTGTTCCAGGAGTTTGACCCAGGAGCGGGTCAAAAAGGAAGGGAGGGAAGCCCAGGCTGGCAGTGGGCAGCTGCTAGAGGCCCTACTAGTGCACAAAATTTCATGCACTTGGCCTCTAGTTATGAGATAATAGAAGTAATAACCAGTGAACTTAAAGGTAGATCAATAAAATCTGAAAAATACAAGAAAATGGTTAAAATACTTAAAGCCTTATAAATTTGTGAGCAACAACAAACATAATAAAGCCAAATAATAACATCAAAAAAGGAAAACTACCAAGATATCATTAAACCAAATTTAACATATAAAGTGGATTATACACCATGACCAAGTGGAATTTATCTCAGGAATGCAATTTTGGTTTCATATCCAAAAGTCAATTAATGAATACATAATATTGATATAACAAAGAACAAAATAATCATGATTATCTTAATAAATGCTAGAAGAGTATTTGGCAACCCAACATCCATTTAGAATAGAAACACTCCAACAAGTTAGAAATAGATGACAAAAGACATCTATGAGAAACTTACAACTAATGGTAAAGACTGAAGGCTTATCTCCTAAGATCAAGATATCCACTCTCGCCACTCCTATATAACATCGTATAGTAGGTTTTATCCAGTGTAGTCAGGCTAGAGAATGCAACTAGAGGAATACTGATAGAAAAGAAAAGAAAAGAAAAGAAAAGAAAAGAAAAGAAAAGAAAAGAAAAGAAAAGAAGAGGAGAGGAGAGGAGAGGAGAGGAGAGGAGAGGAGAGGAGAGGAGAGGAGAGGAGAGGAGAGGAGAGGAGAGGAGAGGAGAGGAGAGGAGAGGAGAGGAGAGGAGAGAAGAGAAGAGAAGAGAAGAGAAGAGAAGAGAAGAGAAGAGAAGAGAAGAGAAGAGAAGAGAAGAGAAGAGAAGAGAAGAGAAGAGAAGAGAAATAGTCTTTACTCACAGATGATATAATATTACGGAATCTATAAAAGAAAAAAAGAAAGAAAGAAAGAAAGAAAGAAAGAAAGAAAGAAAGAAAGAAAGAAAGAAAGAAAGGAAGGAAGGAAGGAAGGAAGGAAGGAAGGAAGGAAGGAAGGAAGGAAGGAAGAAATTATTAGCACTAATGAACTAATTTCAACTGTACCACACTACCAATATAAAGACTAGAGACCAAATGCAGTACATTTTATAAGGGGAATTTACAATTTTAATTATGTAAGATGCATTTTGCATTATTGTGAGATCAATGAAATGATCAGAAAGAGCTACTGCCTAGCTAGCCAACCAGAAGTTCCTAGAAATATGGCTGTGTATTCAAATCTATTCTGGTTCTAGCTGTATTCTGTCACCAACTGCTTGTGTTTTTGTGCTCCACTTTAAAACTCATTGAAGACAATTTTGAGCTCTGTGGCCAGCTGAAATTGACAGAAGAGTGGTAATGATTCTAGGAATAACCTGATGGATTATCATTAATTTCATCAGCCTGATCTGAACAGATTAGGTAGAAAGAATACTGAGAATGTAGGGCTTTACCTTTTGTCTACACTTTCCAAGAAATGTCTAGATGCCTCTACCCAATTTTGCCCTTCCTTACCTCTGCCATCCCTTCCTCCCTCTCACAAGATAAGAATTTAACCCACTCAGTCGTGTGATATATACATTCACATTATCATCAAGTAAATAATTGCAGAGCTTTACCAGATCTAGCAATCAAGAGAGTTTCAAGCCCTAGCTGGTTAGCCTCAGTGGATAGCGTGTCAGCCTGCAGACTAAAGGGTCCCAGGTTCGATTCTGATCAAAGGCACTACCTAGGTTGCAGGCCTGGTCGGGTTCATGCAAGAGACAAACAATTGATATGTTTCTCTCACATCGATATTTCTCTCTGTTTTTCCCTCTCTCTGGAAAAATATCCTCAGGTGAGAATTTTTTTTAAAAAGCGGGGGGAGGTTGGAATTCAGTATGGAAAAGTTACAGGATTTGAAATTTAAAGTTAAGACAAAAAACATGCTCCTATGCTGGTCCTTATTATTGACCTAACAAGATAGTATGTCTAAGTCAATCCTGATAACCCATTTCTCATTTTAGTTATTGATTTTGAATAGGCTCATTATACAATCCAGTTGTTAAAATATGAGAGAAGTAGAGTTGGAGTTTCTGGAAAAGCATTACTCATACCTGAAAATGGGTCTCAAGAATGAGATAGTTCCTCACTTTCCTCTGGAGGTTACTAGGTCTGGATAGGAAGCTTGGAACTATTGAAGCCATCTAAAGGGAGCCAGTAATACCCTAGCTGGTTTGCCTCAGTGGATAGAGCATTGGCCTGAGGACTAAAGGGTCCTAGGGTTTGATTCTGGCCAAGGGCACAAGCCCGGGGTTGTGGGCTTAATCCCCATTGTGGGGCATGCAGGAGGCAGTCAATCAATGATTCTCTTTCATCATTGATATGTTTCTTTCTTTATCTCTCTCTCTCTCTCTCTCTCTCTCTCTCTCTCTCTCTCCCCTTTCCTCACTGAAATAAATAAATAAATAAATAAATAAATAAATAAATAAATAAATAAATAAATAATAAAGGGAGTCAATAACAAAGATTCTTTCTTCGGCCAAATGTTAGTCTCTTCTGGGCCCTCTGTTGGACTGGGCCCAACTTTGGCCTTCCATTTCCATCCTTGTAAGAAATCTACTAAGTTAGTAGAGCCAGGATCCACTACCCTCCATAGCTCATCACCCTCAATAACTTCTCCCAGGTCATATCTGATCCCATTGGCCTGCCTTCAGCAAGAATACTATTAAGTCTGTTTAACAAAAAAAAAAATTACTCTCTTAATAATTTTCCACCAACTCATCCCATAAATCCTGTCCTTGGCTATAAATTCCTACTTTTCCTTATATTCAAAATTGATCCCAGTTCTATACTGAGGTTTCTTGTTCTCTGTTACAGTAGTTCCTTACTAAAATGTGCTGATCCTGCTTTACTGTCCAGCTCTGGATTTCTTTGACACCAACCCCCTCAGAAAGCCCATGATAAGGACAAGCAGAGTCATGAAATAATCCGGACTGAGTCATCAATGATCTTTGTGAGCTGCTAATTAAATAATAACCTGAGTCAGGTTTTTTGTTGTTGGTTTGGGTTTTGTGGTGGTGGTGGTGTTGGTTTTGCTTTGGTTTAATTTAGTTTTTGTAACTTCTTTAGTTTTTGAAAGTTTCTTAACATAATCCTTTTCTGTAATTATTGAACCTGGGCATTCCTTCCTAGACAATGATCATTTTTATAGGTTTGATTTTATAGAGGAAATATCATTTTAAAAGAAGATGGTAAAGGGAAGAGGAATAGGAAAAGGTTGTTCAGGATGGGTTGACTTTTTACTTAATCATATAGCATCCTTTCCTCCCCACTTTTTTCTAGAATAAGAACTCTATCAGCAATGCTCTGAAATCAAGAGAAAACAAAACAAAGAAATAATAAATTAGCTTATAGCTCTAGGGGTCTCAGTGGAGGCTTCTGCGTGTTCACATTACCTGGCTAGCCCACCCAGCTATCTCTGCGGGAAATTGCTACTGAGGTTGGCCCAACAAGGTGCCCAAGGAGATTCCCCTCCCACCTATCAGAGCAGCTCGGAGCCCTTGAAGAATATATTAAATGCCTTGCCTTTCTGGAACATTTTTAACTTGCTACCGCACTTTCAAATCCATTAGCTAATTGCAATCTTTAAAGCAGTGCACTAAGGTAGACATTACCCCCATTTGACAAATGACAAGTGCAGAGTGCATGGAAAAGGTGAAAACATTTGCTTAAAATAACTCAACTAACTATGCTATAGATAGTCCATACCATACCTTGAGGTTACTAGTACTTACTCAGAAAAGCAAATACTCTCCGACCCTATTATAAATAAGCTTTCAGGAATTTCCAAGGGTCAGAAGGGCTACAGTGCCTCTGAGTATACTGAGAATCCACTGAACATATTATCTACCTTTAGCCTCGGGTGCAGCCAATTTAAGTTTCAGCCTTAATCATGCCCTATGTTTCTATACTCTGTTTTCATCCACTCACATGCCAAATGATGCAGAAATTCCGCAGGGAAATGTTTAACTGGGAAGCGGCAAAGGTACCTACCTCCTAGGAAAAGTGGGAGAAACATTGGACCAGAGAGATCAGCTGCAATTGCAGAAAGTGCATCTTTTGCATTGATCAAACCAAAGAAAAGTAGTAATGATTACCTTGATTCAATTTTTAAATAGAGTTCAAAATAAGAGCAAACATTAAAAACAAAACAACTGGCTCAAGATGGAGTCATTTATGCTAAGCCCCACAACCGAACAGAGACTTAATTACAGTTTTATCTCTTCCAGAATGCAACCTTAAGCCAGTCAATCAGAAATTACCCAATCAGCACTAGTTAGGTCATTTGCCTGATAGATCCTGCCATCCCCTAAAGCAGTGTTTCCCAAACTTTTAACATATGTGTACCCCTTCTATAATTTTCGTAACGCTGAGTACCTCTCATTAAAAAAAATGTATTTTAATAACAATCAAAATATATTTATTTTTTCTTTTTTTGGTACATAGACAAAATAATAATAAACGAAGAATAAAATTATTCATAATAAAATATAAATAAAAGTTATATTATAAATAACATTTATTTGCACACCGGACCATCTCACGCCTCACAAGACTGTCTTGACTTGACTCATGAGAATGTAGAATTAGGCGCAGCTAAGCACGGTGCAGTGCATATCCCCACCAAACTCCTGTGCAATGCGTACCCCCACCAAATTCTTCCCCTACCCCTGAGGGTAAGCGTACCACACTTTGGGAAACACTGCCCTAAAGAAAGTAACCTTGCCCTGGCTGGTTTTGCTCAGTGGATAGAGCGTTGGCCTGTGGACCAAAGGGTCCTGGGTTTGATTCCAATCAAGGGCATATGCCCAGATTGTGGGCTTGATCCCCAGTTGGGGGTGTGCAGGAGGCAGCCGATCAATGATGCTTTCTCATCATTGATGTTTCTATCTCTCTCTCCCTCTCCCTTCCTCTCTGAAATAAATAAAAATACATTTAAAAAAAAGAAAAAGAAAAAGAAAGTAATGAACTTGCTTTTTTACCTATTATAACTTCCTTATTCCTGCTCCTTCCTGTCTAGAAAAGTCATTTTGTATAGCTCCTCAGAGCTCCTTTCTATCTGCTAGCTCAGATGCTGTTTGATTTATGAATCATTGAGCAAAGCCAATAAGATCTTTATTTTTTTTTATTAAGGTATTATCTGTATACATAGCTTATCATTGCCCCCCCCCATAGATGCCCTCCCTCCCCAGAGTTTTGTGTCCATTGGTTATTCTTATATGCAAGCATACCAGTCCTTTGGTTGATCTCTTATCTCCCCCAGATCTCCCTACCCTCCCCCCCCCCCGCTGTCATTTGACAGACTGCCTGTTGTTTTACTGTCACTATATCAATCTTTCTGTTCATTCGTTTATAATGATCTTTAATATCCATAAATGAGTGAGGTCATGTAGTGTTTCTCTTTCATTGACTGGCTTATTTCACTCAGCATGATGCTCTCCAATTCCATCCAAGTTACTGCAAATGATGAGAATTCCTTCCTTTTTATGGCAGCATAGTATTCCATGGTGTAGATGTACCATAGTTTTCTGATCCATTCATCTGCTGACGGGCACCTAGGCTGTTTCCAAATCCTAGCTATTGTAAATTGTGCTGCTATGAACATAGGGGTGCATATATCCTTTCTGATTGGTCTTTCTAGTTTCTTGGGGTATATTCCTAGTAGTGGAATTACTGGGTCAAATGGGAGTTCCATTTTCAGTTTTTTGAGGAAGCTCCACACTGTTTTCCACAGTGGTTGCACCAACCTACAATCCCACCAGCAGTGCACGAGGGTTCCTTTTTCTCCACAACCTCGCCAACACTTGTCCTTTGTTGTTTTGTTGATGTTGGCCATTCTGACAGGTGTGAGATGGTACCGCATTGTTGTTTTGACCTGCATCTCTCGGATAATTAGTGACTTGGAGCATGTTTTCATGTGCCTCTTGGCCTTCCTTCTGTCTTCTTTTGAGAGGATTCTATTTAGGTCCATTGCCCATTTTTTAATTGAAAGCCAATAAGATCTTTAAAATGTACTCAAGTTGAATTTTGTTTTTTAACAAAACCCTCACGAAAGGAAATGCACTGCTTTGCCCTACTACTCTACCCACTTATTCTCATCATAAATTTGGTTTTCCACACCAAGAAATTCTCCAGTTTTCTGCAGACACCAACTGGGCTTCCTACAATTCAATTCAGCTCTGACACTTTCAACCTCGAATTAGCATCAGATCCCACAAGTTAAAGGCTCGGTCCCACCAGACTGTCCCCAGATGCCAGTCACAAGACCCAGGTTGTCACCTGTACTTCGGACTGGCTGATAAGAAATTGGGGCTCCCACAATACCCTCCTTGGATTTGATAATTTCGTAGAATGGCTCTCAGAACTCAGGAAAACAGTTTATTCACTGGATTACCAATTTATTACAAAGGAACAGCCAGCCAGATGGAAGAGATGCACAGGGCAAGATGAGGGGAAAGGGTCATGGAGCTTCCAGGCCTTTCTAGGCACGCCACCCTCCCAGCACCTCGTGTGTTCATCAACCCGGAAGCCCCAGAGCCCCCACTCCTTAGGGACTGTTACTGTGTTTCCCAGAAAATAAGGCATCCTCCGAAAATAAGACCTACTTACAGGTTTCCTTCTGAGTGAAATATAAGGCATCCCCCAAAAATAAGGCCCCCAGGCTCTGTCTCAGAATGAAAATTAATTTACCATAAACTGGTTGCTAGGGCCGCCCCGACTGGCGTCTAGCAACCAGTGACGTTTCGAGGAGTCCTGACGTCACTGCTGTGTGAATGGAGAGAGATGAGTGTGGAAACTTTGTGAAATCTAAACTGAAAGAAGTTGTGACTTGGGTGAAGAATTCATGGGAGAAAATCACTGACAGTTGCATTGCAAATGCACTGCGAGCAGGCTACCTTGACAAGAAGTACTCATTTAAGTACTTCTTTAAGTACTATTGCTAAACATGAGAGATTTGGTCCACTGATTCTAAAAGCAATGGAGTCACAAGAAATTCACCAGGAAATTCAGGAATTGGATTGTTATGATGATGTTCCAGAAGATGAAGACATGATTGTCATTGAATAAATGAGTAAATTCTTGATACTGTAGGCTTCACAGTTTGTCTGGTTTGTGTTGACAACTACCGTACTACCGTACCGTATACAGGTAATAAATTTCCTTTATTTTCATTTAACAGTAAATGTGTACCGTATTCTTCTTCATGGAAAAATAAGACATCCCCTGAAAATAAGACCTAAAGCATCTTTGGGAGCAAAAATTAATATAAGACACCGTCTTCTTTTCGGGGAAATAGGGTAGGAAGGTTTCCTCACATGGGCATGATCAGTCATTAACTCAATCTCTAGCCCCTTGCCCTTCCCTGGAGGATGGGAGATAGGACTGACAGCCATGCTTCTAATCAAGGCTCAGTCTTTCTGTGAACAGGCCCCATCCAGGAGCTATCCAGGAGCCCACTAAGGGTCACCTCATTAGAACAAAAGATATTTTGGTCATCCATGAAATCCCAAGGGATTTAGGAGCTCTGTGTCAGAAATCAGGATCAAATATCAGAACAAAAGATGATCTTAACACCTTTATTGCTTAGAAAATTACAAAGGTTTTAGGAGCTCTGGCTAGGAGCCAGGATAAAGACCAAAATATTCATTTATTATTATATCACAATATCGTACCTTAGCATCACAAAGGATGCAAAGGAGCCAATTGTAACACCACCAACATAACTAATGAAAGAAAAGGAAAATTGGTCTTTACTTTTCAGAAAGTTTTTAAAAGGAGATTAAAGGATCAAATAGCCAGTTTCAAAATGTTTGTTAAATTTGCTCTTTTTAAAGGTGGATTCAAACTGTTAAATTTAAGTGCTAGGGGAAAAAATGTGATTGCCACTATTCTAAGTATATTCTTTCTTTGATTAACATTACAGAAATGTTACTTTAAAATACTTTTTAACCAGAATTTTACTGAGCCATAAAGAATAAAATTTGTGGCCGAAACCGGTTTGGCTCAGTGGTAGAGCATCTGTCTGCAGACTGAAAGGTCCCAGGTTCAGTTCCAGTCAGGGGCATGTACCCTGGTTGCAGGCACATTCCCTGGTGGGGGGTGTGCAGGAGGCAGCTGGTCGATGTTTCTCTCTCATCGACGTTTCTAGCTCTCTATATCTCTCCCTCCCTCTCTGTAAAATATCAATAAAATATATTTTTTAAATAAATAAAAAGAATAAAATTTGTGGATTTACCATACAGAATGTATTTCTCCTTTTTGTGTGTGTAATAATAAGCCACAATTAATCTGTTCATTCTCCAGAGGCAGGTATTTTTATATTTAAAAGTACTTTAACAATGTTTTATTAAAATGACTCCTATAAAAAAATTTTCTTTTCATATTTAATTATATAAAGGCTTACAACTGTTTTTCCCTGATCTTTTCATTAATATTATTTAATACTAGAGGCCTGGTGCATGAAATTCATGCATAAGGGGTTGGGGGTCCCTCAGCCCAGCCTACACCCTCTCTAGACTAGGACCCATCTCACAATCCAGGACTGCTGGCTCCAAACTACTCACCTGCCTGCCTGCCTGATTGGTAAGTGGGTTAATGTATTGCCTTAATTAAAACATAGCTCAATTTCCTAAAAAGTGACTAACCTATGAAAATACTCTAGTGTGGTGGTACAATGGGAGGCAAGAAATAGATCTAATCCCGGCCCTGCCAACTCTGAAAGACTGTGGCCAAGTCTCTTTAGTTTCCTTTTTGAGGTCAGAGCTCCAAAAATTTCTCTTAATTTACACTTACATGCTCAAATCTGCCCATCTTCAGTGGCACAATTTCTTCTGTCTCCCTTATAATGCTTCATTCATTGGCTAATCAGAAGCGGGAAAATAAATCCCAAGTGAATCACTTCTTCACCAGGATCACTTAAAGCCAGAAATAGATACATTCTTCTCTGACCCAGAGACTTTACATGCTATAGAACTACAAGAAATAAAGCATTACCAGGTAGTAAAAGGAGTGCATTGCTCTGACGAGATCTTAATTGACTCACTAAGTTATGGAGATTTTAAGCAACAATTTACCCTTTTTTAAATTTTAAAAGTAGTTTCCATAGCAACTCCTAGACACAGCATATGGTATGTCTGATGCCTCCAAGACAACAGAGCAGATTCTTGATGAGTTTTCCTTACAGTATGTTATGAACTTTCATACTTTTCAGTGCTTCAGTGGGCAGTGCTATAAGGTCTTGGTATTAATTGATAGCATCTATATATTGAAAGCCAAGTTGGAAACATTATTCATTTACAAAAAAAATATTTTAATGCTTCCCATATCCCTTAATATTTTACTTCATAAAAAAAAAAAGGAATGACTGCACACTAGCAGAAAAATAAGAAAATGAACAGGTAATCTTAAAAGAATAGTGTAAATATAGAATAAAAATATGGAAAATATTCTGTTCACTTATAGGATAAGGAAGGAAAATAAAAACTAGATAGTATTTTTCTATTATCAATGGGAGAAGTTTAAATTGGTACTGCCATTCTGGTAGGTAATTCGGGATTAATCCAAAGCCTTTAGGATTGTCCTTGCCATTTGACCTAAGAATTTCACTGTTATAGGTCTATCCTAAAGACTTGTGTGGGGTTTTTTTTTTTAATACACAAAGGTTTCTATGCAAAATTTTATGTAGAAGAATTATTTAAAATAGTTAAAAATCAAAAATAATCTCAATATGTAATAAGAGAAAATTTAAAAGTTGTGTAAGCATGCTCCTTTTACTGGGCATTTAAATTGGATGCAGTGTTTTTCTAGTATAAATTTCACTATTATAAGTTATGATATACTTAATTATTATAATTTATGAAAGTATTATATTTGGATATATCTGTACGATATATATTAAATAAAATCAGTTTTTTAAAGAATATTGACCCCAAAAGTTCAGTTTACACCATATCTATACTATAAAAGCTTGGGTGGTCCTCACGCCCTCGCACAATGCCCTCACATCATCTCAAGATGGCCATTAGAAGATGGCCACCCTCACATCATACAAGATAACCGCCACAAGATGGTTGGCAGGGGAGGGCAGTTGTGGACGATCAGGCCAGCAGGGGAAGGCAGTTGGGGGCGAGATCAGGTCGCCAGGGGAAGGCAGTTGGGAGCCATCAGGCAGGCAGGGGAGCCATTAAGCATCAATCAGGCCAGCAGGGGAGCAGTTAGGGGGTAATCAGGCTGGCAGGCAGAAGTGGTTAGGGGCAATCAGGCAGGCAGATGAACAGTTAGGAGCCCAGATTGTGAGAGGGATCCCGCATCGGGCCTAAACCAGCAATCAGACATCTTCCAAGGGGTGCAGGCTGGGCTGAGAAACAAACCCCCACCCCATCTCACCCCATGCACAAATTTTGTGCACTGGGCCTCTAGTTTATAATATACTGCATATATGCAATCCCTGAAAAACCGCAGAAGGATATGCCCCCCCCCCCAAAATAAAGTGGCTGTGGTGGACACCATAGATTGTTCCCCAATGAAACATGTTCTGTGCAATCCCCTGTCCTTGAGTGAGGACTTGCTTCTAACTAATAGACTATGCAAAGGTGATGGATATGATGTCACTCCCATGGTATGTTACGATGTAAGAATCCATGTTAGCAGAGCAGAGAGAGAGAAATTATCCTGCTGGCTTTATCAATTCAAGCTGCCACGTGGCAAGGAACTGTGGGCAGCCTGCAGGAACTACAGGCAATTTTTGGAACTTGAGGGCCCGAAGGGAGCTTCCAGCCAACAGTCAGTAAGCAGCCAGAGCCCTCAGTGAAACAGCTGCAAAGAAATTAATTCTGCCAACAATTTCATGAGCTAGGTAGTATACTTTTTCCTAGATAAGCCTCCAGATGAGGGTTCACCCAGCCAGTACTTTGCAGCCTGGTGAGAGCCTGCAGCAGAGAACCCAGCTCTAGGGAGCCAGGACTTTTGACCTCAGAAACTGTGAGATATTAAATGTGCACTGATTTAAAAGCTCCTAAGTTTGTGATAATTTATTAGACAACGAAATCAGTGGTTGTCTCTAGAAAGTAGCATATTTGGTTTTTACAAGTTTTTCTTTACAATTTTCCTTTCTTATTTGCACTTTTCTAAATTTTCTAAAATGTTATAATAAGAATTTCACTGCTTTTAAAATCGAAAGATGCTGTTTTCAACAAATCATCTGGAAGTGGAAAATAAGAATGCTCCGCAGTTTTTTAACTGATTTTGAAATTGGCAAAAGAACATTTTTTTAAGTGTACAATGGAAATATAGAACCAAGATTACCCCAGAATTCTATTTTTTAAATGATCTCAAGATTTTATTTAAATCATTTGTGCATAGACTCTGAAATTTTAAGCTTTCTATATTTAATAATCTCTGCTGAGAGAAAAAAATCATACTTTTAAATTTTCCTTTCCAATTTGACCATGATTTAAAATGAAAAAAGTTATGTTGATTGTGGCTAAACGTTCTCATTTTAGAGGCCATTATGCACTTTAAATTCTCTGTTGGCATTTTAATTTCATTTTACAAAATAAATCCCAACTGACAACAGAATAAAGCAAATTCTAAGTCGACTAACTGAAGAAGTGTCACCGCAAACAGAAAGAACTTTGCAAACTGATACAGCATTTCATATGGCTCCTGAGCCTAAATTTCCAAAGTTTCAACAGGAAAAGAAATGTGTGCATGTGTTGGGTGGTAAGTATTGACAAATGAAACCAACTCCACAAGTTACTGTCTACATGATGTTACTATTCAACTATGTGCATTAACATAAATTTGCTATTGTAGGAAATCCTTGCCCAGGAAGATGAAAATTGCAGTAAATATAGCTTGATCAAGGAACTTGCCAAAACTCCACTAGACTACTCAATCTGCTTTCATTAGAATAATACCCACTTCTCAAGACAAGGGGTAGCTTAATGAAACTGCAAATAACTGTTTACAACTCAAGATCTGCTTTGAAACCCCTACTTTGCTATATATACTAATTCAAAGCTATTATATCATGAATTTTGCCCAGTCCTAATAAAGCATTAGAAGATCTATCTTAAATCAAAACCATAAAACTTCATAAATATGCCATTGTTATTACCCCCTCTCAGAGATGTTACTACGACTCTATAAAAGCAGTGATCTTCCACACCAGAGTGAAACTTGTCTTTGCTTTATTGACAGGCTATTTCAATGGTGCATCAGGGAGCCAGTATCCACCCATCTTGGAGGTTCCATCAATGCACAAAAGGGATCTGCTTGTCGCAGTAGCCTGAGATCTTCCACAAGGAAACAAAATGCTCCTCAAAGGCCCCTTGAGCCTCTTCCTCACAAGTCCCCATGACCATAGTGTTGAGGTAGGTCCATATTGGGTATAAAGTTTAATTTCTTGTTTTTTAAATCTCTCCAAATGGTGAGTTTATTTTGACTTGTTGGAACATAAACTCATATCCTAAAGAAGCTGAGTATAATGTTAGGGTTGCCAAAGGAGGAATGCAAGAGACCAAAACATATTAAAGGATTATAAATTTATGAATTCATGCATGGATGGGGTCCATCCCTGCTGATAGGGGCACTCTCACCAAGTCCCGATTGGGGTTGATCAGGGGCAGCCAGCCCATGGGACAGGGTGAGGGACCATGGATGGTTGGCTGGCAGGGGAAGGTTGGCTGTGGGAGTACACTAAACACCAGCGGACAGCTCCTGTGTTCAGCGTCTACCCTTTGGTGGTCAGTGCACGTCATAGCTACCAGCCAGTTGTCCAGTTGTCCAGTCATTTCAGTCGCTTAGGCTTTTTTATATATATATATATATATATATATATATATATATATATATATATACAGATTAGATCATTTGTAAACCAAATGGGCTGCCCAAAATGGCGTCAGCAGCCAAGGACCAGGGAATCAGAGGTTTATAAAGATTCTAGGTGGGCTTTTTCGGCAGGGAATTCTCTAAGTATCTCGATCCTGGGTAAGTCCAGAGGGGAAAGTTACTTATCTTAGCAAATGGAATGTAGTTTAATCTAAAGGTCAATTTCCCAGGGAAGAGGATATCAATTCAATTATTTGATCAGACCATTACATACAGATGACTCCTGATTTGGAATTTTTCGACATTACTGTAGTGTATACCAAGATGTATAATAAATTACATGAAATAGTTAACATTTTATTGTAAAACAGGCTTCGTGTTAGATTATTTTGCCCAAATGTAGATTAATGTAAGTGTTCCAAGCATGTTTAAGGTAGGCTAAGCTATGATGGTCAGTAGGCTGGGTGTATTAAATGTATTTTCAATTTACATTACAAAGTGGGGCAAACAATACAGTTGTTCATATGGAAAATAATACATAATTAATAAATAATAATACAAGAATATACTGTTTTTGCTTACTTACAACTATAAACTTACTTTTGCCCCACCCTGTATTTTCAAACACAGTGTATTTATTAGGATAGATCCCCACTGTAAGTCAAGGAGCATTTGTACTCTATTGAAGGAGAAAAGTCAGGTTTTAAACACTGAGAAGAGGAAGGACAGATTATGGTTGTTAAGCTAATTAAGGATTGGTGAGTCCTTGAATCTGTATACAATTGGTTAAAACAAGACTTATTGTTTACTAGAGGCCCAGTGCATGAAATTCGTGCATTGGGGAGGAGGGTGTCCCTCAGTCCAGCCTACACCCTCTCCAATCTGGGACCCCTCTTGGGATGTCCAACTTCCCATTTTGGCCCAATCCCAACTGCTCACCTGCCTGCCTTTCTGATTTCCCCTAAGCACTTCTGCCTGCCAGCCTGATCACCCCCGAACCACTCCCTTGCCAGCCTGAATGATGCCTAACTATTCCCTTACCAACTTGATTGCCCCTAACTTCCCTCCCCTGCAGGCCTGGTCACCCCCAACTGCTCTTCCCTGCTGGCCCAATTGCCCCCAACTGTCCTTCCCTCCAGGCACAGTCACCCCCAACTTCCCTCCTCTGCCAGCCTTGTCACCCCTTGTCAGCCTCCTCTGCAGGCTTGATCACCCCCAACTGCCCTCCCTTGCAGGCCTGGTCCCTCCCAACTGCCCTCCCCTGCTGTCCTGATTGCCCACAACTGCCCTCCCTTGCAGGCCTATTCCCTCCCCACTTCCCTCTCCTGCTGGCTATCTTATGGTGGCCATCTTGTGTCCACATGGGAGCAGCCATCTTTGATCACATGGGGCAGCCATCTTGTGTGCTGGAGTGATGGTCAATTTGCATATTACCCTTTTATTAGAATATTAGATAGGATTAGTCAGGTCTAGTCATCAGGAGGTGCTCACTCAATGTTATGGTACTTTATTAACGTCAGCTTGTTGGAACCACTTATGATAAAACGCAATAGTCAGAAATGATATTTCCTAAACAACTGTTGCATAAAGAGAAAATTTTCCTTTATAAAACTTTTTGAGTTTTGTTTCTGCCTCTCCTCTTACTCAAGAGAATACTCACCTCCCTTGTCAATGCAGAAATTGGGAGCAATAGCACAGGTGCCAGTGTCAGCAGAAAGTATATGGCAATGCAAAAACGCTTCAATAAAAATAGGTGTGGGATTAAACTTTAATTCCTCTACCCCATTCCCACCATACCGTAGGGCTAGTAGAAGCTGGATTCTTCCTAAGAACATAAGGTACATCCCTAACTGAGAGAATTTGCCAGATGGTGAAACAGTATGAGAAATGGTCAGCAAGAAATGGTGATGGAAGGAGACTTAACTTGGGGTGATAAACACACAATACGATATACAGATGATGTACTGTAGAATTTTATACCTGAAACCTGTATAATTTTATTAACCAACTAGAGGCCTAATGCACGAAATTCATGCAAGAGGCTTAGACCCCACCACCATGGCGGCTTCCTTGGCCCCCACCACTGCAGCGGCATGTGGAAGGTTATCCAGTCCAATTAGCATATTACACTTTTATAATTATAGATGTTCCCCCAATAAGTTCAATTTAAAAAAATGGTCAGCAAGAGTAACATAGCACTGAGATCTTTCCACCATCAGGCTCAAATACCTCTCTCCCCAAAGTACCCTAAAGAATTGCAGACTGACTCTTCCACAGACAAAGTAGCAAATTCCCCCACTAAAGCACATGAGCTCTGTATGGGAGAGAAAACAATTTTACCTCCAACCTTCTAGGTTTTTGGCTGAGGCCCATCAATAATAATAAAATCATAACGTGCTAATTATATTGGACAGCCAAATGACTTTCCCGATGTCCTTCCAGACAAAGCTGCCATGGCAGGGGCCAAGGCAGAGTCGGTTAGGGGCAATAAGGCAGGTAGGTAAGCAATTAAAGGTGACGAGGCAGGCAGGCAGAGTGGTTAGGTCCCAGATTGTGAGAGGGTGCAGGCCGGGCTGAAGAAACCCCCTCCCCATGCAAGAATTTTATGCACTGGGCCACTAGTTTATAATAAAAAGACACATTAATAGGAGAAAAACTACTTAAGTTACACATGTGCTTTTGGGAGCCCATCAAAAATATGAGACTGTGCTCTAACTGGTTTGGCTCAGTGGATAAAACTTCGGCCTGCAGACTCAAGGGTCCCAGGTTCAATTCCAGTCAGGGTCATGTGCCTTGGTTGGGGGCATATCCCCAGAGGCAGCTGATCTCTCATAGATGTTTCTAACTCTCTATCTCTCTCACTTCCTCTCTGTAAAAAAAAATCAATGAAATATATATATATATATATATATATATATATATATATATATATATATGACTCAAAAAGCAACCAGGCAATTGAGCCAAATATATATATATATATATATATATATATATATATATATATATATATATATACTAGAGGCCTGGTGCACAAAATTCATGTCCTCATGGGGGTCCTTCAGCCCAGCCTGTGCCCTCTTGCAGTCTGAGAGCCCTCAGGGGATGTCCAACTGACAGCTTAGGGCCACTCCCTGAGACCAGCAGGCCTAAACCTGCAGTCAGATATCCTTAGCGCTGCCACAGAGATGGGAGAGGCTCCTGCCACTGCCACTGCACTTGCCAGCCATGAGCCCAGCTTCTGGCTAAGCAGCACTCCCCCTATGGAAGCCTACTGACCGCCAGGGGGAAGCTCCTGCATTGAGTGTCTACCCCCTCATGGTCAAGTGCACGTAATAGCAACCAGTTGTTTCACTGTCAGGCCAAAACGAGCTCTCCACTATCCCTGAGAGGCCACAGGACAGGCCATGCAAACCCATTGGTGCATGATCGGGCCCAGGGAGGGACATGGGCAGAAGGGAGCGCAGGAGAGCTCCAGAGCGTGTCCAGCTCATCTAGCTGAGTCCTGATTGACCAGACCCCAGCAGCAAGCTAACCTACTGATCAGAGCATCTCCCCCCTGGTGGTCAGTGCATGTCATAGTGAGCAGTTGAGCAGCCTTAGCATATCATTAGCATATTATGCTTTGATTGGTTGAATGGCCAACCAGATGACCAGACACTTAGCATATTAGGCTTTTATTATATAGAATACACCATCTTAAGGAAAGAGATAACAATCTGGGGTTTTAAAGGGAAGAAAGGCAATTCTCGGGAAAGTGAGAAGAGGAAAGATACCCTGTTTCCCCAAAAATAAGACAGTGTCTTATATTAATTTTTGCTCCCAAAGATACGCTAGGTCTTATTTTCAGAGGATGTCTTATTTTTCATTAAGAAGAAGAATACGGTGCACATTTATTGTTAAATGAAAATAAAGGAAATTTATTACCTGTATACAGTACGGTAGTACAGTAGTTGTCAACACAAACCAGACAAACTGTGAATCCTACAGTATCAAGAATTTACTCATTTATCCAATGACAATCATGTCATCATCTTCTGGAACATCATCATAACAATCCAATTCCTGAATTTCCTGGTGAATTTCTTGTGACTCCATGTCTTTCAGAATCAGTGGACCAAATCTCTCATGTTTAGCAATAGCACTGTCTTTAAATGAGTACTTCTTGTCAAGGTAGCCTGCTCGCAGTGCATTTGCAATGCAACTGTCAGTGATTTTCTCCCATGAATTCTTCACCCAAGTCACAACTTCTTGCAGTTTAGGTTTCACAAAGTTTCCATGCTGATTTCTCTCCATTCACACAGCAGTGACGTCAGGACTCCGCGAAAGGTTAATGGTTGCTAGATGCCAGTCAGGGCGGCCCTAGCAACCAGTTTAGGGTAAAGTAATTTTCATTCTGAGACAGAGCCTGGGGGCCTTATTTTTGGGGGGATGCCTTATATTTCACTCATAAGGAAACCTGTAAGTAGGTCTTATTTTCGGGGAAACACGGTATGGTAAACAAAGATTGTTCTCCCAAGTAGATGAGTCTCTCAGATGAAAAAGTGATCTCTAATAATAGCTCTTTTCCTGATTCAGGTCCACTTTCTTTTGTAAACTTTCTTTTTACTCTGTTTTCAGAGCTTCTCCTATGTCTGCAATTTTTCAAAATAATCAGCTCAAAACAATCTTTATGGCAAGAGGCATATTTTGGAGTATTCTGCTCTCTTTCAGCTCAAAGGCCAGAATACCTTGACACCTAAGGAGATCAGACTATAACAAAGTCAACAAAGTGAAAAGGTTGGAACACACATAATAAGAATAAATATAGTAAGTAAAATGAATATAGTAAGTATACTTTAAGAGCTAAAGTGAAAAATAATAAAAAAACAGAACAAGAGGTTTAGTGGTTGTTGCTTTAAAAGACTTGTACCAATACTTTAAAAGTGAACATTATAAGTTTACCAGAAATATGACCAACATTAGTTCCTTAGAAATCAATCCTATATTAAGGGAACAATAGAAATAAACGTGTTCTTTTACTTCTTATCTAGTTATATTATGATGTCCTGGATAACCTAGTTGTGAGTTAAAATTTCAAAAACAACTAGAATTGTGGGCCACAAAGAGCATTGACAGATTCTGTTTAACTTTTCCCACTTTTAGTATATCTTTAAATAAAAAAGACAACCCAAAGATTTGCTGGCATCTATCTTGGAGGAAGTGGGGGAGGAGAGAATAATTCTAGAATCAAAATGTTTCTTTTCAGTGTTTTCTATTTGAAAGCATATTGGGTTAATAAGAAAAGAAAGTTTGTTTTTAGAAGAGAATCAGGGTTTTGTCTCCTCCCAGGAAATGAGAGACCACTTAGTTATAATAGTCTATTGATCACGGATTTTATCTAAACCTGCTACCACCGACAAATCAATGCTAAGTGAGCAATAGGTAATGTTTCCCATGCCCATATTTGATCTCCACAATTACATTCATCCAAACCAATATTCACACATTGCAATGCACTAATGTAAGGGAGCCCTTGCTTTTTTGTTTTATCTTTGAATTGAACTCTCAGTATGTGCTCTAGTCTGCATAAATGATCCATAGCAAAACCACACAACACCTTTATACGACGTAACTTCCTTTAAAATGGGATTTGAAATTATTGTAAATGTTATCAGTGGAAAGTGCCAATAGGGCTGCCTAAGGAAAAAAAAAGATATTTAACAAATCAAGAGCATTATATAGGAAAAACAGTAGGTCTGATGACTCTGAAATATGATACACATAAAACCTAATTACTAAGTTCAGGATTCTTTCTTTAAAAAGCTTCTAATTCCCAAACAACTAATTTAGGTGATGATAAACAAAAGCAACATTGAATTCCTACACTTCTCTTTCTACCTTCCAATCTAGGCCTCTTTCAAGGTTTCCTGCTTTAGTGACTGTCATTACCATCCCTTCAAGGCTAAAACTCATCTGTGACTAACCCCTCTACCCCATACCCAGTCTATTTCCACATGCCATGGTTTTGCCTCCTGGGTATCTCTCAAATCTGCCCGTTACTGTATTTCTCCACTGCCACAATTCTAGATCAAGCTGTCACCATCACTGACCTAGACTACTGCAATAATCTTACTTGTTTCCTGGAATCCACTGATTCATTCTTCAACCCATTCTCCAAATTGTAACCAAGAGGATTTTTTTCTGATTCAGATCTGATATGACCCATCCATCTCCCCATATCTTTCTTTCAAAAAATAAAAACATTTAAGCTAAAAAAAATAAATAAATACAAAAATAAAATAAAATAAAAAAACACTAAAAGCTAAACAAAGAGATCCAATGGCAGAATCAGAGTACCAGAAAGGAAGAATTCACGGTGTTCATACTAAGTAAGCATTGAAAACCAGCACTGTATAGGTCTTTGCATAGCTGGTTAAACCAAGTGAGTCCCATTTATTGTTCATTAATCAGGAAAGACTCTTCAGTTAGATACAGTAAAGGTCTGATATCTTGGGGAGGATGGGTGTCACTCAACTTCACACTCCTTTATCAGCTTCACCTGGTTAAGAATAGCTGTGATGAAACAACAAGACAGTTTTAAAATCTCCCATGCAATTGCTGCTATTTGAGGAAAAAAATCTTTATTTTACATTACTCCTGGAGTAAAAAGGATCACTCCCAATATTGCAGGCTTCCTATTATTCACTAGAGGCCTAGTGCACGAAATTTGTGCAGGATTAGGATCCCTAGGCCTCGCTGATGATCAGGGTCAATCAAGTTCCCCACTTCTTCCTTCCCTTGCCACCAGCACAGTTTCCCCCCTCCCCACCTCCTTCTTCCCTCTGTGCCCTGCCACTGGTCGCCCGCAATGTTCTGCACTATTCCCTAGTGTTCAGCACACATCATAGTGAGTGATCGAACTCCCAGTCTCCCAGTTGAACTCCCAAGGGGACACTTTGCTATATATGGCTAATATATATAATCTGATCCTTTTTACTCCTCCAGACCAATCCTGGTCTTTTTTATACCCTGCCCACACCAGCCTTATTTTTTCTCTGTTCTTAGATACCTTCTACTTCCTCTTACTTCACTGTTAAATGCTACTCCTATCATCCCATTACCCCTTTAGTTTAGTTAAATTTGAGTTTTTAAGATCTAACTTGACTGTCATTTTCTTCCAGAAGTTTTCTCTGGCCCTCCAATACAGGTAAAACTCTTTCATTACATACCTACCAACAAAGCTTGTTTTTTTCCTTCAGGACATTGATCTCCATTTATTTGATTAGTAGGTTTTGTTCATTAATGACTGTCTCCTCCCCTTGACTAAAGCTACCTGACAACATAGACTATTTCCTTTTGCTCACCATTCTATACACCAGTACTTTCTAATACACCAAACAGAATAGGTACTCAAAAATATTTCTTGAATGAATGGATTAGTGGAGGGTAAAAATGAATCTATCATTAATCATTGGACCTTGTGACTATAAACTAACAGAAGTAAGGAAAATTTTAGGCAATCTCGGCTTATCCTTTTTCATAAAGTTTAATTGTGAAGATATGAAGAAATGTAGTTTAAATAAAGCTTCGGTAAGAAGGGGGGGGAAATGGGGAGCAGAAGGAAAAAGACACAATCTTCAATTGTTTATTTAAAGCTGCCATTAGCTTGGGGTTTTAAGAAATCATACTTGGGCTATCCTTCCACCTACAATATCTGATGTCATCATTCCAAGTCCTGTCTTCAGATATATAAGGTGGTACTTAACTCTAAGTTCCCAATTTCATTATTATTATTATTATTATTATTATTATTATTTTTACAGAGAGGAAGAGAGAGGGATAGATAGTTAGAAACATCGATGAGGGAGAAACATCGATAAGCTGCCTCTTGCACACCTCCTACTGGGGATGTGCCCGCAACCAAGGTACATGCCCTTGACCAGAATCTAACCTAGGACCTTTCAGTCCCCAGGCCGACGCTCCCCAGGCTGACACTCCATCCACTGAGCCAAACCAGTTTCGGCTGTCCACAGCTTTTTAAAATTGAAGTAAGCCCATTCTTAAAAGCAATTTGATGTATATATGCTTTCATTAATTTAGTGATTATCTGATGCAAATGGACTTAAGAAAGAAAAAGGATAACTAAAGGTATATAGGGTATTAATGACACTAAAACAACTGTAAGATAGTTGAAGCCCAAAATACTGTCAGTTGGGCTGCATAATCAAATACACTAGATAGTTTCCAAAAGTAGACATTTATTTCTCACAAGAAGTGTCTATATAAATAAAAGGCTGATATGCTAAGTATCCCTCCAACTTTCCGACCTGTCGCTATGACCCTCACTGACCACCAGGGGGCAGATGCTCAAAACAGAAGCTGCCCTGATGCACACTGGCCATTTACAATAAAATAGCACCACAGACCTGGTGCCAACAAAGCAATACTCGGTTTCCCCCAAGTGGGACACCCTGTCACCACCCCGGAGTGAAACTCCACCAAGTCATAGCCAACACTGCCAAGATTCCATGGCACAAAATGCAGCCCACAACCCAGCCCAGCCTCAAAATGGTGGCTGTGAGCGCTGGGTAATGACATCACATAGCAATGCCCAGCTTTCTCTCCCTAGCAACTAGCCTTCTTGCAGTTTCTTCAGCCCAGGAACATGACTTGCTTTATAGCCAGGTGCAAACATTTTACACTTTAATCTGTGTAAAGTCTTTACACTTTAGTCTGTGAAGTGTTTTCCCATGCCTCATCGCATTTGATCCTCACAAAAGTCCGGAGTAGGTAGACAGGAAACTCAATAGAATCCTATTTTCTTTTCATTAGCAAGAAAACAGAGACTTAGAAAGTTTAGAAACTTGACATGACTGAAGAGAGTAAAAAATGGTGTAAGAGAGTAAGAAATAATAAATAAAATATTTATTCTACATATTTTAACACCTGTTAGATGATGTTCTCCTTCACAGCAGGTATATGTCCTTATATTCAGTTATCTCCTAAACAGTCACTTAGTTATCTCTATTTCCCTCAAACCTAACATGTCTAAAACTGAATTCATCATCCTGCCTTCCAAGCCTGTGTTCCCTGTCTCACCAAATGGCACTTCCATCTACACAGTTACCCTTGCCAGCCCATGGCAGTGACTACAGCCAAACTAGAGAAAGTTCCATTGTACAGTGTCCCAGCACTATTTCACCAATGCAACAAAGGATTTCAACTCATTCAGTTGGGTAGTACCATGTTATAATTAAAATTTGTGGTTCTCAATCCAATAGTTTTTTTTTCTCTCTACTATACTACACTATACTACTATACTACAACTGCAACATACATTTCTACTACTATATTAAATGCCTATCTCAATCTACTTTAACGTGAAACAGGTTATCCCACTACTTTAGATATATTATGAATGTAAATTCACCAATTTTGAAAGTACTTCAAAGTTTTTGATGTACAATGTAATAGTAGAAGCCTAAAGAGGCTTCTACTCAAAATAGGGATCTACTGAGATCTGCTTCCTTTATATTTATGCACAAAGATTTATATCTTGTTAAGGTCATTAAAATTGGTTCTGAAGTTCAAGTTGTGGAGCATGTGATTATATTACATGGATAACAGCTCAAATAACTTCCCCAGAAGTTTTAAACACCTAGAGCAATAGATAATCTTTATTATTAATACATCTGCTACTTATAGATAATATGGTAATACTGTGACCCTCTTTTTAAATAATTTAATGATCGCCAGTACAGCTCCTAGTGCAATGGAAACTAAGCAGAAAATAAACAAATGGGACTACATCAAAATAAAAAGCTTCTGCACAGCAAAAGAAACCATCAACAAAGCAAAAAGAAAGCCCACTGCATAGGAGAATATACCAGTATTTGCCAATGTTATCTCTGATAAGGATTTAATATACAAAATTTACAGAGAACTCACACAACAAAAGAAAGATAAACAATCCAACCAAAAAAAAAGGGACAAAGGACCTAAACAGACACTTTTTGAAAGAGGTCATATGAAAACATGCTCAACATCACTAGTCATCCGAAAGGTACAAATCAAAACAACAATGAAGTATCATCTCACACCTGTCAGAATGGCTATCAACAGCTCAAGAAACAACAAGTACTGGTGAGGATGTGGAGAAAAAGGAGCCCTCATGCTCTGCTGGTGGGAATGCAGACTGGTGCAGCCACTGTGGAGAACAGTATGGAGTTTCCTCAAAAAATTAAAAATGGAACTCCCATTTGACCCAGTAATCCCACTTCTAGGAATATATCCCAAGAAATCAGAAAAAGGGGGAGGTAATAGATCAAAGAAGAACTTGTATGCATGTATATAAGCATAACCAATGGACACAAGACACTGGGAGTGGGATGAGGGCATGTACAAGAGGATAGGGGAGGCTGGAGGAAGGTTAAGGTGGGGGAGAGGAGATATATGTACTACTTACTATTTGTAATACTTTAAACAATAAAAAAAGAAGAAATAGGAAACAAATCCAAAGAAAAAGAAACACGAATCAGAAAGGATATATGCACCCCTATGTTCATAGCAGCACAATTTATAATAACTAAGATTTGGAAACAGCCTAAGAGCCCATCAGCAGACGAATGGATTATAAAACTGTGGTACATCTACACAATAGAATGCTACACTGCAGTAAAAAAGAAGAAACTCTTACCATTTGCAACAGCATGGATGGAACTGGAGAGCATCATGCTAAGAAAAATAAGCCAATTGGCCGTAACGGGTTTGGCTCAGTGGTAGAGCATCGGTCTGCGGACTGAAGGGTCCCAGGTTCGATTCCGGTCAGGGGCATGTACACTGGTTGCGGGCGCATTCCCAGTAGGGGATGTACAAGAGGCAGCTGGTCGATGTTTCTCTCTCATCGACATTTCTAGCTCTCTATCTCTCTCCCTTCCTCTCTGTAAAATATCAATAAAAAATATATATTTAAAAAATAAATTTAAGAAGAGAGAAAATGGCGGAAGAGCAGATGGGCGGTTTCTGAGTCTTGTCCCGAGGAAGAGAGAGAGAGCAGCGGAGGATCGCGCTAGGAGTGCTGGTCAACAAGCCAGGAGACGGGCAAACACCAGAGGAAATTTGGGGTCTGCTGATCAGGGAGCCCCCGACAGCTGACCACCCGTGGCTGGGTCCCTTACCGGAGATACTTGCCGGCGCGCACGGGGAGATCTCGCCATCTTGGAAGGGAGGAGGTTCGAGTCGGAGGCCTGATTATCCACAGCCCCAAGGAACACCAACTGAGCATAGTCTGCGCGAACCCTTGATCTCAGAGGAGCTCAGATTTCGCAGCGATCCGGTGGGTGAGTTCCCCTCGGCCCAGTAGTTCCACTCGGCGCAGAAACCCCCGCCCACCAGTTCTCGCGCACCAGCTCGCGCGCAGCGCCAGGCGCACCGAGGCTGAAGGACTGGGCCTGGATTTGCAGGAACCCCAGGCACGCCTGTCTGTGGACTGGGCTCCTAGGAGGGGGGATATCTGGGGAGCAGCACATCTGGATCTGAATCCAAGAAGTGTCCACAGAGATACAGGGGAGTGCAGCCAGCTCGGGACAGCCCCACCCCCAGCCCTCCATAGACCAGAGACACAGAGAGAGGGGGGAAAAAGATAGAAAGGCTTTAGAGTCCTGGAAGTCATCCAGAAACACTGCCACCCAGAGGCTAAAGCACATATGGTCTCTAGATAGGCCTAAAAATCAGGACTTGTAATCAACACGGAGGAACAGTGAAACACAGGGATCTGCAACTACCGCCCAGACGGGGAACAGGCGTGCCAGACAGAACAACACAGAAACTGAATGACCTTCATTACAGCAAATTTTGTTTAATTTTCAATTTTTACTTTTTAACTGTTTAATTTTTGTTTTTTTACCTACTTTAATTGCAAAGTTTACTCAAGAAATTTTTTCATCTGCCCTCACTTGATTTTACCTTTTTAATTAATTCATTTTTTATAGGTAATCAACATTATTACTACTACTATTTTACCTTTTTTATGTTTTTTATCTTATTTTCTTTTGTTTATTTTTATTACTACTTTTTAAGTGACATATTATAATCCTTTTTTTAATTTCTTTTTTTTCATTCTCTTTTTCTTCTTTTTCTTTCTTTTCTCTTTTTTTCCCCTTTGGGATTACTATTTAAAAGACTATTTATACCTTTCCTTCTCCAACGCTCTATTCTAACTCAACCCTACCTTTATGCCATCACTCTCTTCCTAACCCTTTCCGTTTGGTGCCCTGCTTATCTTAACTCTTTACTGCTCTAGATTTTCCCTATTTTTTTTCTATTTATCCCCTCCTAAATTTCACCCTTCCAGTGTATATCTAACCCCCAACCCCCTACTCCAAGTCCATTCGCACCTACCTTGTCACTGTCCTTAAAAAAAAAAAAAAAAAAAATCCTTCTCTCTACCCTTTGTAGTTGTATGCTAAATGCTAACTATATCAAAGTTTTATGCTTTTTTGTAAGATTGGTTTGCTTATTCTGTTTATTTGATTGTATGATTTTGTTAGCTGGGTTCTAGTCACCTTTATTGGAGGATATTAATATTGCAAACGCTTTTCTGTTCAGTGCCTTGTGTGTTGTACCTGGTTGTGTTGTATTTTGTACCTTTAAATCTAAGCAGGAGAGAGAGAACTACATAAACAGGCGTCCTAAAAAGATAGATCATGGGGAGGCTAAGAAACAACCCGCCTATGAAAGAAAATCAGCCATCACCAGAAAATGAAGTAAACGATTTAGAGGCAAGCAACCTACCAGAGCAAGAATTCAGAGTAATGATCATGGGATGGCTAAAAAGAATGGAAGACAAATTTGACAATATGAGTAAGACCCAAGAGGAAATGAAGAAGACCCAAGAGGAAATGAAGGTGACCCAAGAAGAAATGAAAAATGACATAGCTACTGTAAAGAACTCAATAGAAAGCATCAAAAGTAGGCTAGATGAAGCAGAGGACCGGATCAGTGAGCTTGAAGACAAGATGGAAAAAAATACCCAATTAGAGCAGCTTTTAGAAAAAAAAATTAAAAAGCAGGAAGAGAGCCTACGGGAACTTTGGGACATTACAAAGCAAAACAATATTAGAATAATAGGGGTTCCAGAAGGAAAGGAAACAGAGGAAGGCATAGAAAAACTGTTTCAAGATATAATGACAGAAAACTTTCCTGAGATAGAGAAGAAAAAAACCATACAAATACAAGAAGCTCGTAGAGTCCCAAGCAAAATGAATCCCCAAAGACCAACAGCTAGGCACATTATAATTAAAGTGCAAAACAACAACGACAAAGCAAGAATCTTAAAAGCAGCTAGAGAGAGACAGAAGGTCACATATAAAGGAACCCCCATCAGACTAGCAACTGATTTCTCCACAGAAACTCATCAGGCCAGAAGGGAATGGGATGAAATATACAAAGTCATGCAAAGGAAGGGTCTGAATCCAAGAATACTGTACCCAGCAAGGCTATCAATCAAGATTGAAAATGAAATCAAGAGCTTCACAGACAAAAAAAGACTAAAGGAATTTATCTCCACCAAACCAGCAATGCAAGAAATGCTAAAGGGTTTACTGTAAAAATGAAGAAATAGGAAGCAAAGAAGGAACACAGGGGTATAGAATAAAAATGGCATCAAATACCTACTTATCAATAATAACTTTAAATGTAAATGGTTTAAATGCTCCAATCAAAAGACATAGGGTAACAGAATGGATAAGAAAGCAAGACCCATATATCTGCTGTCTACAAGAAACACACTTCAGGAAAAAAGATGCACACAGGCTGAGGGTGAAGGGATGGAAAAAGATTTTCCAGGCGAACGGAAATGAAAAAAAGGCTGGGGTAGCAATACTTATATCTGACAAATTAGATCTCAAAGTGAAGGACATAAAAAGAGATATTGAAGGCCACTTCATTATACTAAAGGGAGCAATCCAACAAGAAGAAATAACCCTGGTAAACATATATGCACCCAATATGGGAGCACCCAAATACATAAAGAAACTGCTGGAGGACATTAAGGGAGAGATTAATAGCAATGCAATCATAGTAGGAGACTTTAATACTCCACTGTCACCTCTAGACAAATCATCTAAACAAAAAATCAGTAAAGAAACGTCAATCCTAAATGACGTACTAGACCAGATGGAATTAATCGACATCTTCAGAACATTTCATCCCAAAGCCACAGAATATACATTCTTCTCAAGTGCACACGGGTCATTCTCAAAGATAGACCACATGTAGGGACATAGGCAAAGTCTCTTCAAATTCAAGAAGATAGAAATCTTATCAAGCATTTTCTCAGATCATAGTGCCATAAAATTGGAAATCAACTACAATAATAATAAGCCAAAGAAATTAAACACATGGAGACTAAATAGCATGCTATTGAACAAAGACTGGGTTACCAGAGAAATCAAGGAAGAAATCAAAAACATCATGGCAACTAATGACAATGAAAACACAACAATCCAAAATCTATGGGATACAACAAAAGCTGTTTTGAGAGGGAAGTTCATATCCCTACAAGCCTATTGCAAAAAACAAGAAAGAATGGTAACAAATTATCTAACCCTACAACTCAAACAGTTAGAAAAAGAACAGCAAGAAAGGCCCAGTGTAAGCAAAAGGAAGGAAATAATAAAAATCAGAGCGGAGATTAACGACATAGAGACCAAAGACACAATACATAAGATCAACAAAACCAAGAGCTGGTTCTTCGAACGGATAAACAAGATTGATGAGCCTCTAGCCAGGCTAACCAAGAAACAAAGAGAGAGGACCCAAATAAACAAAATCAGAAATGAAAGAGGTGAAATAACAACAGACCCAGCCGAAATACAAAGGATTATTACAAAATACTATGAACAACTCTATTCCAACAAACTGGACAACCTGGAGGAAATGGACATATTCCTAGAAAAATACAACCTTCCAAAACTCAATCAGGAAGAATCTAAAAATCTCAATAGACCAGTAACTTGGGAAGAAATTGAAGCAGTCATCAAAAAGCTTCCAGCAAACAAAAGCCCAGGGCCAGATGGCTTCACAGGAGAGTTTTACCAAACATTCAAGGAAGAACTAAAACCTATCCTCCTCAGACTTTTCCAAAAAATTCAAGAGGAAGGAACACTGCCAAACTCCTTTTATGAAGCCAGCATCACCCTAATACCAAAACCAGATAAAGACAACTCAATGAAAGAGAATTACAGGCCAATATCCCTCATGAACATAGATGCCAAAATCCTCAACAAAATTCTAGCAAATCGGCTCCAGCAGTACATCAGGAAGATCATACACCATGACCAAGTAGGTTTTATTCCAGGAATGCAAGGATGGTACAATATTCGCAAATCAATAAACGTGATACATCACATAAACAAATTGAGAGATAAAAATCATATAGTCATATCTATCGATGCAGAAAAGGCATTTGATAAAATCCAACACCCTTTCCTGATAAAAGCTCTCAACAAGGTGGGAGTACAAGGATCATACCTCAACATAATAAAAGCTATATATGATAAACCCACAGCCAACATCATGCTCAATGGGCAAAAACTAAAACCATTCCCTCTAAGAACAGGAACAAGACAGGGATGCCCACTCTCACCACTCCTCTTTGACATAGTACTGGAAGTACTCGCCATTGCAATTAGACAAGAAGAGGAAATAAAAGGCATCAAAATTGGAAAAGAAGAAGTAAAGCTGTCACTATTTGCAGATGACATGATATTGTACATAAAAAACCCAAAAGACTCCATCAAAAAGCTAATAGACTTAATAAACGAATTTGGCAATGTAGCAGGATACAAAATCAATGCCAAGAAATCAATGGCATTTCTCTACACCAATAGTGAACTTACAGAAACAGAGACTAAAAAAGCAATCCCGTTTACCATCGCACCAAAAAAATTAAGATACCTAGGAATAAACTTAACCAAGGAGGTAAAAGACCTATATGCAGCAAACTACACGACACTGAAAAAAGAAATAGAGAAAGATGTAAACAGATGGAAGAACATACCATGTTCATGGATTGGTAGAATCAACATCATCAAAATGTCCATACTTCCCAAAGCAATATACAAGTTCAATGCACTCCCCATGAAAATACCATGGACATACTTCACAGACCTGGAAAGAACTCTCCAAAAATTCATTTGGAACAATAAAAGACCCCGAATAGCCTCAGCAATCTTGAGAAATAAGAGTAAAGTAGGAGGAATCTCAATACCAGATTTCAAGCTGTATTACAAAGCAACTGTTCTCAAAACAGCCTGGTACTGGCACAAGAACAGACATATTGATCAATGGAATAGATTAGAGAATCCAGACATCAACCCAAATCAATATGCTCAATTAATATTTGACAAAGGAGGCACGAACATACAATGGAGCCAAGACAGTCTTTTCAATAAATGGTGTTGGGAAAATTGGACAGAGACATGCAAAAGAATGAAACTAGATCACCAACTTACACCATACACAAAAATAAACTCAAAATGGATACAGGACTTAAACATAAGACGGGAAACCATAAAAATACTAGAGGCATCCGCAGGCAGCAAAATCTCAGACATATGCCTAAAGAACTTCTTCACTGATACTAACCCTAGGGCAATGGAAGCTAAGGGGAAAATAAACAAATGGGACTACATCAAAATAAAAAGCTTTTTTACAACAAAAGAAACCATCAACAAAACAACAAGAAAACCCACTCTATGGGAGAACATATTTGCAAACGATATCACTGATAAAGGTTTAATCTCCAACATCTACAGACAGCTTATACAACTCAATAAAAGGAAAATGAATGAGCCAATTAAAAAATGGGCAATGGACCTAAATAGAATCCTCCCAAAAGAAGACAGAAGGAAGGCCAAGAGGCACATGAAAACATGCTCCAAGTCACTAATTATCCGAGAGATGCAGGTCAAAACAACAATGCGGTACCATCTCACACCTGTCAGAATGGCCAACATCAACAAAACAACAAACAACAAATGTTGGCGAGGTTGTGGAGAAAAAGGAACCCTCCTGCACTGCTGGTGGGATTGCAGGGTGGTGCAACCACTGTGGAGAACAGTATGGAGCTTCCTCAAAAAACTGAAAATGGAACTCCCATTTGACCCAGTAATCCCACTACTAGGAATATACCCCAAGAAACTAGAAAGACCAATCAGAAAGGATATATGCACCCCTATGTTCATAGCAGCACAATTTACAATAGCTAGGACTTGGAAACAGCCTAGGTGCCCGTCAGCAGATGAATGGATCAGAAAACTATGGTACATCTACACCATGGAATACTATGCTGCCATAAAAAGGAAGGAATTCTCATCATTTGCAGTAACCTGGATGGAATTGGAGAGCATCATGCTGAGTGAAATAAGCCAGTCAATGAAAGAGAAACACTACATGACCTCACTCATTTATGGATATTAAAGAACATTATAAACGAATGAACAGAAAGATAGATATAGTGACAGTAAAACAACAGGCAGACTGCCAAATGACAGCGGGGGGGGGGGGGGGGGAGGGTAGGGAGTTCTGGGGGAGATAAGAGATCAACCGAAGGACTGGTATGCTTGCATATAAGAACAACCAATGGACACAAAACTCTGGGGAGGGAGGGCACCTATGGGGGGGGCAATGATAAACTATGTACACAGATAATACCTTAATAAAAAATATTTAAAAAATAAAAAAAATTAAAAAAAAATAAATTTAAAAAAAAGAAAAATAAGAAAAATAAGCCAGTTGGAGAAAGATAAATATCACATGGTATCACTCATTTGTGGAATATAATGAATAACGTAAACTGATGAACAAAAATAGAGCCAGAGGGAAAAATATATTTAGAATATAATAGAAGTAATCCTGTTATTTGCAGATTTTTTAATATTTCCTGAAACTTTTGTGATATCATACTACATTAGCACAGTTTTGGTAATTTTATTATAATTAAAATCCTTTTTATTGAATGTAAAAAGAGGCATACCAAATTTTTTTAAATAATTTAATGAAACATTATCTCCCTTTATTAGTGATTTTGCTCCTTGATTTCAGTTAAATTCACTAAAACATGTGCCTAACGCATAAAGACACTTATAACAAATACTTCCTAAAGTGAGCTGAGAAGTAGTGTTACATAATTCTCTTTGATGGGTGATAAAGGAATATGGAGCCCACCTTAATCCAAGACTTTTACCATTAACGTTAATACAGTGCTGATATACTTAATCACTCTGTTTTAGTTTTTATGAACTGTGCTGTATTGTGACATGTAAAAATCAATGTTAAAAAGCTGAATTATATGACTACATTTATATAAATTATATAATTGTTCATATGGTGGATTATTATAGAATATTACCAATTCATTAGTAACAATAAACTTTTTCCCAAAGTTATATAAAAGACACATGGAATTACTTTATTTTTAGTTTTTCTCCCACAGTATAAACCACTTTTCTCTGCCTACGATGTCACTATCTCTCCAGCAGGTTAACCCCAGGAGGCTTAGCAACTGCAATTATTACATTTAAATATTCCACTTATCTGTCAAGGCTTAAAAGAATTCTGTGGTGTCAGTTTAAATATAAATATATATAATTCTAGTTAATCATCACTTAAGCAGTTTTGAAAACCACATTGCTCACTGCTGCAAATTTCAATGTTATATTGTGTGTGTTGTGCAGTTTGCTATATTGCAAGCCTCTCTATTGATTTATTGGTTAAGAAAATGTCCATACTGATTCTGCCAGCCATAAGTGTTCCTTTTATACAGAAAATACATAGTTTCTCACTGAGGTAAACTTGTCAAGATCATTTCAGTTAATCGTTGAAGAGAAAAGAACACCAGAAAAATCACTTGGTGCTTTACACGGAGCTCAGAGTGAGGTTGGAAGTCTCATATAAATACAGTATTTCGAGAAAATCCCAGCAAAACATATTGCCAGCTTGCACTTGTTTCCTCTGCTTCTAAAGGAAACCTTTCTATTTGCCAGTAGCCATACCAACGGTCAATAGCTTCCATTCTTCTTTTGCCTTTTAATGTGAGTACAGATTTTGCACATTTCGTAATTTCATCTTATAAACAGCTTCAATAACCCTGCAATGAAAATCAGGCATTTTGATAGTATAGTAACTACAGCTACATAATTTTACACCAGGATGGGTCATAGGGTTGCTATATTTACCTTTAAGTTAGACTTGTTCATGTGTCCGTATTTATTTATCCTACTTGAATAGCCCTTACAGTGAAGATAAAAGTGTAATTATTTTTACAACAATGAAAGATTCAGGGTGCCAGAACCTCATATCCAGCAACCATAACTAGCACCAGTGAATAGCACTTCAAGGCTTTTAATCTCCATGACAACCTACCTTGCGTTCTTCAATAAAATACCACTTTGCATGCATACAAACATATTCTTTATGCACACAGTCTACTTGTTAATAAATATCATCTGCACTGAGCACACAAAAAAAAGCCTTGCTTTTAAATAACTCTGAGTTCTCTCTATAAAAGTAATTAATTGAACTGAGAAAGAACTTAATTTATATCTTTACATCTGTAGCACACCTACACAATAAGCCACCAAAAGACTTTCTGAAATAGATGTTGAAACTGATACCTTCTTCAATATGAAATGCTGTGGAGACACTACCCCCCAAGCTCTCTTGGGTGTTGTATCAATAATACTTTCTTGTGGTGAGTAGATAATTTCACGTTAGGCCTCCTTGTTGCTAATGTTCTACCATAGGAGAAAGTACGCCATTACAGGCTAAGCATTTTCTATTTATTCTCTCAATTGTTAAAGAAAGTTCTCTAATATTTAGGGTAAGGCTGACTCATCTGTTGATTGCTCTGGTTCTTGGCATCTTTGTTCTTGACAGCTTTTGTTCATTTTGCTTCTTACTAGTTTTTACAAGTCAGAATAGATCAGAAAGAATTGGCAGAAAAACCCTGAAACTTTCAAGGGGTGTTTCATCCTGCCCATTTTAATAAAAGATGCTGGGTAGAAGACAAAAGTAGTAAATTAAGATTTGAAAGTGTTGATTTGGTTTTCCATATCTCATTTTTTGAGAGGAGCAGAATAGGTTTATTGCATGGAACCTTACTTTCTTTTCAAATTGTCAGTCTAAGATGGCTTCTGTATAGATCAGAAGGAAAGGTCTTAGAAATCAGAGGACCTGAGACAATGTGAAGGCCATTTGAAGATTTTACCAAGATAGATTGCACTTTAGTTTTTAGACTAGAGGCCCCGTGTAGGAAATTTGAGCACAGGAGGAGAGGGGATACTGGGCATCAGACCTAAACCAGCAGTTGGACATCCCTCTCACAATCCGGGACTGCTGGCTCCTAATGGCTCACCTGCCTGCCTGCCTGATCGCCCCTAATTGCCCCCCCCACACACACACACACCAGCCTGGTCACTCCAAACTGCCTGCCCCCTTTGTCGGCCTGGTTGCCTCTTAACTGCCCCCTGTGCCGGCCTGGTGGCCCCACGCAGCCTACTGTTCAGTCATTTCTGTGACAGCATCCAGACAATTTGCATGTTCCTCTATTATTAGCATAGATGATCCTTCACTTCATTATGAAAACAATTTATCCTTTCATGTCGCTGGTTCCTTTTAAAAATGATTTATTTACTCTCTTGCCTTCTTAGCAGACTGAGATCGTGTTAATTACTGTATGCATTACATAAAAGTCTTAGTAGATTTGGAAAAATATTTTGAATATAATAACCTCTATCTAAAGAAAACAACTAAAAACAAAACAAAAAAAACAGGATATTGTAGTCTCATGTATCTTAAACTAAAATAATGTAGAAGCGAAGTGTTTGTCTTTCCCTGCATAGGACAGCATGTCTATTTTGCTGTCTTCTCCTCCACATTAGCAGTATTTTCAGGATCCTGAGGTTCACTCTATTCATTTTGTCCAACAGCCAGTACAGAATCAGAAAAGAAATTTGTACACACTCTAACAATCATTTTATTAAAATAAATAAATTTATTGGTTTTATTTTCTTTATGATTTTTTATTTTTCAATTGCATTTGACATGGCATATTATATTAATTTCAGGTATACAGAAGAATGATTACATTTACATAACTTACAAAGTGATCACCCCACTACGTCCACCACCCATCTGACACCATATTTAGTTATCACAATATTACTGACTATATTCCCTACGTTATACATTTTTTCTTTGAATTTTACAAAACAACCAATTTCAGTAACTTGTTTTATTGTACAATATAACTGGATATTTTTCCTGAATTGACCGGTTATTTTGGCATATAAGAATACTTTCAAATGTAGTAATGATTATATAGCAATGTCAGACAACCTGTTTTGTTTTGTCTTTTTCAGGTTCTGAAAGTTTAGGCAACAAAATAGGTATACTTTATAAAATATGAATCTAGTGTTTGGGGGGTTGGTAGGTCTTCAACAATGTTGGCTTTTGGTGTATGTGAAAGTCCTTCAACTGGTCTGTGACCTTCTTAAGAGCCAGCACCTTGCATCTCCTTAATGTTTTCTGATTTCCAAAAACAGTGGCCATCACATTTAAAAAATGCCTCACAAATGTTTGTTTAATACAACCAAATTAAATTCCAAGTAAAATCACTTTCAAGCACAACATTCTAACCATTAGGTCCTAGCACATTTCTTGCTTGGTATTGAGTTAGAAGTCTTTTGCATTTAGAAGATTGAAAATTGGCCCACATAAGCAATATTTAAATGCTTTGATTAGTGCATTAAAACTAAGAATCAACATTTCTATTTTTGTATCACATTTCTATTTTTATTTCTTTAAATATTGCTATGTATAGTAATAATGCATCCTCAGCAGCAGTCTTTTCCCTGATACTATCATGGTGAGATAAGCAATATAGTAAGACCCAATAACTCTGAGAAGAAAACGGCATTTCTTCCACTATTTTTAAGTGAATATAGTTCTTATAAAAATATGTACACCAAAATAAGCTTTTTAAAAATATGTTTATTGATTTCAGAGAGGAAGGGAGAGAAAGAGATAGAAACATCAATGATGAGAATTATTCATGGCTGCCTCCTGCATGCCCCCTGCTGGGGATGGATCCTACAACTGGGGCATGTGCCCCGACCAGGAGTCAAACTGTGACCTCCTGGTTCATAAGTCAACACTCAACCACTAAGCCACACAGGCCTGGCCAATAAGTTTTTTAGTCACAAAAGTCTAAAGTAAACCATGAAGATACCATGTAATTTTTCTTTTGCCTTCAGGAAAAATAAAACCAAACCCCAAAAAATCAGCATTCTATTATCTGAAAAGTTACCAAAGAAGGAGACTTTAAGTGATTAATTTTGTCACACATTCTAGTGATTCACAACACTTACCTATATATGTAAAAGACACTTTGCTAATATGCAAAGTGTCCCCTCAGGAGTTCAGTGGGGAGACCAGGAATTTGATCGCTCACAATGACATGTGCTGATGACCAGAGGGCAGCACAGAACATGGCGGGCGACCAGCAGCAGTGGGGGAGGGAGGGAGGCACTAAGGGAGCAAGGGAAGGAGGAGGCAGGGAGACAGGGAGGCAGGGAACCTTATCAGCCCTGATTGCTGACCAAATCAAGGGACCCTAACTGTGCACAAATTTTGTGCACTGGACCTCTAGTATAGTATAACCTAAGTCACAAATACAGCTAAAACATAAACTCACCTTTTCTTGTTTAACCTCAATAAAGCTAGTAACATTTGTTATGTAAAAAATAAAATAATTATTAGGCCACTTTTTTACAATGAGCCAAAGAAGTGAGAGCTACAATTGCTATTCCCACATCAGAATTTGCAACCCAAACAACCAGTAGTTTAATGTTTACATTTCCAGTGAGCCATTGACTAGGATCACTTGCGGTTGGGATTTACCAAAATGAGTGATGTAAAATACCGCCCTACCTCAACAGTTGTATTTTTGTGGACTTACTAATTGTTTCTATAGTCAACTGACTACTCTTTTAGCTTATATAAAGACTAGAGGCCCAGTGCACAAAATTTGTGCCTGGAGGAGTCACCTCAGCCTAGCCTGTACCCTCTCCAATCTGGGATCCCTCTCACAATTCTGGATCACTGGCTCCTAATTGCTCACCTGCCTGACTGCCTGGTAACCCTAACTGCCTCCCCCTGCCAACCAGGTTGCCCCTAACTGCCTCCTCCCTGCCAGCAGCCCTGCTGTTCGCTCCTAACTACCACTCCCCTTGGAACCTGGTCATCCCTTACTGTTCCCCTTGGCAGTCTGGTAGCCCCCAACTGTCCCTCTTGGCAGTCTGGTAGCCCCCAACTGCCCCCCTGCTGACCTGGTCACCCTATGTAGCCTGATTATTCAGTTGTTTGGTCATTCCTCACTAACCCCTTTGCCAGCCTGGGTTTAGGTAACCATCTTCTGAGGGCATGATGGGTCAATTTGCATATTATCTCTTTATTATATAGAAAACTGACTGCCTATGGTGTACTGGTAAGCAGATTCTAAAACTAAAGCCCTGATTTGTAAAGTGCCCATTTTCATGGAGTAAATGCTACCCCCTTACTAATTTTAAGCTACCAACATGAGATTACTGAATGGGAAATTGGGAAGAGAAGCACATAATCCCCTAAACTACAGTAATAACAGCCAGTTCTAGAACACCACAACTGGTTGTTGATTCTGTTTTAGGGATTGTTTTTTCTGGTTATAAAAGTAATTGGCATACAAATTGGAAATGACTAATAATAAGAAGTAGAGAAAATAGACTAGAATTCTAAAAGCCAGAGATAGTCATTTTAATATGGTATATGGCACTAGTGAATAGGGAATTCTAGGATATCTGGATTTATTTCAGTATATCTTTCTGGAAACCACAATTACTTCAATGTGTGTTCAAACTGTAATCTCACATAATAGAAAAAGAAGGATTTGGAGCCCTAAAGGAAAGGAAAGAAGTTGATCAAGTAGATGATTTAGCTATGAATCTTAAGTAGCTAAAGCTGAAAGAAAATAACTCAGAAATTAAAACTGTATTCCTACATCTGTTAGCTCAAGGGATCTGAGGATGAAGGAGGAGCTGAAGCCATGTGTTTGGCAAGATATCATTAAGGCAAACATCATAATTGTCCAATTCTATGAAACATAACAAAATAAACAGATCAAGAAATAAGAATATTATTTTAACCATTCCCTTGTGCCCTCATCCAGCCCCTACTCCCATATTTCTCTCCAATGAGTCACCATGCTAACAATAAACACAATAGATTAGTGTTGCCTTTTTTACCTTTACATAAACCATTTTTCAATATGCATGTTTTTGTATGATTGGTTTTTCACTCACATTGGTGCACATAACAGTAATTTTAATTTTCATTGTTATATAGTATTCCACTGAACACTCTATTTCTATCACTATTTTTATCTAATATACATTATATGCTTATTGTTTGCATGGTATATATTTTTCCATCCTGTCTTGTAATTCTTTTTTACTTCAAAAAGTGTATCTCATGTGTGTGCTCCCTCCTGGGAGCACACCCCTGCCTTTCTCTTTTCCCAGTATGCCAGTCCCTAGGTCAGATTATTTGTCCCGAAGCAACACGATCAGTTAGGAAGCAATTGCAAACCCCAATGGAATGATAAGGAGAACTTGAGTTGGAGCAGTGGACATGAAATTGCAGAGAAGACAGTTCCAGAAAAATTAAGGAAATAGTAGCAGGACTTAGTGATCCATTGGATCTTGTGGCTGAAAGGGAAGAAATTTGAGAGGACTCCAAAGTTTATAGTTTAAGGGACTGGGCAGATCATATTGCCACCAATAAAAATGGGGGAAAAATAGTTTCAGGAGGTCCGTGATGAAAAGATTTAACCAGGTAATGAATTATAGTTTCTTTCAAGTGTTGCAATACATTAAGTATTTTTAATCACACAGTATGTAACAAACATTTTTAATAGAAAATTGTATTTTTCTACTTAATCTAGAATATGTTTGTTATGGGATGTTAAACCTGTTTGTTGTGGCAGAATGCACAGGAGGACGGTCAGCCAGCTCTTTGAGGGAGGAAAGTTCAGCCTTTATTTTGCAGATCTGCTAGTCCAGGGGACTTCCTGATCCAAAGCCTGAACTAGACTTGTGGGGAGGCTCTCCTCCAGTGGAGGGCCCTTGAGGGTCCCCACAGCTCCCCCCAAGTCAGTCTTGGCAGGGTCTTGGGGGCATGCTCCACAGCTCTGCCCAATCAGCTGAGATGGGGCCCTGGGATTAGGCTCCGCAGCTCCGCCCAAGTTAAGTCAGAGCGGGGAAGTAAGACCATAGTTTTAACCAGATACTGAACTAGGTTGCAAGCCCTCCCCATTTTCCTTTTCATTCCCCCAGACTAGCAGGTGTGCGGGGCAAAAAAAGGTTAACCTTTCCTCACTCAGAGTGCTGGCTGATTGTTATTCTGTGCATTCTGCTACAAGAGTTCACTTAAACTGTAAATGAACTAACTCGCCAGTCCTGTATTACTTAAGTCCCCTTGATAAGTAAGAAACTTGAGACTCTCAGTCTAGCTTTCCTTGCAGAGTGTTTGAAATAAAGAATACTTCTAGATGAAACCGGTTTGGCTCAGTGGGTAGAGCGTCGGCCTGCGGACTCAAGGGTCCCAGGTTCAATTCCGGTCAAGGGCATGTACCTTGGTTGCGGGCACATCCCCAGTGGGGGGTGGGCACGAGGCAGCTGATTGATGATTCTCTCTCATTGATGCTTCTAACTCTCTATCCCTCTCCCTTCTTCTCTGTAAAAAAATCAATAAAATGTATTTTTTTAAAAAAGAATACTTGTAGCAGATTCAAATCTACTGAACACAGTGTAAAAACAATCTATCCCACACCTTGGAGGCCCCGTTAAAAACAAAATACTGAGTTTATGAGCCATAAATCTTACCCAATATGATAATTTCTAAGTTCCCAACTAACACACTAGATCTCTAACAGTATAAATGAGTATCATAATGTGTGAGAGGGAAGTATGAATGATGTAAAAGCATGGAGAAGACCCCAGGAAATTAATCATGACACTACAAGTGCTACTTATAGTGATTGTATTTTATGAAAATCAGTTGTTAGTAGCTATAAAACCAATTGGTATATTGTTCATCCTCTCTTCTCTTGCCTCTCTTTTGTCTTTTGTTCTCTGCTAATTCCTTTCTTTTCTGATTTCTCTCTGCCTTATCTTTTTTCTCCTTTTCAAAGTCAACTATCCCTCTTTTCATCTTTTCCTCATCTTCCTTATTTCTAGTCCTATTTTTAGCTTCCCTTCTTTACCAAAACATGTCTTAGGGTTAGGGTTAGGGTTATTGTGAAATCATTGCCATATGAGGGATTTTAGTCTTCAGCTTCATGAGGCATGAAATTGGGAAGAACTTCAGCTCACCATTTAGGTATCAATAGCAACCAAAACAAACTGGGGAAAAAATGCTATGTATTTCAAATACCAGAAAAATATAGCATTTTTTGCAAATTAACTGGCATGCTTCTATGATACTTTTCCACCCACATTTTTTTTTTTGGCTTTATATTCTTTGAATTTTCCCTCATATGGCAATGATTTCACAATATTCTCTATAGGAAAAATAATGATACTGCTACAAGTTGTGCCCTACAACAGGAATATGAAATATGTCCTATCTCATGCATTTCCTATTAATAAAGAAAAATGAGTGCTACATTTATCACAGCCTCTGACCCATTGTCAAATATATTCCTAATAGGAGAAAATTTTTGTTTCAATCGAAGTCAGTAAGAACCAGATTATACAATTTCCCACGTGTAATGATTGGAAGAAATTTACACAGATTAGTTCTAATTGATATTATTTCCAGCATATTTCTCCTCCACTACCCACGCATCCCCGGTGGTAGCCTGCCAATACAATCCCAAACAGAGGAACACAGCAGGCTTAAAGAAAAAGGGCAAGAAAGGACTCTGAATGGTGCTTACTCATCCAATTAACATTTCGAAGAAAACAGATAGCAAGAAATCATACTGTCCCAATTACTTACTGAGAATGGTTTGCCATGAGCAAACCATTTCCGTTCTGAGGGAGGTTTTGTGCTTGTAATGGTTTTTTGACATCAGCAAAGTTGTGGGAAACTTACTCTTCAGTAATTCTGGGGAACAAATTTTGCCTGTTTTTCTCCTTTCCTTTGAAAATCATGCTAGCGGGTAATGAGATAGGATTTGGGGGCTGGAAAGGTATGGTGTTTCCCCGGGCAGGATGGTCTCCCAGGTTCTTGTCCATGGAGTCGAAGAATGAAACTACAGACAAAAGGTGTATATTTATTGAAGAATAAGTAAAGGTGGAGATTTATTGAAGAATAAGTACAGACTCCCACTTGGGGAGAGGGGAAGAGTCATACCGAGTCTCTTTTCCCTATGGTTTATAAAGGCTGCAGATCTTTGTGCCTTGATATCCCCTCTGATTGGTCACTATTCCCCTTTGATTTGGTTACTATAGCAACTCCTGAGCTAAAAGGTGAACCTCACTTGGGATGCGTCAGGCTCTCTTCCCCCTTGGTTCTCCCTGTGGACTTTCTTCCTCCTTCTTTATTTTTTGTAAATATAGACATTTTGCTACTCCCAGCTCCCTTATCTTATGAAATGTAACTGCTGCCTCTTTGCAGCTTGTGCTTTTTCCATGAACCCCTTAATTTTAAAAATTCTCTAAACATGCCTGTTTCACCCCTAAAAATTCCTATTTCAGTAACAATGTGCACCACCAGACTCTAAATGACCAAGAAGAATTTCTCTCTCTCTCTGTGTGTGTGTGTGTGTGTGTGTGTGTGTGTGTGTGTGTGTGTGTTGAGGGTGGAGGGATAGAGAAACAGCTATAGAACTGTTTGAAGAAATGACTTCTCCCCAAAAAATCAAAACTAAAAGAATGAGATTTCAGGCCTGGAATTTTAGGGATATGGAGACAATAGGTATTCTCATAACTGCCAAAATAGTATCGGTGGACAGTTTTTTTGTGCGTGCTTTTTTTTTTCAAAGTTTTTTTTTAATATATATTTTATTGATTTTTTACAGAGAGTAAGGGAGAAGGATAGAGAGCTACCGTAGAAACATCGATGAGAGAGAAACATCAACCAGCTGCCTCCTGCACATCCCCCACCAGGGATGTGCCTGCAACCAAGGTACATGCCCTTGTCCGGAATCGAACCCGGCACTCTTCAGTCGCAGGCCGATGCTCTATCCACTAAGCCAAACCAGTTTCAGCAACAGTCTTTTTAAAACTGGATAATCAAGGGGTCCTGGCTGCCTGTCACTACTTGAGCCAGGTAAGCAGAGACAGAGTTGAATCATATACGAGCATTTATTCCAGTTCTGCCATCACTATAGGAGAGCAACAGGTCATCTACAAAATCTGCTCTGCAACCCCCCATAAACCAACTGTTTATATAGGGTAGGACAAAGATTGCTTGGGAAAGTAGGAATTACATGGGGTCTGGTATGGGACTCCATTGTTTGGGCAACAAGATAGTTAATCTTTCCGTGATAATAGGCAGTTCTTGAACCAGAATGGACCTCACTCCAAGGTTGACTGCCAGGTCCAAGGTTGATTCCCAGCCAGGTTAGAAAGTCCTTCCTTTCATCAGAATAAGGCAATCACAGTTAGCAGAGCATGATTAACATCTCTTGTAACCACAGCTAGTTCCTAATATTCTATTTTTGCCCCTAACAACTGGTTATTATTCGGTAAAGAAACCCTGATCAAACCATTGCTGTGTCGCTAATTCTAAAAGAACATGTCCAGGAATTCATTCCATCCTATGATTTCCCAGACTTTGGATATATTTGCTTCAGTGTGGCTCCTCTTTATGTATAAAAGTTATAGCAGATTGGACACATTTTGAGCCACAGACAAAATATTCTAAGTTGAAGTATCTATTGAATTTTACTTGCCAGTTTTCATGGCATTTATCATTATCTAAATGGTTGTAGTCATTAATTCCAACAATGGTACACATTTTATATGAGAAAGGCACCAGTATATTGGCAAAGACCTCATCAAACATTAGTCAGGCTCCTCAGCTCAGTCTGATTTTCTTTATATCACCCCATTTTAGAAGAAAAAAAAAAGGAAAAAAAAGCATGTTAATTCAGTTTAGTAAGACTCTCCACTCTGGATATCCAATCACCTTCGATGTCTGATCAAATTCCTTATCTACACGCTCCCTTAGGTTGTATGAAATCACCCTGGACTGCCTTCAGCAAGAAATCTATCGAGTGGGTTTAGCCAGAGTGCCCCCTGACCCCTGCTGTTTCCTCTTAGCAGTTTTCTGTCCACTGACCCCACCCTGCTCCGTGGCTGTAAGTCCACACTTGCTCACGCTGTATCTAGAATTGAGCCCAGTTCTCACTGAGGTCTGTTTTCCCCTTTGCCATAGTTCCCGAATAAAGTCTGCTTTTACTGCTTGAAATACTGCCTCGCTGGTTTTTCTTTAACAACATGGAAGCTTGCAATCATTAATTGCAGCGGAAAGTAACGAACACTTGCACCATCGTGGTAAGGCCTTACGAACAGTCCTTGAGTACATTAAAAAATTAGACTGACAGCTTTGAAACACACCGTCCTCTGTTTATCCATAAAACATGTATATGATTGCTACCAGAAATTCTAAGCTTCCTTTACGAATGATCCTCTGTCTGCCCCTCTCGAGAGTGAGAAGAGGGTTCACATTGCGGCCCATTCAGTTCTTGGCTCCTCTGCTGAGACTGCCAATTAGAGCATTTTGTGATATGGACATCTGTCCACTGGACCGGGACCAGCTCATCTCACAGAGCAGTTGTCAAATGGTAGCAACGTTTCATGACAACCTGTACTGGATTCAAACCCATGCCCTTGGGTGACATGGCTTCCTCTCCTATCACTAAATCCCAGAATTTAGGCACACTAATATTCAAAGCAAACTAATTACAAAATCCTCATTTCCTTTAACTCATGGGAATTTTCCTGATGCTTGCTTTTTATCATAGAAAAAGTATCTACTTAGCATATTTTTTTTATTTTTGGAAACCTTGGCACCTTTCAAGGGATTGTGAAAAAAAATTATATATTTAACATTGTTTCAATGAATGTTTTCTGAGTACCTACTTACCTGTTAGGGAAGATGCTACGAGTTTCCTTTTTTTTTCCTGAATATATTTGTGGAATAGCTGAAAACTTCATTTCATCCCTTCTCTATACCTAGTTCTTTCCTTTCTTTTTTCTTTTTTTAATTCAGCATATAGTATAAGGTAAGAGGAGCAGAAACTTTTATAAGGCAAAAGGTAATGTTTGAAGTTACAGCAGTTTGAATATAGCTTAGTTTCTCAACTATATATAATTACTTAGAAGAGAAAAATCGTAAGAATAGGTTTATTGTTACACTTTTGCCAGTGGGTGTGTGAAGTGATTTAACTTACAGGTAATGATTATGTAATTGTATTGATACAGGGCATACAGCCTACCAACCTTAGTGAATCATCCAGACTGACAAGAGGAGGTGTGACAACTCTGCCTGCTTCTTTTCTGTTTCATACCCCTGCCATCACAAAGGGGAGAAGTCTTTTTTTTAAAATATATTTTATTGATTTTTTTTTTTTTTTTACAGAAAGAAAGGGAGAGGGATAGAGACTTAGAAACATTGATGAGAGAGAAACATCGATCAGCTGCCTCTTGCACATCCCCTACTGGGGATGTGCCCACAACCAAGGTACATGCCCTTGACTGGAATTGAACCTGGGACCCTTCAGTCCCCAGGCCAGTGCTCTATCCACTGAGCCAAACCGGTTTTGGCAAGGGGAGAAGTCTTGCTCACAGGTTGGGAGGGCAGTGATAGGTGAGGCATCAAAGCTCCAAGATCACAAATATAAATGAATCAAGACCATGTGTCGATTCCAAGTGGTATAATTTTAAAATGAATTGGGTGGTGGTGAGACTAAATGCTGACGGTGTCATAAGAGATACAATGCAAATGGCTGGAAGAAGGTACCTACCATTCAGAAATGAAGTTCTAAGCTTTACAAAGCTGAACTAAGATACAAATTAATCTTACTGATCTCTTCCAGGATGTTGGTCCCTGTTTTACCTCTCTTGGATATTTGTTGCATAAACCAAACCATTTATTTGGACAAAGAGGAGCGACATAAAATACAAAGGTCTAAGGGTAGCACTGTGTCCCGAGGTAATTAAAATTTCTGTGTTTGCAGCCATGGCACCTGCAGCCATAGCTGATTAAAAGTACAAAAATTTACATCTGGAGAGTAATTGTGCCAAGGACAATGCTTGACCAAATGTAATTAGCCGAATTTAGATAAATTCTCAATGTGCTTTCTTTAACTTGAATAGAAAAATCACACACTTCATTGAACATGAATGGATTTGAAAATGAACATTTGAATTATATGTGAGGATACTTTCCCAAAATAATAGGCCCAATATATTTCGATGTGCTAAGTAGAAGCTCTTGTTGACCCAAAGACTATATCAGCCTTCTGCTTACACTCTCAAATTCTATTTGCTGATTTTTGTTAATATTTATAATAACAGAAATAGTAGGTGAGGGGAAGCAAGACAATCACAGATCCATTTAAATCTTTACTCTTTGTTTTTCCAGTGCTTCTTGTTCTTTTTCTTAGGGGTAATTAGAGATAAATGGTATGGTATTATGTTTGCTCAGATAGCAATACAAAAATGCCTATTTCCATCATTTTCAGTAATAGACTTTCAAGCTATATTTTCCTCAAAGTTGATCCTCATTATTCCAGTAATATTTAAGCTATTAATTTCTCCAGAGAGTGCTTTTTGAAAATGGTAAATTATAAGACAAATCCCAAAATTACATTTTCTTTAATTTACAGTATTGTTCAAGCTCTCCTGTTAGCATAAATGAATAGTCTGAGCTGCAGTCTGAGAGAAAAAAAAAATCCTTGTGCATTAAACAGTTGGCTTGGAAACAGAAACATTAAGAATATGATTGAAATTTTTTACAGAAGATGAAGTAACAGCATGCACAAATGCTCATTTATGATAATTCTAACATTTCTGCTAGAGTTATAGAAAAGTAACAACATTTACCAAAAAAAAAAAAAAAAAAAAGGAAGAAAGGTGGAGGGTTTCACTTACTAGCCAATTGCAAAGGTATCTGCAAGGAAAGAGATTTTCACAGTTATATGGATTTCATTTTTTTCTAAGTTGCAAGTTTACCCTTTTGAAGGAACACAAAGGGCTTTTCAAAACAAAAGTCAACTGAAGCAAAAGTTATCATGTTTCATGTTTAAAGTTGTCATATTATAAAAATTCAACAATCGCAATAAGTATAGTCAAACAGCATGTTATTCTGAAAGATGTTGAAGTCTATAAAGATTTATAATCATCGGCTATTTATCTTATTACAAAAAGACATGAATTATGCTAACATGTGATGAAATCATATGAAATTTCTCCCAGAGAATATGTGTTTGTTTTATTTTTGTTTTGTCTTTGTTAGGGGTGGGGGGTTTGAGGAAGACAGATAATACTTTTTATAAAATTACGAAGAAGACTAGTCTTGTAAAAGCTATAAATAATCTGAAAAATGGTCTATGATAACCACCTAAGGCCTAAGTAAGCATTTGTAATTCTTCAAATGAAAAGCTTCAAATTCACTCAGAGACTAAGAATATCACTTCCTCCATCTAGTGGTAATGTATTGTAATTCTCCCAAATTCTAAAATAACCTCAATGTGGGTTTGGGGAACAAGAAGAGATAAACCAAAGAACTTATATACTTATATGCATAGTCCATGGACAGGAGCAATAGGGTAGTGAAGACCTGGGGGGATGGGGTAAAGACAGGGAAGAGAGGTAAACGGGGGGGGGGGGGGGGGGATTGGGAGATAGCCATAATACTGTCAACAATAAAAAAAAATGTATTTTTTAAAATGTCACTTTGTTTTTATATTTATGCTAGGGTCATATAATTGTATTTATGGAAGAAATTAAGCTATATTTCTGAAAGATTTTACTACAGTCTAAAGGAATGTGGCATTACTGTCTACAATATTTTCACTCTTAAGTCAAAATGAATAAAACATAGTCTTTGTTTGCAACCTAGTCAGGGAGGCTTGACATATATGTATCAAATGTGAATAAAGGAGAGCAAGCTCTAATTATCAAGTGAGCGATAAAGGCACACACTACAAAAACTCTGAGGGAGGTGTGGTCTTTAATCCTCACCACTGGCTTCCAGGAATATACGGAACTGAAATTGTCTTTCAATTCACGGTTTTTCAATTTCCAACACTTGGAAAAGAGATAGTAGGAATTACATAACCAGAGAAGACTGAAAAGGGTATCCCAGGAGGGAGCAACAGTTACAGACAAGACTGGAAAACAAGAACTTAAATGGCTCTGACATTTTTTTAAGACAATGGGTAAATCCTTTCCCTGCAAAAAATGAGTCTATGTGTGATCAAGAGGGGTGAGAGTAGGGTACAAGTTATTATAGGTTGTACATGGTCTTGGTGTCAAGATTTGAATACTGAACTACATATCATTAGGTTCAATCCCAGGAATTATGATGGTGGCATCCTTGGATCATGTATGGTTCATAATGAGCCTTTTGTGTTCAATAATTTCTTAAAATAAGGAAGTTTTTCTGTGCATGAGCATACATACATTTCTCTACAGATAATATCCATAGTTGTCATCAGATTCCCAATGGGATTCATTGCTCTTACAATAGGTTAAAATTAAATATTTTGAACAGCAGTTGCTGAAACCGGTTTGGCTCAGTGGATAAAAACGTCAGCCTGCGGACTGAAAGGTCCCAGGTTCGAATCCGGTTGAGGGCATGTACCTTCGGTGTGGGCACATCCCCAGTAGGGGTTGTGCAGGAGGCAGCTGATTCTCTCTCATCGATGTTTCTAACTCTGTATCCCTCTCCCTCTCTGTAAAAAATCAAAATATATTTTTAAAAAATATTTTAAACAGCAAACTGACATGTTGAGCTTTGAGAAGATTCCGTTGGCTTGGCCTGTAGGATAGTTTGATATGGGCAGTTAACTTATTACTTAGGCTGATAATAGTCCTCCAAAACAAGCAAAACTGAACCATCGGCTGCCCTGTTGTACAGCACTTTGTTCCTCCCCTCTCTGGGCACTGCATACTTCCCTATGAGATCTTCTAAATGTAGAGCTGGTTCTATGATCATTTACAGACCCATATAAGTGATCCCTTCAACGAGTATCCATAAGCATACCTACAATTTAAGTGCAGTGGGTGTATCTTCTCACCACTGATGTCCATTCTCACTGCATTTCTAATTGGAACTCAGACTTCATAATGCTAGCAGTAATCATAAAAATTTTCATTTGTTAATCTAAAGAACAAAAACAAGCAAACAAATGAACACACAAAACACAAAAACAGACTCATAGAAACAGAGAGCAAACTGATGGTTGCCAGAAGGGAGCAGGGCAGGGGGGTGGGTGAAAAGGGGAAGGGCCAGATCCTCAATGATCTTGTGATAAGTCTGTATGGTGAAAGATGATTACAGACTTAGCATGGTGATCACATTGTAAGGTATATAAATAAGGTGTATAATCATTATATTGTACACCTGCAACTAATATAATATTGTATACCAACTGCACCTAAATTTTATTTACATTTCCACCTGTTGAAGTCTATATGCCAGGCATAAAGCTAGGTGCCTTTGTTCAATGAATTGAGTGCTCATTATTTGCCAGGTAGGTTATCAGCAATTCTTATGATAATCCAATGAGTTCATTATATTCCCCAATTTTATAGATGAGGAAACAGTGTAAAGGGGTTAAATTACATTACCATAGTCACCTCATTTATGCCTACTACAGCTTTGATTTCAACCCAGACCTTGCTAATTCAATAAGATGTGTCAAAGGTGGAATGTAAAAAGTATTTGGCCAGGCCCTCGCTGGTTTGGCTCAGTGGATAGAGCATCGGCCTACAGACGAAGGGTCCCAGGTTTGATTCTGGTCAAGGACGGGTACCTTGGTTGCAGACTCCTCCCTGACCCAGGCCCTGGTCAGGACACGTGAAGGAGGCAACCAATCGATGTATTTCTCTCACATGGATATTTCTCGCTGTCTTTCCCTCTCTCTTCCATTCTCTCTAAAAATAAATCAATGGGGAAATATCCTTGTGTGAGGATTAACAACAACAACAACAACAAAGTATTTGGCCAAAATGTAAGGCTTCTGAATGCATGTACCTTGTCCTGCAATAGCCATACCTGTCCATTGTTTCCCTTGTTCAAACTACCCCTACCCTTCGTAGCTCCCTTGCAAGAAGCCCAAGGGATAGGCACAGAGCCCAAAGCCAGATAATTGTGCTTGCTTTATATATGGAAGCTTTTTAAAAATATATATATTTTATTGATATTTTACAGAGAGGAAGGAAGAGGGATAGAGAGTTAGAAACATCGATCAGCTGCCTCTTGCACACCCCCTACTGGGGATGTGCCCGCAACCAAGGTACATGCCCTTGACCAGAATCGAACCTGGGACCTTTCCTTCAGTCCACAGGCCAACGCTTCATCCACTGAGCCAAACCGGTTTTGGCAATATATATGTGAAGTTTTTGTCCAAAACCCCAGAGTACAAAATGAGTAGGAACCAGTACCCAAGCCCCTTTTCATAGCTTGATGTTTCTCAAATTCTTTTACTAAGAAACTGTCTAATTGGTATGTCATACTAAAGTATCTCATGGTCAAAAATATCATGGAAATATTGCATTGTATATTTCCCTGTTGGAGTTTAAAAATGTATATTAACAGATTAAAAACTGAGACATCCTGGAGGAAAAGAAAGATGAGGTAAGACTGCTCAAGACAGTTTTCTTCAATCTTGTTTGGCCAAGAACTCTTTTACGTGAAACTCCCACTAATACACTGAACAGCAGCTCTGGCTAACACAATGACAGATTTAATACCAGCTACAGTGGTTGAAAGTAGACTCCCTCCAGGCTTCTATTGGAATAAGGAGCTCCTTCAGCAACTGAAAAATGGAATTTCTCTGACCCCAAACATTTCACTGAGAGGACAGGACAGGGTTAACTCCAGACTCCATTTTGTTCTGTGGGGCAAGGCGGGGCTAACTCCTGACTCCATCTTGTACTGTATCCCCCATTTTGTATAACTATGTCACTGTGTAACTGGACTCTATCCCTCACCCAACCAATCAGGATCAGCCAAAGCAGTGATCCAAGCCTCACCTCACCACCCATTCCCCAGATCCCTATAAATCCTTTGTTCTGTAGAAGCTGGCTCTCTTTCCACCTCGACGCTGCCTTGGTGTATGTGGGACTGAGCTCGGGCTAGCTCAGAATACAAAGGCTCTTTGCTTTTGCATCAGACTCGGCTCCCTGATGGTCTTTGGGGATCACAAAATCTGGGCATAACATCACATGTTCACTTTTCCCAAATGCAGCATATGCATAAAAAAAAGAATATAATTGTAATCCTAACACTCACAAAAAAGTTACAAGACAATTGAATTCAGACTAAATGTGACCAGACCACTGCTTCAACGATTTACAGTGTAAGCATCAATTACTTGTTAAATATTTCAAAACAACAACAATGCAATCAAATCAGGAAATAATAAAATCTAGGCCTGCATGATTCTTACCAGCCATAATCTATAGCAAAGAAAACAGAAGGCGGGAAAAGAAAAAGTGCTTCTTTGTTGGTTCTAGCATCACAGGGGTGCGAGTCAATCCAGGCCAGTTTATGGCCAGTCCCCCGCCTATGGGCTTACTTTTCACTTGGGAGAAAGAGCCATGAAAAGGTTAACTGTTACCCTAGAATTCCATATCCTATAGGGTCAGGGGAGCAGATGGGAAATCTATCATTTATACACATTGCCTCTCTCAGCGAGTACTTGAAACACTCCTCTTGTCTTTCAAATTTTAGAAATTGCATTTGGGACACCTCCACTTATAAAGGCTTTCCTAAAACACCCCTCTGACACCCCATGTCCCCAATTCGTCACCTACCATTTATTTTATATATTTAAAATCTCAAATTTCCTCTTTCCATCTCTCTCTGGTCCCTGCATTCCTGACACCCAAGTCTGAATTGACAGGGGTCTCCCTCTGGGAAACAGCTTCTGTGCCTTCTTATGAGCATAGAACACCTACATTTATACCAGGCCATTCACCAAGTCCTGGTGATTCTTTGTTCCCAATAAGATCTCAGGATAGCCGTGGTCTGTGGCTTCCAAGAGGTTGCTTTCATCTCTAAAAATCTCAGGCATGTCTTTCCATCTTCCTAGCAGAGGAAGCCCCTTGTTGCCGAATTTGCCCCAGCTGAAAAAAATGACTCAGTGGTTTTCTGAACCAGACCTGAGGGTGGTGATGTGGCTTAAAAGGCCTAATGTTATTCAACACCCATGTGCTCACATGCAATCTAGACCTTCATTGCTGTTGTTGGCTGAAGTCCATAGCAAAAGTCACCTGTAAAAAAGAGATAGATCCAATAAAATGACAGAGAAACATGGGAAAAGTTTCATGATTGCAAGCTGGGGAAATGAACATTTTTGTAGTAAGGAAGCTAGAAGGAATTTATCATAGGAATATTTTTATTTACCATTATTTGGTAATTTAATAAACAGTACTTTGATTTTTGTTTGGTGGAAAGTACAAAAAGAGCTAATAATGTCCTTAACTTTAAAAGACAGTCTCCCACCTTCCATAATTTATTTTGATACTTTATGTATCCCGCAGTATTTGCTACTAACACTACATAATGAGTGGCAAGCTCAAAGTTACAATAAATTATGTATAATTTAGTCGTTTGGAAAGTCTATAAATACAGTGTGAAGTGTTCAGCCTGTTATTTGATACAACATCTGAAATCAGATTGCTTGGATGCAAATGTTTATCTCAATATTATAATTGTGGCATGAATTCCTCTGAATTTATTTTGTTTGCAAAGAGTATTTTATTAATTAGTTACACCAGTCTCAAGGGTATTTGATTTTTTTTAGAGACATCAGTATCAAAACTTCTGCAAATATAAAATAACTAACTTTTAAAAGAAGTTTTATTAAATGATTTTTAAAGTATCATTTGGGGAGCATAAGTGCTTATAAGGGGCATATTTTCCAAACATTTCTAAGCATTGAAGAATTTACTAATTTTATTATTTATTGCTTTTCATTATCAACTCATGTTCTTTCTCTAGACAAAATCAGAGTGCAAGGGTCTTATCTTGGTGTTGAGTTATTAAGAATTAAAATATCTAATAAAGCTTACTTTCCTACATGGTAAAATTATCTATAATTCTTGTTTTAATTTTAGTTGTCAAACTATCAATTGTGATGAATCTTTGTATAGGACTATGTTGCCTCCATTTGTCCCCATTTAGGGATATATTATTCTTGAAAGGCGTATGGTTCATGTGTTTTATTACTTTTTTCATTGCAAACTCATGCTTATTGAAGCTTTGTATATGAAATTGATTTGAGGACTGAATTTAAAGTGAGTTTCTTCATGAAGAATTGAATTCAAACCTTAAAAGTGCTTGTAGGAACTGCCAACTGGAACCAATCTGAAAAACAAATTCTCACCTTGGATTGTGGGGTGGGAGAACACCCAGTATGAATTCCTGCTCCAAACCAACGTAAGGGCTAATTTGTGGTTAGTAATACTCCCAGAGATTTTTTGAAATCCCTTCTCCTACAGCCCAAGAATGAAACAAATTAATGTTCTTATTATCTTCTCTGCTGCTGGGAGGGGTAGGAGAGACCCTGATTTGCCCTTTTCTTGAAGGTATCAGCTTTAAGGGTTCCAGCTTTATGCAGAAGTCCACATCCAACATTTTGCCTTGCTCGGGCCTTAGGCTTTGTCTTCCATTCCTCACGTATGTTTCCCAGTAAAACCAACCCTCTAGGCCACCAGAGATTTAACAGATAGGGTTAATTTTTGGATTTAAACTTTCTTGTCATTTTGGCCTTGAAGCAGTGCCCTCATTTCCATATAAACTCACCCAGGCACCTAAAACAGATTCCTTGAAGGAAGAGGCTCATCTCCACGGCCAAGGAGAATATTTTCCTTATTTTGTCATGATGGGATCTCCTGGATTAGAATGAAAGAATAGCCATGCCACCTCCAGAAATTTCAGTATGACCATCTTGGCATTGGGAGCCCGAGGTCCCCAGGAGGGATATGAAAAACCAAGAGATGAAACAGAAAGAGGAGCTGTTCTCAAGAGTTTGTGATCAACAAGGGGCCTGTTCATGCTATTGGTAGTAGCAGGGGAAGAGAGAGAAAATGCAAGAGGTCAGAAAAAGTTGGAAACTAATGCCACTTGCTAGGACATGGCTCAGAAATGTCTTTGAACCAGGGAGAAATAATATGAGACTAGAGTTCCAGCTAGTTAGATGAGATCCCACTTTAAGTCTCTTGTTTGAACATTGTTATATGACCCAGGCTGTGGGCCCTAGGAAAACTGGGGCTACACACATAGGTCTAAATGTCAACCAGTCATCTCTCTTCAGTGTCCCACTTGAAGACCTAGTATACAATACATAGAACCGAACACATTATATTACAACCCACACAAAACAAAACATACAAAAGGTATCCTATATTTTTTGTCTTATTTGATGGCAGTCATCTTGTCACCCAGCTAGAGAAACTAAAATGTATCCTCTCTACTCCCCATAGTTTAAATGTTTTTAATCCTCACCTGAGGATATTTTTTCCATTGCTTTTTAGAGAGAGTGGAAGGGAAAAAGGATTGGGGGCAGGGGAGGGAGAAAGAGTAATATCCATGTGAGACACATTGATTGGTTGCCTCCTGAATGGCTCTCTCCAGGGGCCAGGAATTAAACCTGCAACCCAGGTACATGCCCTTGACTGGGAATCAAACCTGAGACCTTTCAGTGCATTGGCTGATGCTCTAACCACTATGCAATATGGGCCAGGGCTATTCCCCATAGTTTAATCCAATTATCAACCAATTCCACCGTCAAAATTATCTCACTTATATGTGAAATCTGATGAACAAAATAAACTGACAAACAAAATAGATCCACTGGCATGGAAGCATGCAACAGACTGAGGAATCTCAGAAGGAGGTGAGGGTGGGGAAGTGGCAGAGATTAACCAAAGAACTGATATGTACATATGCATAACCCATGGACACAGACAACAGTGTAGTGAAGGCTGGAGAAGGGGTGAAAATGGGAGGGGAGGTGAAACCGGTTTGGCTCAGTGGATAGAGTTTCAGCCTGCAGACTGAAAGTTCCCGGGTTCGATTCCAGTCAAGGGCATGTACCTTGATTGCAGGCACATCCCCAGTTGTAGATGTGCAAGAGGCAGCTGATCGATGATTCTCTCTCATCGATGTTTCTAACTCTCTATCCCTCTCTCTTCCTCTCTGTAAGAAATCAATAAAATATATATATTTTTTAAATGGAAGGGGAGTTTAATGGGGGGAGGAGGGGACTTCTGTAATATTTTCAACAATATAGATATATAAAATATCTATAATAATAAACACAAAATATGCAAATCAACCATACAACCAAATAGCAGGATGACTACGCTATGACATCCACTGGCGGCAGGTCAGCCAAGGCAGGTGCTTTGCGATTGGTAGGGGGTCTGACCATCACCCATGATTGCCCTGCAGAGGGAGGCCCAGGCCACCAGCCAGCAGGGGGATGAATCAATCGGGGGTCCATGATCACCCCAAAGAGGGAGACCCAGATTACCTGGCCAACAGAGCTGCAACAGGTAGCCTGGGCCTCGCTCTGCAGGGGTGATCCATCAGAGAGCCCCAGCTGGATGGGCGGGGCCTACCTCTTTGGGGCAATTGATCACAGAGCTCCCAGATGTGAGAAGGTACAGGCTGGGCTGAAGGACACCCCACCCCCAGTGCATGAATTTCATGTACTGGGCCTCTAGTAAGATAGTAACAACAATTCAAATTTTTAAAAATTTTGTAAACTATCTTTTGGTCTGCTCTCTCTTCCCTATCTCTCCTTTCTTACTTTGCTCTCACAGTAGTTTCCAAACTGATCTGGTCTACCAGGTTCAATATTTCCCCATCTCAATCAATTCTTCTTGTTGCAATAGTTCTCTTAGGCACATCTCTAATTACAAGATTTTTCTGTGTAAAAACATCATCTAGGCCCATATTGCATGTAGGATGGGATGCAGAATACACTCCAACATTCTTTACATGGCATAAAGATTCACAACCCAACATAAAACTTAGATATATAGGCTGATCATCCAACATGCTTCCTTTATTCATTTATTCAGCAAATATATTTTGAGTGCCTACTCTGTGTCAAGGATAGAGTTAGCCACAGAGGAGTCATCTGAACTGGCCAGGGTCCTCTTAATCAATTATGATTTATCATGCTTCTATGTTTTTGCACACGTTATTTCTGATGCTCCTGATTTCAGGACCTAATTTGAATGCCACATCCTCTGTCACACCTTCCATGACCCCCTTGTGGTATGTCTCTCCTTCCTCTGTGCTTCCTTAAATATTTGCATCTAATTTAACATAGTACTTGTCACAATAGAATATTCAACTTAGCCTACATTGATTACGTGTCTACTATGTTACACAAAGGCCGTTTTACAGAGCTGCAAACCCAAAAGCTCTAACGTGGCATTGGCATTGATTGGTCCAGTTGCTCCTTAAGTTTACACTTGGATAATATTATAAGCATAAAGTTGATCTAACGCTTTTCTATGTCATGTTATTTATCTTTGTAACAGGTCTCCCTGCTTCTTCTCTTGACCTACATGAACTCTATTCTCAACACAGCAACCAAAGTTATATGTTTAAAACATCAGTCAGCCCTGACTGGTTTGGCTCAGTGGATAGAGCATCAGCCTGCAGACTCAAGGGTTACAGGTTTGATCCCGGTCAAGGGCATGTACCTCGGTTGCAGGCACATACCCAGTGGGGAGTGTGCAGGAGGCAACTGACCAATGTTTCTCTCTCATCGATGTTGCTGACTCTCCATCCCTCTCCCTTCCTCTGTAAAAAATCAATAAAATATCTATTTTTAAAAACACACACATCAGTCAGATAATGCCCCTTTCCTGCTCTCAATCCTTTCAGTAGCTTTCCATCCCACACAGAATGAAATTAAATATTATTATTGTGGCCTAAAGGTCTACATAAACTGGTCCCCAGCTGCCTCATCTCCTCCCACTCTGTCTCCTTTACTCCCTTTCAGCCAGGTGACACCCTTCCTATTCCTAGAACACATTTCTGCCTCAAGTCTCATTCCCTCACCTTATTACTGTTCCTCATTTAAATATCACTTTGTCAGAGCAGACATTAATGATCTCTCCGTTTAAAATAAAATCTCCCGCCTCTTTGTTACTCTGCTCAGTTGTGTTTTTCTTCACAGCACTTGCTGTCTTCGAACATATTACATGTGTATTTGTTCACTCGCTTATATTGTGTCTTTCACTAGATCGTGGGCTCCATAAGAATAGAGACTTTGTTGACTGCTCTGTCCTCAGGGCTTAGAACAGTACCTGGCACTCAATAACTACCGTTGATGAATAATGAATATTTTTTAAAAGGAGAGCCAAGACATAAACATTTGAAACCCTGTACTATTGGATTTCATTCTATTGAGTCTATGCACTCATTCTGATTATAACCAGGATATTAGTAAATAATGTTAGCTATATGACTTAAGCTTCCGTTTATAGAAACGCGGGATTTATAATGTGATGTTAATAGGAAACATTGACTACGAATAGTATATGTAAGATGAAAAATATCATACACTTAAAAATACAGCTTGAAAAAGCTGAGACATAGAAAAACTAATTGATGCCGAAACCGGTTTGGCTCAGTGGTAGAGCATCGGTCTGGGGACTGAAAGGTCCCAGATTCGATTCCAGTCAAGGGCATGTACATTGGTTGCGGGCACATCCTCGGTAGGAGGTATGCAAGAGGCAGCTGGTCGATGTTTCTCTCTCATCGATGTTTCTAGCTCTCTATCTCTCTCCCTTCCTCTCTGTAAAATATCAATAAAATATATTTTTTTAAAAAAGAAAAACTAATTCGCAATATTTCAGAGGTTATAATATAAAGGTTTTATTTTATTTATTATAAATTTGTTCAAAGATATTGAAAACTTTTTACTATAATTAAAGGCTGCGAAAGCAAAAATATGAATAATTTCTGGGAATAAATTATTAAATAAAATAATAAATTATTAAATAAAATAATAAATTATTAAATAAAATAATTTCTGGGAATAAATTAATAAATAAAAAGAGCCTGGAAAAACACCATGTGTAGTATTTGGCTTCTAGTTAGATTTTTTAATTGAAATAAGTCTATTACTCTACAATGAAATTTTTTATTTACACCTTCCCTGTGCAAACAAAATGTTGATTGGAGGAAGAGAAGGATAACAGGAGGGAACATGAATAATAGCTGGCAAGGACTCCCCTCCTGCTGACTTTAATATGTTCAAAAGGCAAATAAGGAAGTATAGACTTTATTTAGTGCAATTTTTAATAGTTATTAAAGAGCTTGCTTTCAGTGTAAAAACACTGACAAGGGCTATTGACATTAATTCACTTGAATAGATGGAAACATAGTGAAACTTTTATTTCAGAATGTTATAAACAATAAATTTCATGAATATTTATTGTGAAATCTACTGAATTATAATTCTTTACAGTGTATTGTTCACCTAAAATTTCACTGTCATAAAGTCATAGCACAGTCAGAGTCAGGAATGTTTGTTATAAATATTTACTAAATGAATTAGAATTATTATGGGCAAAAATAGAATGGTGGGGACTAGCTGTGGATATGGGAAATATAATCATGCTGTATTAACTGTGATTGCCTTGTTCTGGTTAAAGAAAGGACATTCTAACCTGGCTGAGAGTTGTGTGCCCCGGGAACCTGGGAGTCAACCTTGGACTGGGGGTCGACCTTGGACCTGGGAGGCAACCTTGGAACACAGTCCATTCTCATTCAAGAACTGCTCATTATCATGGAAATATTAACAATCTTGTTGTCCAGACAATGGAGTCTCACCCGGCTTCCCCATGCCTGTAATCCCTACTTCCCATTTAACCTTTGTCCTCCCCTATATAAGCAGCTGGCTTATGGGGGTTGGGGGGGCCATAGAGAAGATTTTGGTGGGTGACCTGTTGCTCTCCCATACTGCTGGCGGTATTGGAATAAACACTCACATCTGACTTAATCCTGTCTCCGCTGAATTGGCTCAAGTAGTGACAGGCAGCCTGGACCCTTTGATTGTCCGGTTACAGAATCAGAAGAGGTCTCCCACTCTTCTGACTCCCTCTGATACCACCAGGCTTCTTTTCTATTCTGCCACATCCAGAGATACTCTAGGAGATAAGGGACCCCATTCTCCTGTTACAGAATTTACCAGGAGGCCAAAAAAATACACAGAAGAACCTGGAGATACAGGAAAAACACCCACTTATTTCCAGATGTACTAGTACCATGACTCAGGGGAAGCTGTTTCCAAATCCTGAGCAAACCAATATGGAGGAAGCTTTTTCTTTATTCTCTTTGGTTTCTTTGTCTCCCAGATAAGGATCAAACTTCCGGACCTTTCTCAGGCTTTGCAAAAAACCCCGTGTGTTGGGATGGGGGCCATGAGACCGCACCTAAAGGCCTGGCCTGGTGCCAGCGCTGATAACCCCCTCCAGGGGTTATGTATGGTTCATGGTTTATGGCCTCTATAAAATGGAAGTATTTAGGTAAATAGGTCTTGCAAGACCAGATAATTAAAGAAGGAGCAGTGACTAGACTATAGGCTAACAGGAATGTGCATTAGGAATATTTATTAACTAGGTACAGAGTCAGGCTGCTAGCCCCCACCCCAAATGCCTTATTTTCCTCATCACTCCAACAGAGGAAAGAGCTTACTAGATTTCTGTTAATGAGAGGGAAGTGCACTGACAGTGCATTCAATTGGATCTTCAATAAAGCCTTAGGACAGAAGCAGGTGTCCCAAGAAGGTGGCAAGGGGCCTTGGTGCTGTGGCTAAAGACCCAGGAGAAGCAAGAACACCACCCATCAGGAAAGTAAAACCTGTATTACACAGTGCTGCTAGTCCAGGGGACTTTGATCCAAAGCCTGAACTGCCAATGTGGGGAGGTTTTCACACACACACACACACACACACACACACACACACACACACACACTAGAGGCCCAGTGCACAAAATTCGTGCATGGAAGGGGTGTGTGTGTCCCTCAGCCCAGCCTGCACCCTTTCCAATCTGGACCCCTCAAGGGATATTCAACTGCCCATTTAGGACCAATCCCACCAGACATCCCTCTCACAATCCAGGACTGCTGGTTCCCAACCACTTGCCTGCCTGCCTGCATGATGCCCCTAACTGCTCCCCTGTCAGCCCGATTGCCCCTAACTACCCTCCCCTGCCAGCATGGTCACCCCTTACTGCCCTCTCCTGCTGGCATGGTCATTACCAACTTCCCTCCCCTGCTGGCATGGTCATTACCAACTGCCCTCCCCTGCAGGTCTGGTTCCTCCAAATTGCCTGCCTTTCAGGCCTGGTCTCCTTAAACTTCTCTCCCCTGCAGGCCTGGTTACCCCCAACTGCCCTCTCCTACTGTCCTGGTCACCCCCAATGCCCTCCCCTGAAAGTTTGGTCCCCCCCAACTGCCCTCCTGTGCAGGCCTGGTCCCCCCCCCAACTGCCCTTCCCTACCCACCTGGTCCCCAAAACTGTCCTCCCCTGCCAACCTGGTCCCTCCCAAGTCCCCTCCCCTCCTGGCCTGGTTCCTTCCAACTGCTCTCCCCTGCTGGTCATCTTGTGGCAGCCATCTTGTGTCCACATGGGGGTGGCCATTTTTTACCACATGGGGGTGGCCATCTTATGTGTTGGAGTGACAGTCAATTTTCATATTACCTCTTTATTAGATAGTATATCTATCTATCTATCTATCTATCTATCTATCCATCTATCTTTCTACATCTTCTTGTGGTGGGCCCCTTGGGGTGGGCTTTGTAGTTCTGCCCAAATCAGTTAGAATGGGGAAGTAAGATTACTGTTTAACAGATACTCAATTGGGCTATAAGCTGCCAAAGTTGCCCCCCTATTTTTCTTCTCATTCCCCCACTCTTGTTCCACAAGCTAGCATTAGTCTTGGAGATAACAAAGACTCAGAAATTGGGGATAAGGTTGCCAACCACTCTGGCTATTTCCTGCTGAAGGGGGGCAACGAAAAGGGAGTGGGTTTAGCATGGTGTCTTCATCATCTTCCCCAAGGGGGTTGTAATAGTAGTTTGGAGTAGCATGGGCAGAGAAGTTCTTCTCCTAGTACCCATCTTGGGGTTCTGGCGACACTTGTATAAAGACAGAATAAAACTGTTATAAAAAAGAAAACAATAATTACCTAGAAATACCAAAGTCAGGTTGGTCAGCCGAATCTGCCATCTTCCTGAAGATGATCTGCAGGAAGATGGTCATAGGTCACCTTCCACTCTGGATGTGATTGTCTAGCTAGCTGGTGGGCTGCTTTCACCCGGGAGTGGTAGATCCAGGTGTTCAGTCCTGAAACTTTGAGAGCTGAGGGGGTGATAAGCATGACTAGATAAGGTAACCTTCCAGCTTGGCTTTTCCAATATTTTACCAAAACCTGGTCCCCAGGCTGATCCTAGAGAGATAGACAATCATCAGTAACCCATCTGTGGACTTCAAGGATAGTTTTCCGAAGTCCTTGTAGCTGTTTCTGAACTTCTAAGTTCCCTACTTCCCCCAAATCTCCCTTTGGCTGAAATAAGGGAAGGGGTCTGCCATATAGAATTTCAAATGGAGAGAACCCTACCCTGGCCCTCGGTGCACAGCATACCTGCAGGAGTACAAGTGGTAAGATATGTGTCCGGGGTAAGTTTGTCTCCTGGCATGGCTTAGCCATAGCCTGCTTGAGAGTCCGGTTCATGTGTTTTACTTTCCCTGAACTCTGGGGCCTATAGGCTGTATATAAGTTCCACTTAATTGCTAAGGCCTTAGCTACCTGCTCTACCACTTCAGCCACAAAGACAGCTAATATCTGACCCTATGGTTAATGGCATTCTGTACAGCGGAATTATGTCCCACAGTGATGCTTTGGTGACTCCTTTTGCCTTCTCCTTGTGGGTAGGATATGCCTCAACCCAGCCTGAAAAGGTGCCCTAATTCTTTAAAGTCTACCTCTACATTTTCAAAGGGAGCCTGCCCACAACGCTGAATTCCTATGGGTCCTACAGGACCCTGCCTTGCATTGTTCTGTGCACAGAGGAGGCTGCACTGAGAGATGCATAAGGAGGGGAAGCTGGCAATTAGATAATATCTGCTTAACAAGACTTCCAGAGCCCTCTTCCCTAAATGGGTAAGTCATGCTGCTGGGGGACTACTTACTCTATGAGCTACCGTATTTGCTGGCGTATAAGACGATTTTTTGGCCCTGAAAAATACGTATTTGCCGGTGTATAAGACCACTGGGTGTATAAGACGACCCACTAAAATTTCCACTAAAAATACAGAGTTTGTTACATACTCGCCGTATAAGACTACCCCCCACTTGGAGGCATATTTTTCAGGGCCAAAAAGTCGTCTTATACGCCGGCAAATACGGTAATTGTTCTGGAACATAAACCCTATAATCTGGAAGTATCCACCAACCTTCCTTTGTCCTTTTTTTAAAAAAAATATTTTTTTTTTTTATTGATTTTTTACAGAGAGGAAGAGAGAGGGATAGAGAGCTAGAAACATCGATGAGAGAGAAACATCCATCAGCTGCCTCTTGCACACCCTCTACTGGGGATGTGCCCGCAACCAATGTACATGCCCTTGACTAGAATCAAACCTAGGACCTTTCAGTCTGCAGGCCGACACTCTCTATACACTGAGCCAAACCAGATTCGGCTTCCTTCAGCCTCTTACCTCCTTCTCGCTGGGCCCATTCTTCTTGAGCGGTGTTGTTATAGACTGAAAAATTCCCAAGGCCAGCGCGGCAGCTGTGCACCATAGATTCCCAAGGCCAGCACGGCAGCCGCTGCCCAGCTCGTTAAAACAAGCTCATTGTGCGGACCACTATCTGATACAAGGAGGGGTAAGGCCAGGTGGTGGGAGGAGAAAGGGAGAACTGAAATGTTACATGTAACACAATTAGGAATGGCTGACGGCAGATTTCCGCTTCTGTACACGTAGCTTGCTTGCTTGCTAGCTAAGGATAAGAAGCCTATATAAATAAGCAAAAGGCTTCTAGAGCTTGGTGCTGCAGTCCGGTCCGTCTTCCCTGCACCAGCCGGCTGCAGACCCTGTACAGGAAATAAACGCGCTTTTCTAAACATTTTTGATCTGTGTCCGAGTGAGGTGTCTCTCCTGGGTTACAACAGTGTATTTCGGAAGTTCAGGTAATTCAGGAGCCAGCAGGATCCACGATAGCATCGCCTGCTCCTCAGCAGCCAGCTTTGCTGCTGCGCCTGCACAAGGGTTCCCTTCTAACACGGAGCCTTTTCCCCGCTGGTGTCCTTTAACAAATGCATGGCCGCTACTTTCTTGGGCTCCCAGACCGCTTCTAGTAACTTCAAGATTTTCTAGTTTAATATTATAACTAGTCTGTTTTTTTTTATTTCTTTTCCTCCAGCCATCAGGAGCTCCCTTTCCTTGTATATGGCCCCATGGACATGCAGAGTAGTGAAGGTATTGTGCAAGTCAGTGCAGATGTTGGCATGCTTATCCTTACTGGTATTTAAGGCTCTGACTAGGGCCCAAAGTTCTGCCCTCTATGCTAACCATCCTTCAGGCAGGGCTTGTGGCTCTATTACCAAGTCCTGACCTGGAAATTTGGACAAATCTGCTGCTAGTGCTCCACTAGAAGGAGTCGGGGCGTTCTTGAACCCTGTGGCAGTCAAGTCCAGGTGAACTGTTGCTTAGCCCTGTGGTTGGGTTTTCCAAAGGCAAACGGGGGCTGCCTGAGGGTGCCAGCTGAAGCCACAAAAAGGCCTTCTGCCCAGACCAGTGGGAAGTCCTTCTCTAATTCAGGCTCTAATGGTGAGTCCTCTGACTGGGAGGAATAAAGTCTCCATTCTCCCTCCCTGGGCACTGCTAGAGACAGGATCGTTGGAGAGGTCTCCTCACCTAAGCGCAGCTGTGCTGAGTCGTCAGGGCAAAGGTGATTTTTGCTCCCATTTTGACTAAAAAGTCTCTGCCCATTAGAGGGACCGGGCAGTCTGGCAAATACAGAAATTCACGAACCACCTGGTGGCCGCCTAGCTGACATCAGTGGGGACGGCAGAATGGTCTCTGGGTGTGGTCCCCAGCAGCTCTGATGATGGTGACCTCCTTTCCTGAGAGGGGAGCTACTTTTTGAGTAACTACCAAGTGCTCTGCCCCTGTATCAACCATAAAGTTCACAGTCTGGCCCCCAATTTTCATTCTGACCATGGGCTCGTGGGGGCCCAGTTGGAAAGAGCCCAGTCTGTCCTAATGGGAGTCGGTTGCCGCTAATTCAATGAGGTGTTCCTCAGGCGGATCTGGCAGATAGCAGCTTGGTGGTTTGGACGGTCTTGCCTGCTTTTTCTGGCAGCTCAGACATTCATTCTTCCAGTGTCCTACTCCTTTACAATAGGTGCACTGTTCCCATTTAAGATCTGTCCTTCCTTTTCCTGACTTGGCTCCTTGCTGTCTCTCTTTCCTTCCTGTCTGAGGGTCCTGGGAGTTAGCTTCAGCGGTCAGGGTTGCTTGCAATTGACCCAGGTGGGCTTATGGGTCTGAAAAATTGACTCCAGGAGATCAACCATGGCCTGACATTTTTCAGAATAAGCAGGAGTGTGATGTTTCTAATTTAAGAGATCAGTTTTAGTGAAAGGCTGGCAGTAAAAGACTGATCCCCCCTCTTGTAAATGTCCCATCTTCTTTCAATACTGGGGGCCCCGAGTTTCTCAGAGAGGCATCTGGAAAACCAGGGGTGGCCTGGGTCCCTGGTCAGCTGTGCACAAACTTCATACAACGGGCTCTGGAGAGTCCAGTTGGCCGGGAGACAAAAGGAAGTGGTGTATCTAAGCTTTCCTGACCAGGCAAAGGAGCCCTGGGTGCCACTTGAGGCACTTATGGAGGTGGTAAAACTGGTGGCTCTTCCTGGGGGAGTAGGGGAGAGGGGTGGAGGGGAGGTGTTCCTGTAGAACAGGGGGCTGAGCTTCCTTCTGAGGGACCTGCTTCTTTTTTCCTGCCCCTTAAACCTTCCTCAGTCCCTTCTTACACAAGCAGAGCCGGAACCAAGGAGGCCTGTGCTGAGCTATTTCTAGCCATTAATCTATGTAAGAAAACTGATCAGGATGACCGGGGTCACCGGTGATGACCAAAGAGAGCCCTGACAGTTGGGACATCTAGGGTTCCCTCTGAGGGCCTTTCTAATTCACCGAATCTTCTTGAGGGGTATATTTGAGGGAACTAGTTTCACACTACACTCCCCAGCAAATTCGTTCTGTAAAACCCAATGTTCTATAATATTATAGCTAGTAACAAGGATCCTATGTACCCTCAGTATAAAATTTTCCTTTGTGAGAGAGAAAACAAGCATTCAACGCATTTCAGAGCCTATTGGGATGATCTAAAGCCAATTCTAGACCAAGAGAAAGCTTCTTAAAATTTAAACCCTTGCAGGATTGTCAAACTTGATTTTACCAAAACATTATATATCCAAGTGTATTAGACACAGACATTCTTGTAACTTTCAGAAATAACCAGCTTTAGAAACTACCTTCTTTCTCCTTCAAAATGCATTTCTATGCCTATGCTTTCTTTATTACACCAAAGCCATACTTTCCTTAACCTTAACTTGCAGGTGACATGTAAGTAATTAACACTCCTTAGATTAGCAATACATTTATATATTTTTCTTTCTTTTTTTTTTACCATTAGAACAATATCACATGTAGTGTGCTCTATAGTTATTCAGTGTATGAATAAATCTGTCAGCTAAAAAAAAGGAATATATTGTGCAGTCCTGGGTAAAGGAAAGTGACACCGTCACCCAAAGAATCTCACACAGTATCTTTACAATTATCTTGTAAAATGATCTCTGATGAGAAGATTTAAAAAAAAAAAAAGAATTGTCGGTTTTTTCAGCACTTATCCTGGGAATTTTTATTTGGGACCAGTTCTGGTCCTACAATTTACTTTTAGTTTGTGGCTGAAATAAGGGTGATTACTGCATTTGGCTTTTAGTCTTCCCCAAAGGTGGGAGGGAAAGAGGTTAAAAGTCCTGTCTCTGCCGGGGCGAGGACCAAGGAGGCCCAAGTAAACCCCGGGTCCAGTCTGGGAAGACTGGGTTTTTGTTTGTTTGTTTGTTTTGTTTTTAATATACTTTACTGGATAGAGCCAACCCGGTTTCGGCTGGGGAGTCTGTTTTGACTTCTTGCTGGGACTTCTGTCTACGGAGGGTAAGGCACCGCTTTTATTCTCTCCATTCCTGGAGGGAATGAGACTCCAGACACAACAGGGTCCTCTGAGGAGCCGCCGGGCGGAAACGCCCACCCAGCGCCGGCCCCGCGGTGCACCGGAACCAGGGGGGAAACAGGAGGGGCGCCGGGCACGACGCCGCGGGTTCCGCCCCCGGGGGGCGGGGCCGAGCGCCTCTTCCGGGTTGCGGGCGGAAGTGGAGATTTTGAATCTTGCAGGCCGTTGGGTGGGGATGTAGCTGTTGTTGCAGCGCGAGATCTGAAAAGTGGCCGGGCCCTTCTGGAACCTGTGGCCGCGCCGTGGTGAGCCGCGGCCGGGGAGCGGGAGGCGGCGGCGGGTTCCAGGGCTCGGCGGGCGGCGCCGGGGAGCGGGGCGGCCTCGGGCTGCCGGCGGGCGGGTGTCCGGGCGGCGGGGCCGGCCGTGGGGGCGAGGACCAGTCGGGGGCGCCGGGGAGCTTGTCCCGGCCCGGCGCTCCCGGCGGTTGGCGGGCGCGTACGAGGCGATCCTGGTCGCACCGAGCCTCGTTTAAAAAACCGGGGGCCTTTGTTTCATCTCGGACGTGCTGGTGGTTTGCAGCCTGGCATTCCCCCCCCACACCCCCCCCATTCCGGCTGGAAGGCCGAGGCGTCGGCGTTGCCCCGGGCGAAGGAACCCTCCTTTCTTAAAGATGGAAGGTTGGCGCGGGCTCCGAACGCGGAGGCGCCCGGCCGAGCTCCGGATTCTCTCCTCGGGCGGGATGGCCGCCGCAGGCCGTGCTTCCGCTCGGCGGCGGGGAAGTGACAGGCTTGGGAAGGCCCGGTAAGGGATTTAAACTGAAATCCGAGTAGCCTTTTGTTATTTAAAACCCGGATGTTTCCCTTCCGCGCTGGACGTTTTTCTTGCACCGCAAAACATCCGAGACAGACGCCGGCCCCTTGAGAGGGGCTGCGGTCATCGCACCCCTCACAAGGGCCGTGTGTGAGTTTGCTAACAATGGGGGCCAGGTGCATCTGGGGCCGCAGGCAGGCCCCACCCCCCCTAGTCGTCGGCCCGCCGGGCGGTAGTGGAGTCACTTCGGAAATACTCCCCGTTTCCATCATGGAGGTTTCTTTGTTTTGGTTTGCGCTGTTTTTTATTTTGGTGTGTTTTGCTTGTTTGTTTGTTTTGTCCCTAACGATGAGCCACCTAAAATATCCAGCTGTGTCTAACCCCGTAGCGAAGTCTTACCTTGCGGGGATGGTTTAGACGTGTACCCCCAGCGATGGTTATAGGTGAGTGCTGTACGGGTCGGCGTTGGCTCCAGCGGACACCAAATGAGGGCTCTGCTACCTGTATAGACATTTTATGTCTTGCTTATTGAAAACTTTTCAGCCTATTTTTGTCTTGCCTTATAGGAACAGATATTTTATGTGCCTTTTAAGATTTTTTAACACCAGGGTATCGTGTGTGTGTGTGTGTGTGTGTGTGTGTGTGTAAGTGTAAATAGCTCTTAAGAAGGAGGACTTAGCAATATTCAGAATAGACACTCCTTCATCTAGTGCTGCTGGCTACTCCCACTCTCCCATCCCTGCGAATGAATTTTTGTTTCATCATTAGCTGGGGGAGAGGGGGTTTAAATATTCAGTATTGATGATCATTGAAATTTAAACGTTTTGTGTAAGACTGTAGCAAAGACATTCACTGTACTTTCTCTTGAGCTATTCTCATTTTGTGTAAACTACCAGCAAATACTAATTTTTTTTTAAACACTAGTGTCTACATTTTAATGTGTGGTTTTTTTCCCTTACCTGGACTCTTTTCACTGAGTTTTTGCCCTGTCTTCCCTAAATAAGCGAGTTCCAAGTTTTATTATGCACACATTACCTTGAAGGACTTATTAAATAAGATTCTAGCACTAGTCAGTTGCTCAGTGGTTAGAGTGCCAGCCCAGGGACTGAAGGGTCATAGGTTCAGATTCCAGTCAAGGACAAGCTCCATCCCTAGCTCTATGGGGTGTGGGTGGGAGGCAACCAGTCATGTGAGATGCTTCTCTCTCTCCCTCCCTTCCTTACTCCCCCGTCCACTCACTCCAAAAAAGATCAATGGAAAAAAATATCTTCTGATGAGGATTAGTTAAATGCTGATTCCTGGGCTTCATATCTCAGAGTAGGTCTGGAGGATGGGGCCGAGGAATCTGTATTTATTAATTATGAATTTAACTAGAGAGAATTTGGCCAGAATTTCCAAAACTCTGACATGATCTTTCCTAAATAGGCTTTATACTAGAGGCCCGAAGCACAAAATTCAGCAGAGCCAGCATTCTCTCCAATCTGGGACCCCTAGGGGGATGTGGGACTGCCGGTTTAGGACGATCACACAGTCCGGCATCCCTCTCACAGTCCTAACCACTCGCCTGCCTGATTGCCCCTAACCACTCTTCCTGCCAGCCTGATAAGCCCCCTAACTGTTCCCCTGCCAGCATGATCATCCCCAACTGCCCTTCCCTGCTGGTCCAATCTCCTCCAACTGCCCTCCCCCGCCTGCCAGATTGCCCCCAACTGTCTTCCCCTGCAGGGCTGAGGGGACTGGGGGACTGAGGCTGGATGAGGTGCCTGCTACCCTTTCTGGAAGTTGTTTTTGAGTTTGACATGGATCTTCATCCAATAATGCTTGTAATTGGTCTTTAAACTTTTTCAGTTGACCTGAACATCTTTGTCTTTCACATCAAAATCATCACTTTTAAAGCGTTTAAACCAGTATTCACAAGTATCTTGAGATGGAACATGTTCACCATAAGCTTCCCCAAGTATTCAGCAGCACTTTTCTTCAAAATAAAATAATGAATTATAAGTTCCCACAAATGCTCTTTTTTGGGCATTAAATTTGACATTTTTAAGCGTAAAAATATCTATGATGTTAACTTCAGCAAATTTGATATATGAAGTTTTTTGATTTTTTAAAAAATATATATATTTTTAAATATATATTTTATTGACTTTTTACAGAGAGGAAGAGAGAGGGATAGAGAGTTAGAAACATCTATGAGAGAGAATCATCGATCAGCTGCCTCTTGCACACCACCTTCTGGGGATGTGCCCGCAACCAAGGTACTTGACCAGAATCAAACCCAGGACCTTCCAGTCCGCAGGCTGACACTCTATCCACTGAGCCAAACCAGTTCTGGTGACATGAAGTTTTGAAGCTTGTTGTCAATAAAACAAAATAGCATACATATCAAATCACATGTAGTATATCAACATATGTAAATCTGAAAAAAAATCCGCATCACCAGTATACAGGTTGCACAGTTCCACAACACATCATCTGTACTCTGTATTCTGTGTTCACCAATCCAGGCCAGGTCTCCCTCCACCACCATTTATTCCCCCGAGACCCCCCTTCACCTTCCTTTCCCCCACCTCCCCTTAGCAATCACTACACTGTTGTTCAGCTGTGAGTTTTTTCCTATATATTTTTTCTTTTTTCTCAATCCCACCACCACCACCACCTAGCTCCCCAGTCCTTCCCTAACCCCCCCCCCCCACTTCCAGCTGTCAGACTGCTTTCTGTGGGTCTGTCTCTCTTTTGCTTATTAGTTCATTTTGTTCATTAGATTCCACATATCCACATATCAGTGAAATCATATGGTACTTGTCTTTCCGAGGGCGGCAGAGAGAGAGAGAATGAGAAAGAGAATCATGGATGTGAGCGAGGCATCTTCATTGATTGCCTCCTGCACAGGCCTCCTTTGGGGCAGGGCTTGGACCTGCAGCCCAGTAGGTGCCCTTGCCCCTTTCTGTAGTCTGTCCTTACAAATGTTGCTCCATAAAAATCTCTGATTTTTGCTTCCCATTGCCTACCATATAAAATTCAGATTTCTTAGCTGTTTTTTACAAAGCCCTTCTCAAACAGATTCCAACCTCTGTTTTCAAGCATCATCTTCATAATATTTCACCACCCTTTCCAACCTGTGACGTTTTATCCATACTACAGTTCTTCAAATCTGTTCTCTGTCATTGTTATGCATACTTAGACATTGACCTTTTTTATTCTTAGAATTTTACCCAGTGAGTTTTAAATATCTACCTAGATTCCTCTAGGCCAGCAGTGGGCAAACTACGGCCCTCGGCCCGTTCTGCTGTTCTATCCGGCCCGAGGAGCCAAAAGAGCGGAGGGTTCTCTTGCTCTCCCCTCCGCTCCTTCACCAGCAGCCCAAGATGAGAGTGCCAGCATGGTCAGGTTGCTTTTGTTCCGGCCCTCCGGTCCAGTTTAAGAACCCATTGTCAAAAAGTTTGCCCACCCCTGCCCTAGGCAAAGTGCTGTAAACATTTTAACAATAGATTCTGATCTCTTGTCCTCTTTGTCTTTTTACCTGCAAATTCTTAATTCAGAACAGTGAGTCCTTATTCTCTGAAACTGTATGTTCAATGAGTGCTAACATATTGTATCTTATTAATTCTGAAAGCAAAGAATTTTGTGTAGTTTAGTAGAGAGGTTTTAGTCATATCATATGGTTGTAAATTTGACAAATATGGAAAAATAAGTACTGAAATCATTGCCTCAGAAGACCTGTAAGTGGGAAAAAATTAAGAGCAATATTTACTAACATTCACAGAACTCTTAAATACTTTATGCATATTTTCACACTAATCCTTATAGCCATTTTATTACCATATTAAAATGAAAAAAACTGATGCACCAACATATTTAGTAACTTAAAATTTTTCTTTTAGCATTTAATTTCCATTTAGTACACTTTGTTTTAACTATAGGAATGAGTTAAGTGTAATTTAAAAATTAACTTCATAATAGAAAGTTAATCTTACTTGTACATGAATTCATTTCTGCATCAATTCTAAATTAAGAAAATATTGAGAAATTGAAAACAGATTTGCCTTTTTTCTTTTTTTCTGTTTGAACAGTTAAGACTGTTACTTGACCTTGTCCTCCACCTTTCCTTTAAAACCCTGTCCGACAATGAGGGACATCATTCTAAGTGGGTAGAGGGGTTAGTCTAAGGATGCTCCCACACCATACTGACTCCAGCCAAAGTGGTAGCAGGTATTTAAGTCAGAGCTGAATATCTGATGTGGGCTAGGCTATTCACATTATTTCTCTTGAATTTGGAATTGGAATACCAAAACAACTATTGGGAGCCAAACTATAAAACTTTTCATGTGCTGAGATGACAATGGAATCAAGAAGAAACATTAAAAGTAGCCACAGGGAGCCAATACAAAGAGGAAGAGGGTGGGAAACATGTTTCTTGAGGACAAGTTGTAAAGTAACTCAATATAAATTGGTAGTAACTTTATTATATTTTCTTTTTTTTTTAAGACTTTTAGTGAGCAATTTTAGGTTCACAGGAAAATTGAGGGGATTATAATAGAGATTTCCCATGTACCCCCTGCCCCACACATGCATAGACTCATTGTCATCGTCTCCTACTAGAGTGGTACATTTGTTAAAATTGATGAACCTGCATTGACATGATAATCACTCAAAGTCCACAGTTTAAATTGCTGTTCACTCTTGGGTGTTGTACATTCATTGGGTTTGGATAAAAATATGTAATGACATATCCATCGTTATGATATCACACAGTATTTTCACTGGTTTAAAAATTCCTCTGTGCTCCACCTATTCGTCCCACTTCCCATGCAGCCACTGATCTTTTTACTGTCTTCATTGTTTTGCCCTTTTCAGAATATAATATAGTTGGATCTTTTTTAATATATGCATTCACTGCTCTGTATTTATCTCTGAGCATTGCTTTCACAGCTCCCCTAGAGTTTGATATTTTATGTTTTCATTTAGTTCCAAATAATTCGTATTTTCTCTAGAGATTTCTTTTTTGACCCTTGTGTTATTTAAGTGTGTTGTTTAATCTCCATGTGTTTTGGGATTTTTCCGTTATCTTTATGTTGCTAGTTGAATTTGGAATTGTGTTTTTTTTTTATGTGTTTTTTTCTTTATTGATTAAGGTATTACATATGTATCCTTATCCCTCCATTGTCCTCCCCCCACACATGCCCTCACCCCCCTGGTGTTTGTGTCCATTGGTTAGGCTTATATACATGCATACAATTCCTTTGGTTGATTTCTCCCCCTTATCCCCTCCCTCCCCTACCTGCCCTCTGAGGTTTGACAGTCTGATTGATGCTTCTTTGTCTCTGGATCTGTTTTTGTTCATCAGTTTATGTTGTTCATTATATTCCACAAGTGAGTGAGATCATGTGATATTTATCCTTCACTGACTGGTTAATTCACTTAACATAATGCTCTCCAGCTCCATTTATGCTGTTGCAAATGGTAAGAATTCTTTTTTTACTGCAGCGTAGTATTCCATTGTGTAGATGTACCATGATTTTTTAATCCACTCGTCTACTGATGGACACTTAGGCTATTTCCAAATCTTAGTTATTGTAAATATTGCTGCTATGAACATAGGGGTGCATATATCCCTTCTGATTGGTGTTTCTAGTTTCTTGGGATATATTCCTAGAAGTGGGATCACTGGATCAAATGGGAGTTCCATTTTTAGTTTTTTTGAGGAAACTCCATACTTTGAAGTCTGTTCTCCATGTGGCTGCACCAGCCTGTATTCCCACCGGCAGTGCACAAGGGTTCCTTTTTCTCCATATCCTCACTAGCACTTGTCATTTGTTGATTTGTTGATGATAGCCATTCTGACAGGTATGAGATTGTATCTCATTGTTGTCTTGATTTGCATCTCTCGGATGACTAGTGACTTTGAGCATATTTTCATATGTCTCTTGGCCTTCTTTATGTCTCTTTTGAAAAGTATCTATTAGGTCCTTTGCCCATTTTTTGATTGGATGGTTTATCTTTTGTTAAATTGTATGAGTTCCCTGAAATGTTGGAGATTAAACCCTTATCGGTGATAACATTGGCAAATATATTCTGCCATGCAGTGGACTTTCTGTTGTTTTGTTGATGGTTTCTTTTGCTGTGGAGAAGCTTTTTACTTTGATGTAGTCCCATTTGTTTATTTTCTCTTTAGTTTCCATTGCCCTCGGAGACATTGCTTTGGCATATGTCTGAGATTTTGCTGCCTGTGGATTCCTCTAATATTTCTATGGTTTCCCGTCTTATGTTTAAGTGCTTTATTCATTTTGAGTTTATTTTTGTGTATGGTGTAAGTTGGTGGGCTAGTATTGATTTCTAGTTTAATTCCATTGTGGTATGAGGGCAAACATTGTATGATTTCTATTTTTTTAAAGTTGTTATGGTCTGTTTTATGACCCAGAATGTGGTCTGTCTTGGTGAATATTGCATTTAAGCTTAAGAAGAAAGTTGGATGAAGTTGTCTATTATGTCCAGTTGATTGATGAATTAATTATGTCCTTATTGACTTTTTTGCCTGTTGGATCTATCCATTTCTGATGGAGAGGATTGAAGTATCCAGCTATGGTAGTGGATTCATCTGTTTCTCTTCACAATTCTTCTAGTTTTGCCTCACATAGTTTAATACTCTGTTGTTAGGCACATACTTGTTAAATATTTTTACACTTCCTTGCAATATTGATCTCTTTATCATTACGTATGCCCTTATATATCTCAGATAAATTTTCTTACTTTGAAGTCTGTTCTGTCTGAAATTAATATAACTCCTGCTTTCTTTTGGTTAGTGTTGGCAGGGAATATTTTTCTCCACCCTTTTACTTTTAAATATAAATATATTTAAAGTGGATTTCTTGTAGGTAAAGCCTGATTTTTTAATCCACTCTGACAAGTCAGTCTTTTAATGGTACATTTAGATCATTGGCATCAAAGTGATTATTGATGTAGTTGGAATTATATCGGTCATATTTATTACTGTTTTCTATTTGTTGCTTTGCTCTTTCTACTTTTACCTGCCTTCTGTGATTTTAATTGAGCAATTTATATGATTTTATTTTCTCTATTTTTGGTATATCTATTGTATATATATTTTAAAACTTTGTTAGTGGTTGCCCTAGAGTGCAGTATACATTTTTTACAACCACTATTCAAATACACTGTTGCCATTATTTTGAACAATTTATTTGTTAGATCAGTTAGGAACAAGAAAAAAAGATTTTATTTTACTTTTTACTTATTTGATCATCTTTCTTTTTTAAAACATATTTTATTGATTTTTTTTACCCAGAGGAAGGGAGAGGAATAGAGAGTCAGAAAAATTGATGAGAGAGAAACATCTATCAGTGAGAAACATCGATCACCTGCCTCCTGCACCCCCTGAACTGGGGATGTGCCCCCAACCAAGGCACATGCTCTTGACCGGAATCGAACACAGGACCCTTCAGTCCCAGATTGACGCTCTACCCACTGAGCCAAACCGGTTAGGGCTGGTCTTTCTTTTTCTTTTTCTTTTCTTTATAGTCACTCTTTTATTATTATTATTAAAGTATTATATGTGTACATATTTTTCCATTCTCCCCCCCCACACACACACACACACTTCCAGAGTTTTTCCATGCCCTCCCTCCCCAGTTTTTCGTCCATTGGTTTTGCTTATATGCATGCATACAAGTCCTTTGGTTGATCTCTTATCTCCCCCATATCTCCCTATCCTTCCCCCTGTAATTTGACAGTCTGTTGCTTTACTGTCTCTGTATATATCTTTTTGTTCATAAGTTTATAATATTCTTTATTATCCATAAATGAGTGAGGTCCTGTGGTGTTTCTCTTTCAATGACTGGCTTATTTCACTCAGCATGATGTTCTCCAATTCCATCCAGGTTGCTGCAAATGATAAGAATTTCTTCTTTTTTATGGCAGCGTAGTATTCTATTGTATAGATGTACCATAGTTTTTTGATCCAATCATCTGCTGACGGGCATCTATGCTGTTTCCAAATCCTAGCTATTGTAAATTGTGCTGCTATGAACATAGGGGTGCATATTTCCTTTCTGATTGGTGTTTCTGGTTTCTTAGGATATATTCCTAGGAGTGGGATTACTGGGTTGAATGGGAGTTCCATTTTCAGTTTTTTGAGGAAACTCCATACTGTTTTCCACAGTGGTTGACCAGCCTGTATTCCCACCAGCAGTGCACGAGGGTTCCTTTTTCTCCGAAACCTCGCCAACACTTGTCCTTTGTTGATTTGTTGATGTTGGCCATTCTGACAGGTGTGAGATGGTATCACACTGTTGTTTTGATTTGCATCTCTCGGATAATTAGTGACTTTGAGCATGTTTTCATGTGCTTCTTGGCTTTCCTTCTGTCTTCTTTTGAGTGGTCTTTCTTTTTATTTATTTATTTTTATTTATCTCATCTTTAATCCTCATATGAAGATATTTTTTCATTGATTTTGAGAGAGAGAGGAAGAGAGAGGGAAAGACAGATATGAGAGAAACTCACTGATTGGTTTGTCCAGGCGGGGAAGGAACCTACAACCCTGTATGTGCCCTTGGCCGGAATCAAACCCAGAACCCTTCAATCCACAGGCCGATTCTCTATTCATTGAGCCACTTCAGCTAGGATTGATCTTTCTTTCTTTATGTAGACCTGGATTTCTCTCGCAAGAACTCCTTTTAACATTTCTTACAAAGCAGTTTGACTGGAATTCCTACCTTTGTTTCTTTATAGGTAAAGTGTTTCCCCCGCCTCTGCCTTCTTTTAGCATTTTTAAATTATATTTGATTTTTCCAGTTTGAGTGATAGGCCTTGGTGTAGTTTGGGGGCATATCCCTGCTTGCTGTTCTGAACTTCCTGCGTATATGGTTTAGTTTCTGACATTAACTTATTACTGTTTCAAATATTTCTTCTGTTCCTTTCGCTTTTCCTTCTGGCATTTCTGAAATGTGTATATTATACCTTCTGGAGTTTTCCCACAGTGCTGGGGTATTCTGTTCTAATTTTTTTTCAGTCTTTGTTCTCTTTTCTTTTTTGTTTTTTAAAGTTTCTGTTATATCTTTAAACTCAGCAGTTCTTTGTTTAGGCTACTGATAATCCCATCAAATGCATTCTTCATTTCTGTTAGTGGTTGTTTTTTTTTTTTAATCTCTTTAGCATTTACTTTTGGTGCTTTTGTAGGATTTCCAACTCTGCTTACGTTGCCCATCTGTTGTTGTGTTTACTGTCTACTTTATCCATTAGAACCCTTAATATGTTAAAATTCCAGCATCTCTGCGATGTCTGATGCTTGCTCTGTCTTTTTAGGTTGTGCTCTTTGCCATTTGATATGCACAGTAAGTTTTTCTTGATAGCCAACATGATGTACAGGGTAAAAGGAATTGTAAATAAATAGGCTGTTAGTAATGTGGTGGTAAGGTAGGGGGAAGAGGAAATGTTCCGTAGCCCCATGAATAGGTCTCACTCAGTCTTTTCACCAGCCTATGCTCCTGGACTGTGAACTTTACAAGTATTTCTCAGTCTTTTTCTCCCCCATTGGGTGGGTCAGGCTGGCTAGAATGAGTTGGGGTTGGGTATTTCCTTGACCCAAGATCATTTAGGCTCTGACAATACCCGAGCAGTTTCGGCTCTGCTTAATTAGTTTTCCTGAGACCAGGACAGAGTGCTTTCGTGTCTTTCAAAATGACAACCTTTTCCCCTCCCCCTGCCGAAAGTACAAGGAGATTTTTCTGTAATATTTACTGTGGATCCTCATCAAGTTCCTGATGATAATCTCACAATATTGTGAGAAGGCCCCATGACTGGGTCCCTCTAGAATTTTTAAATATTAAAGTTGTATGCACTGAGTTTCCAGCAATTAGTCAATTACAGTTCAGATTTTCCTACCTTTGCACTGGATTCCACAACAGTTATAGCTGGTAAATCTCTGTTCAGGTAAGCTGTGACTCCCAGTATTCATCTGTATCTTGGGGACAGTGGTATCTCCTGGATCCACCCCTCTGACAGATCCAAGAAGTGTTATTCATTATTCAGCTTTTGTAGTTAGAATGGAGTGGTGACTTACACTCTCCTTACATTCGGCTTTTCCTTTTAATTTATATTTTAAAGTTACTTTATTGATTTTTTTAGAGAGTGAGACATAAGAGCAATACATTAATATCTCGAATGCACCAGACCATGTATGGAACCTGCAACCTAGATAGATATGTGCCCTGACCAGGAACCAAACCCTCAAAGTTTTGTGTACGGGATGATGCACCAACCAACTGAGCTACCCAACCAAGGCTGTAGGAGTTCTTTAAAAAAATTTTTTAAATTGATTTATTACAGAGAGGAATGGAGAGGGATAGAGAGTAAGAAACATAGATGAGAGAGAAACATTGATCAAATACTTCCTGCACACCCTCTACTGGGGATGTGCCTGCAACCAAGGTACGTGCCCTTGACCAGAATCGAACTTGGGACCCTTCAGTCTGCCAGCGAATGCTCTATTCACTGAGCCAAACCAAGCCAAACTGGTTAGGGCTGTATGAGTTCTTTATACTGTATTTTGTATATTCGCCCCTTGGAGGTATTGTTTACAAATGTATTCTGCCCTATAGCAACTGAGCCACCAGCCAAGGCTGTATGAGTTCTTTATACTGTATTTTGGATATTAGCTCCTTGGAGGTATTGTTTACAAATGTATTCTGCCCTATAGCAACTGAGCCACCAGCCAAGGCTGTATGAGTTCTTTATACTGTATTTTGGATATTAGCTCCTTGGAGGTATTGTTTACAAATACCTTCTACCCTATAGAAATCCTTGGGAACCTCTGTGGTGTAGGTAACAGAAAAGAAAAACTTGGCGCTTCAACACCACCTACTGGAAAACAAAAGACCTCTAGTTATTAACCAGCTAAAGACTGAATCAAATACGTAAAATATTTCGTGACCTGGCTGGATGGCTCAATTGGTTGGAGTGTCATCCTTTGTACCAAAATTTTGAGGGTTTGATTTTCTGTCAGGGCACATACCTAGGTTGCAGGTTTGATCCATGGTCAGGGTGTGTACTGGAGGCAACCAATTGATATATTTCTCTTTCTCTCCCTTCCACTCCCATTCCCTCCTTCCTCTATCTCTAAAAATCAATAAAATATATCCTCAGGTGAGGATTAAAAATGTGCATGTGTGCGTTTGTGTGTGTGTGTGTGTGTATATTTCATTTCCACAAATGTCCAGCCAGAGATTAATCCATCAATCCAAGGTAAGAAGGGAGTTCAGAAAGAAAAGGAAAAATCTCAAGGAGGTGGGTGTCCTCTTTACAACTTGATCTCCTCAGTCTCGGAGTACCACCTCCATGGTGGGAAGTGGCAGACTATGGGTTATGCGACCTGTGTGTTCCCTGTTCTGCCTTCTGTAGCCATAAGCACCTGCAGAGCCACTCCTGAGTTGACCCAGCTGCTTCTACCATGCTCTACCTCAATGGGTTGGGGAAGGTAAGTGTGTATGTGTGTGTGTGTGTGTGTGTGTGTGTGTGTGTGTGTGTGTGTGGAGGGGGGGAGGTATTGCATATCTGCAGCTATGTTCTTTATAGTGGGTTTAGCTGCAATGAGAACACACTGCTTACGCTGGAAAGTTTTTTCTCCCTTTTTAAGTCTTTCAAGTGAGGATTTCACTGGCGAGCCATAGGAGAATATGATGGATAGTTCCCAGGACTGCAGATTTCTTTGACCAGTAATGTCAGGTTGTAGAATGCTGCCACCCTTTGCACTAATTCTCTGCCCTTGACCCTGGGCTCAGCCTCAATGTGTGCCAAATGCCCAGGTCTGATTGCTGTCTCTGCCCCTCTGGTTTACCCAGTGGGGGTTGCAGTCCTACTGTTCATTGCTATTGCATCTTCTGGGACAGCAGAGAACTCTGGAATGCATCTATGGCTCTTGTCTCTGTCCTTTCCCCATCCTGTTGCCCTGTTCATTCCCACCTTTAGATGTCTCAATGCGCATATCTCAGAGGTGTTTGTTTGTTGAGCAGGAAATCCTTTATTGAATTATAGCTATCCAACTTCAAGGGTTAAGACCTGGAGGTCTTCTCATGCTGCTGACATCTCAGAGTCTCTGTTTTTGTGGGGTGTTTTTGCTAATTCATTGGGATATTTTCCACATAATATCATGTGATCTGCAAATAGAGCTCTATTGCTTTCAATTTGAATGCCTTTAATTTCCTTCTTGCCTAATTGTTCTAGCTAGAACTTCTACAGTGTTGAATGGAAGTGGTGAGAGTAGATCTGGTTGTTTCGCTTCAGATTTTATGTGGAAAGCCTTCAGTCCTTCACCACTGAAGTATATTAGCTGTGATGCCCTTTTATCATGCTGAGGAAGATCCCTTCTATTTCTAGAGTGTTGAGTTTTTTTTATCATGAAAGAGTGTTGGATTTTATCTGGGTTTTTTTTTCTTCATCAATCAAGATGAACATGTTATGTTTTGCTTTTATTGTTAATTGATGTATTACATTATTTGACTTGCTTCATATGTTGAACCACCCAAGTATTTCTATGATAAACCCCACTTTGCCTGGTGTGTAGTTCACTTAACAAAGATTCAGTTTGCAGGTATTTTGTGGATGATTTTTGCATCTATATTCATAAGGGGTACTGGTCTGCAGCATTTCTGTGATGCCTTTAGCTTTGGTATGAAGATAAATGCTGGCTTTGTAGATTGACTTAAGTGTTTCCTCTTCTATATTTTGGATAGTTTAGAAAACATTGATGTCAGTTCTTAAATATTTGATAGATTTCATCAGTGAAGTCTTTTAGGCCTGGACTTCCCCTTTTTTGGAGATTGTCGATTTGTGAATTTTTCAGCATCCCTTCTTTCATATTCTTGTTGGCTATGTTGAATTTATTTTTCTTTCTACAGTGTGCGTTCAACTTCCTGATATCAAAACCAGATAAGGACACTATAATACATATTCGTGATGAGTATGGATATAAAATTTCTCAATAAAATACTAACAAACCAAATTCAATAGCACATTAAAAGGATCATACATTATGATCAAGTAGGATTTATCCCTACATGCAAGGATGGTTCAACATATGCAAATCAGTAAATGTGATACATCACATTAATAGAATGTGAAATAAAAAATCAAAGTCATCTCAATAGAAACAGCATTTAACAAAAAAACATTCATGATAAAAATTCTCAACTTTAGAAGGAACTTTAGAAGGAAAATTCTCAACTATAAAAGGAATGTGTCTCAACATAATAAAGGCCATCTATACATGCATCTAGCATCATACTCAATGGTGAAAGGTTGAAAGCTTTTCCTGTAAAATCAGGAAGATGACAAATGTGCACTCTCACCACTCCTATTCAGCATAATACTAAAAACACTAGCAGAGGAGCCAGGCAAGAAAAGCATAAAACATATCCAAATCCAAAAGAAATAAGTAAAATTGACTATTTGGAGGTGGCATAATCTTATATATTGAAAACCCTAAATGTACCACCAAAAAAACTGTTAGAATAGGTACCCAGCTGTCATGAAAGGGAATTTGACGTTATTGCTGTGTTACAAATCACCCCAAAACTTTGTGACTTGAAACAATAAACATTTATTATTTTTACCATTTGTTTGGGTAAAAAAAATTTTAAAAATAGATTTTATTGAATTTTTACAGAGAGGAAGAGAGAGGCATAGAGAGTTAGAAACATCGATGAGAGAGAAACATCGATCAGCTGCCCTCTGCACACTCCCTAGTGGGTATGTGCCTGTAACCAAGGTACATGCCCTTGACCGGAATCGAACCTGGGACCCTTGAGTCCACAGGCCGACGCTCTATCCATTGAGCCAAACCGGTTAGGGCTGGGTCAAAATTTGAAAGCAGCTTAGCAGTGTAATTCTGGCTTAGGGTCTCCTAGGAAGTTGCTCCCAGACTGTCAGCCAGACTGTCAGGCTTGACTGGCTGAAGGATTCACTTTCAAAATGACTCCCTTATAAGGCTTCGAGTAAATGCCTCACTTCTTTTCAAGACCTCTTTTAAAGAGCATCTTGGGAGTCCTTTATGACATGGCAACTACTGTAGCTTCCTCCAATGCTGGTGACCCATTATAGGCAAGTCACAATGCCTCTTATGACATAGTCACACATTGTCCTTTCTGCCAGGCTTTTTGGTGGAAGTTGCTAAGCGCAAGGAAAGCGAAATCTGGCTCCACCTGTAGAAGGGAGGAGAATCAAACTGAATATCACTAACAGGCCAAGTTGGGGTAAGCAGTGGAAGACTCAGTACCTCTGGACAGTGGCTTTCTAGATTGCTTCGTTAAGTTGTTAAGACTTGAGCTGTTATTGAGAGCCTCTGCCGGCCCTTGCAGATTTGGCAGGTCCTCACAGCCTCTCGCAGCTCAGCTGCCCCTCGCAGCCCCAGCTTCCGCTTTGTCCGGAAGGTCATCCAGATGGTCATTCTGCTATTCGGTCTAATTAGCATATTAGCTCTTTATTATATAGGATATACTTACATAACACTGTTTCTCCCCTACTACTTAGGACATCTTAAAATTCATGTACTGGAAGGAAAATAGATTATAAAAATCCAACCAAAATGTGTGAATAATCCTTTATTTTTGCTGAAGCTTTGTTTTGGAGATGGTTATTTAAAATAAAGCAGTCATTAATAGAAGGCTAATTGAATTGGTCAAAGTATGAATTATATAATGCCTTTAGAACATCCAGTTTGGGGTTAACCTTTGTTTTTTATATAATTTTAAACAGAGAAAAGTTAAAATAATAATATAAGGAACTTTATATATATATTTTATCCAGATTCACTAGAGTTTTATTTTTTATGACATTTGCTTATCCTTCTGTCGTAAATAAAACCACCAATGATGTGTGATAGTTAGGTTTTTTGTGTTTTTTTTTTAATTATTTCAATGAAAAATATTACAGAATAGAAGAACCACAGGGCTTCTCACCAAAGGGTTTGTAAGTGGTTGAGCACTGTACTAGAATTAGAATGTGACAGAGTCATATGCTTGCAGCTCTCTATAGAATCCCTACAAATGTAACAGCCACAAATATAGCCGGATGAAGGATTGTTTTTCAGGCTATGCAAATGTGAATAGCATTGTTATTGATGATGTGATTTTTTTCCCCCTAAACAATAAACAAATCTTGATAAAGTTATGAACAAAAATAACTTATAAATTTCCTTGACTTTACATAGGAGTAGTAGTTTGGAAATATTCATTTTGTCCTAAAATAGCAAGAAAAATGATATTTATAAATAAAAAAAGACTCAGTTTGTTCTAAAGTAGCAGGGAGAAAAAGTCTATAGGTAAAATGGCTCAGGTTCTGGGTTAATGTAATTATAGATAGGTTTGGGGCTTTTTTAAAAATTTGTTTCTTTGTTTTGTTTTAACCTACCTGAATCCTGAATATCCATCTGGAAATGCAAAAGTTTAGACCAGGATTTTTTCAGTCAGTATGCCATGGCACACTGGTATGCCAAAGAAATTTTTAAAAATATATATTTTATTGATATTTTACAGAGAGGAAGAAAGAGGGATAGAGAGTTAGAAACATTGATGAGAGAGAATCATCAATCAGCTGCCTCTTGCACACCCCCTACTGGGGATGTGCCCGCAACCAAGGTACATGCCCTTGACCGGAATCGAACCTGGGACCTTCCAGTCCGCAGGCTGACGCTCTATCCACTGAGCCAATCCAGTCTCGGCTGCCAAAGAATTTTTAAAACATGCACTACCTGATTGTTTAGTTAGGGGCACTGACCTCTTCTCCCTTAGATTGTCAAATAAAAAATGACAAGGGCCAAGACAACAATAGCTGTTGGTGTGAATGAATCATAATTATAACTGTGTTTTGTCATATTGGAAATATTATGTTTTTTGGTGTGCTGCAGAATTTTAGTAAAAAAAACCCCACAAATCTTGAAAATCATTGGTCTAGACTGTTCTTTGTTGTGTAGGATTGTTGGGTGCATTGCAGGATGTCTTGAAATCCTGGCCTCTATCCTCTAAATACAAGTAGTTATCTTAATCTTTTGACAACTAAAAAACATTTCCTCCAATTTTAACAATGTCCACCACCTTAGTCCAGAACTATCCGTCTTAGTTGTATAAAAGGCGAGGAATCCCTAGATGGTTTGGCTCAGTGGATAGAGCGTCGGCCTGTGGACTAAAGGGTACCAGGTTCGTCGATTCTGGTCAAAGGCATGTACCTTGGTTGCAGGCACATCCCCAGTGGGAGGTGTGCAGGTGGCAGCTGATAGATGTTTTTCTCTCATTGATGTTTCTAGCTCTCTATTCCTTGTCCTTCCTCTCTGTAAAAGAATTAATAAAATATATATATATATATTTTTAAAGGTGAGGAAGTCATGTATTAGAGTATGAAATAATATGCAACTTATTTGTAATTATGCATTGATTAAATTTAAAATGGATCATTTGAAACTTAAAATTAAGATGGCTGTATTATATGTTCTTATTTTTCCTAGTAAAATGAATGAAAATAAACCAAGTGACTCACAGACTCTCGGTAAGTAACAATATTTAAAATATTTTTAAATATAACTTAAAATATTTTACTCATGCTTTTTTTATAATAAATCTCTTCAAAATGCTACTCAAACAACAGAAATGAATTGCCTGTGAACAACATAAACTGATAAACAAAAGCAGATCCAGAGATAGGGAAGCATTGATCAGACTGTCAAACCTCAGAGGGAAGGTAGGGGAGGGTGGGAATAAGAAGGAGAGATCAACCAAAGGACTTGTGTGCATGTATAAGCCTAACCAGTGGACACAGACAACAAGGGGGTGAGGACATGGGGTGGGGGAGGTGTTGGAAGTTAATTGGGGGATGAGGACAAATATGTACTAATACCTCAATCAATAAAGAAATTAAAATGAAGAAAAAAAAGAAATGAATTGCCTGATTCATGCTTGCTTCACATATTCATGTATTAAAGCAAAACATTGTGTGTGTATTCAACAAAAATCTGCTATAAGAAGAAAATTTGCAATATTTGTATTCCTTATATGTATTTATCAGGTATTGTTTGTATCTTCATAAAATAGTATTATTTATTTAATAAATAATTTTTTTCACATTTCCCTTACAAAAGGAAAAGTTAACTTTGATCACACAGTCTTCTCAAATAGATACAGACTTTTGTTTTAAGTTGGTGTTTTGCTTTTTTATTTATATATTGAATTAAAACAGTATTTATTGACTTGTTACCATGGAAAATGAAAAATTTAAACTGTTACTTTATACTTTTCTAGTACTTATCCTCCTCTCATCTACCCTTTTATAGATTTATTAGAGGCTCAGTGCATGAAATTCATGCAGGGGAGTTGGGGGAGGGGGTGTCCCTTAGCTCGGTTTTGGCCTACAAAGACACCAGCATCCCTCACCCTGGCCTCTAGCCAGAGGTTCCTCCCCTCCTTCCGCACAGCCTCTGGGAAGATGCTTGTCCCGGGGCCTCCTCAGGGCCCCCGCCCATGACACCCTGCAGCTCGGGTACTCAGGAGCTTGGGCTTTCAGGTCTGGCTTCCTCGCCTGGCATGGTGAACATCAGCTGCCATGGGAGCCGTGCCTCAGGAGCGCCCCCTTGGACCATACTACTTGCGAGTGAATGTGTGTGTGTGTGTGTGTGTGTGTGTGTGTGTGTGTGTGTGTTGGCCTCGGCAGCAGTGATTCGATGTCTATAGCGTGCCTGCCAGACACTCCCCCCCCCCCCCTTTGTGGCGCCACGCTGGTCTCACCTGGACTGCTGGCAGGGAATTTCCAGTCTGTGACTGAAGGCTGCAGGTGGAGGACCCCAGCACCCATAGGGCTCTGTCAGCATCAGGGGCTAGAATGATCCATTTTTCTGGTTCTTCCCCTGCCTCAGGGACCCTGTGTGCATCTGTGTGGCACAGTAATTGAAGACTAGTGCTAATTTAAACATTGGTTATATTTGCTATTCTGTTTCAGTCTACCTAGATTGGAATTTGTATGCAGAGGTAAAGGAAAGAGTTGCACATTTCTCTGAGATCACTGTTGATTTGTATAAAATATTAACCTGACTTGGTAGGAAAGGAATGAACTGTGTGAGAGGCATGCTCACACATGAGTAAAAAGAGGCAGAGGCAGGATTTTAAGCTGGTGTGGATTCTTTCAGCCTTGGGAAAATGCAGCTGGGAGCTTTCTGTAGACTGGCGGTCTGTTCCTGACAGGGGTGAACTGAAGAACCTGTAGTTTGTGTGGTAGCTCCTCCCAAAAGCAATTATCTGATTTACCATATGACTTCAATTCTTTGTGGACTATGAAAAAGACACTTCACCATATTTTGAAAGGAATATGAGCAGGAGTGTTGATAGCTTAAGCATTATTTAGACGCCGCCATCTTGCCTTGGTCTCACAAAGGAGATGACAGCACTGTCATGATAGTTTCAATGTATGTGATGGTGGGAATATAGATGTTGGATTTTGGAGCTTCTGTGAATTGCTGAGGATATTAAATCCTCAGTTTTTTTCCCCATCCATTGCAGATAAATGTCTGGTATCTCATATTACAAATTTATATTACATGTACAATTGAGAAATATAGTATACTGTTAACAAAATTACTAATTCCAGCTCATATTTTGTCCAAAGTAATGCATATGAAAGATTACAGGACATTCATTACATGGGTACAGATGATAGCTAGATTTGGCTCACTCTTATTTCCACTAGTGTCACATAGAACAATTTTGTTTATTTTGAGGCGTTTTCAGTGAGATATTTAGAAGTTTAGATAAGACTGTTACATCAAGGCACATTGATAAAATGGCTTGGCAGCAGCACCATCTTGTACTTACACAGTTCCTCTGCCTTTTCTTTTTGGCCACTTGTGAGTATCTTTTATTTCAGTTGCTCTAGATTCTTGTAGTCTTTCTCCTTTTTCTTTAATAACACATCTTTGGTCATACCTCTGCCAATTCACAAATCTCCATTGACTCCTATTTGCACCCCAAATAATTCCAAACTCCTCAGGGTAATAATTAGGGTCATCCTGTGTAACCACCCTCCAGAACAAAAAGTAGAATAGAAACAGCACCCAGAAGTCATCCTTGTTAGCGTCCTCATGCTCCTTCCCAAGAACAATAACTGACTTGAAGTCTTCTTTGTTCATCGTTAAGCTCACGAGATTCATCCATGTTGTCATTTATAGCAGTAGTTCATGGCTGTGTAGCATTATTTGCATACCTCCATCAGCAAACATGTGTATAAGGCTCTTCCTAGATGTGGCTTGAAGTGTAATGAAGTCCAGTAAAGCTTAGGTTAGTCATGCAGACACGGAAGTTCACTCTGACCCTACTGGGACCCGCAGTTTGATGTCTAGATCTCCTCGGAAGCCAGAAACAGTGCACAGGACAGCATGAGTGAGCACCTTAAAATTGCTCTTGCTTAGAGCTGAGCTTCTCAAAGTTCCTTCTATAATTGTTATTATTGTGATAAAATGCACATAATAGAAAATTCACCATTTTAACTATTTTGAAATGTACGATTTGGTGGCATTAGTACATATACGATGTTGTGCAGCCATTACTAGTTCTAAAATACTTTCATCACCATCAGAGGAAACTATATACCCATTAGGTAGTCATTTCTCATTTCCTCTGGAAAACATCAGCCTGTTTTTTATCAATCTCTATGATATACCTATTCTGGATAACGAAATCTAGTATATAAATGGAATCATGTATGTAACCTTTCATGCTTGGATTATGTCATTTAGCATAATGTTTCAAGACTCATCCATGTTGTATGTATCAGTACTTCATTCCTTTTTATAGCTAAATAATATTCCACTGTATGGATACACTATATTTTGTTTATTCATTGAGCTATCAATGGGCACTTGTCTCCTCCCGCCCCCCTTTTTTGGAGAGGCTATTGTGAACAGTGCTGCTGTGAACATGAGTATTCCAATATTTGATTGTATATTTATTTTTTATATTTTTGGCATGTATACCCAGGAATGGAATTGTACTATGCAGTAACTATGTTTAACTTTTTTTTGTGCTATGCGGAACTGCCAGGTTATTTTCCAAAATAGATATACCATTTTGCATGTGCACTAGCAGTATGTGAGGGTTCCTGTTTCTCCACAGCCTTCCAAACATTTGTTATTATCTGTTAACTTGTGGCCCAGTGCACAAAATTCGTGCACATTAAAAGGGAATTAATTAGAGGAAATATTTTAATATTGCTATTTGCCTTTTCTCTAAATTAAGTGTTAAAGAAGATTAGTAAAATGTTTATGAAAATCTTCTTCCTGTTAGAGTCTGGGGCAGGTCGCAGGACCCAGAGTCAAGTCCCCGCCCACCACCCGCATGTGCTTTGAAAACACAGGATTCCCAAACGGAGAGACCCAGACCCAGCCAGCCCCACCCCTGGCAAACCCCCCCCCCCCCAGGCAGGGTGCGCAGCCTCAGGTCCCCCCTGCCTGGCACCGGGTGGGGAGCATAGTCTCAGGATCTCATCAAGGGGGACATGGCCTGAGATCTTCTGTCAAGCTCCACCAGGTGGGGGCCATGGCCTGAGGTCCCTCACCCTGGCCAAGCACCATGCAGCCTCTAGTCCCTGCTATTCGTTTATAATGTTATGGTATCCTGGCTAATTTGCATATTCCTCTATTATATTAATGATTATATATATGATTGTTACTGTAAGTGTTAATACTTTTGTTGTTGTTAATCCTCACCCAAGGATATTTTTCCATTCATTTTTTAGAGAGAGTGGGAGGGGGAGAGACAGAGAGAAGGAAACATCCATGTGAAAGAGACGCCTTACATCAACTTATTGCCTCTGGCATGCACACTGGCCAGGGCTGGGGATTGAATCTGCAACCAGAATCAAACTTGGGACCTTTTAGTCTGAAAGCTGATACTATCCATTGGGCCAAACCGGCTAGGGCAGTGGTCGGCAAACTCATTAGTCAACAGAGCAGCAAACTGTGGCTCATGGGCCGCATGTGGCTCTTAAGCCGCCATTTGCCGACCACTGGGCTAGGATGTTACTACATTTTTATTATAACCATCCTGGTGAGTGTGGAGTGGCATCTCATTGTGGTTTAGATTGTATTTCCTTAATGAATAATGATATTAAGCATCTTTTAATGTGCTTACTGACCATATATCTTCCTTGGAGAAATGTTTATTCAGATCTTTTGCCCCATTTTAAAATTGGGTTGTGCTGAAACCGGTTTGGCTCAATGGACAGAGCGTCGGCCTGCAGACTGAAGGGTCCCAGGTTCGATTCCGGTCAAGGGCATGTGCCTTGGTTGCATATCTCCAGTAGGGTTTGTGCAAGAGGCAGCTGATCGATGTTTCTCTCTTATCGATGTTTCTAACTCTCTGTCTCTCTCTCTTCCTCTCTTTAAAAAATCAATAAAGTATATATTTTTAAAAAATAAAATTGGGTTGTATTTTTCTTTCTTATATGTTCTGGACGCTAGACCTTTAACAAGTGTATGATTTCCAAATATATTCTCTTAATTCTGTACATTATCTTTTTACTCTATTGTTATTGTCCTTTGATGAACAAATGTTTCAAACTTTGGTGAAGTTTAATTTTTCTATCTTTTCTTTGATTAATTTTGTTTTTAGTATTTTGTGACATTTAAGAAGCTATTGCCAAATTCAGGGTTATGAAGATTTACCCCTATATTTTCTTCTAAGAATTGTGTAGTTTTGACTCTTACAGTTAGGTCTTGGACCTGCTTTGAGTTAATTTAATTGTTGTATATGGCGTTAGGAAGCGGTGTGATTATATTATCTTGCATGTGACTATTCAGTTGTTCCAGCACTATTTAAAAATTTTTTTTTGATTGATTTAGAGAGAGAGAGAGACATCATTCTGTTCTATGCATGTATTGTTTCATTGGTTGCTTCTTGTATATATCAGACCTGAAACCTTTGTGTATTGAGACAGCGCCCTAACCAAGTGAACTACCTGGCACAAGCCTGCCGTCACCATTTGTTGAAGAGACTTTTCTTTTCCCATGGAATGATCCTTGTTCAAAATTAATTGGTCTTAAATGTATGGCTTTGTTTCTGGATTCTTCTTTCCATTTACCTATATGTCTATATATCTTTCCATTTATCTTATGCCAATACCACACTGTTTTGATTTTTGTATCTTTTATTCTGAGTCAGTCTAAAGTTCTGTTGACCTTTTTCAAAGAACCAACTTTGCTTTTATTGCTTTTATTGTTTCTCTTTCATTTATCTCTGCTCATTTATTTTTTCTTCCCTTCTGCTAGTTTTCGGCTTACTTCACTCTTTCTTCTTCTTCCTCTTCCTCATCTCCTCCTTAAGGTTAAAATTAAATTTGATTTTATAGAGGCTTTCATAAGCCTCCCGACCAGGCAGAGGTGGAAGCTTAGTTTCTGGGTTTTTCCTGAGTATGCACCCAGCCCTGAGCATGTGTGTGTCCCAGATTCCCTCACTATATGTGGGAACTTTTCAAAGCCATTATTTTCCTATGTATCCCCCATTCCCAGCCTCTTCTGTCCTAGGCTTTTTAGTCTGTCACCTGCTTGTCCTGTCAGTTATCCTTTGTTTCAAGCTGCTGTAGCTATTATATTTGTCTAAATGCTTTTGATGATGTTCATACTCCAGCCCTGAGAAAGTTCTGATGTAAGCAACAAAGGCAAGCACCTGAGCCCATCTCCTCAGGGAACCTCTACACAGGTCAAAACAAACAGAAACTTTTCTTTGAGAATAAAGTCTATATATTACCTTCTCTTGGACAATCCACACCAGAAACATGGGAGATTGGGAAGTGGGAGATGGTGGGTGTTAAAATACCATAAAGTTCTCATCAAAATAGCAACTTCTTTATTAAGCAGTAGAGCCCCGGTGCATGAAATTCATGCTCGGGTAAGGTACCTAGGCCTAGCCTGCAATCAGGGCTATCTTCCCTGCTGCTAGCAACTGGTCCCCTGTTTGTCATTGGTGATTGGAGCCTGATGGCCGGGGAGAGGGAGAGGTGGGCCATTCCTGCCCACTTGCTGGCCACACACCCCCCTGTGGGTCACCCTCTATGAATGGGGCAGCTGGTGGGGCGGGGGCCTTGGCCTGGCGTTGCCCGCATTTTCCACTACCCACTCCTGGGTCCCTGTTTGCCATCGTGCACTGGTAGCCTGCCAGGCGGGGAAGGGGACCAAGAGGCAGGCAGTGCATAGTGACTGGTCTAGCAGTTGTCCTGGTCTTTCTGTCGTTATGGTCGCTGGGCTCTTATATAGGATCCTCCTAATTGTTAAGATTTCGAAGTTACTTAAAATTTGATTTTGACAGTTTTTGGCAGCTTAATCATTGCTTTAATGGGGTTTTGAAGACTACTAATCCATTGTTTTCAGTGATGTTACCTTGCAAGCTTCCATTTTAACTATACACTGGAATTCATCATTAAAGATTAATAAAATATAAAGTCACATTATTTTAGAAGTAGTTGTTGAAATTTTAAGTTACTGATAACAAGATGTGATTTGCTCATGCAAAAAGAATTGAACACATCAATTTTAAAAAGCACTAATTCCATAAGGTGTTTTTTGTTGAAAATTTACAAAATATTTTTCCTATCTAATTTACTTTTTCACTGTTAGCTTGTGTTTTCTGTCGAAAAAATGATGATTGTCCTAATAAATATGGAGAAAAGAAAATTAATGAGCAATGGAATCTCACTGTACATTACTATTGTTTGGTGAGTATAATTTATAAGTAAATCTTAGAAATTTGATGTTCTTCTAAAAAAGAGAATTAGATCCTGATGATTGGTTTCTGAGAATTAGATAAGTCACTTAACTTTTCTGGCTCTAATTTTGCCTATATGTAAAAATAAGGTTTTCATTTTTCAAATTCTAACATTCTGTAATTACTTGGCTTATTTTAAAGACCTGCCATCATTACCTATTTATTTTGGCCTAACCTTTTGACTAAAGATAATAAATATTTGTAGAAAAGGAAACAATTTATGATGTGTCACTCAAAAGAGAAAAAAAGTAATTTCATACTGAAAATGAGTCTAATTTATTTCCCATTTCGTCCAACAATTTCTTGACTCACTGAATCTGTGTCTTAAATTCTTATTTTCTGGGTACCTCTTTAGGTTTGTTCACAGCATGGAATCTGGCTTCTTCTAGAGCAAGTGAAGAAAAAGAAAGAGGGGATAGATAGATACTGGATTCGTGTGACCTAGTCTTCACAGTCACATATCACTGTCACTTTTGCTTTGTGCTCTTGGTTAGAAGCAAGTCATTAAATGTTAACTCACACTCAAGTTAGACTCCACTTCTTAAAGGAAAGAGTATCAACTATTTTGGGGACATATTTTTATACCTACCACAGTATTCATGTTAAAATTCTTTAGATGCTTCCTTGAGAAAACATATAACATATTCCTTGGTGGTTCTGTAAGATTAGTTTTGTGTCTCAATTACCCTATGGGTTAAATAAATTTCTAGACTGGCCTAAGAACCTAATTCCTTTATAGCAAGAGTAAAGAAAACATAACATTGGCATTCCATTTTTTTTTTTTTTTTGGTAAATTGGGATTTATTATATTTTACATAGCACAAGGAAACTTCATTTTTTAAGAGTTTATTTTAGTTTTTATATAGAATTAAGAGGGCTATTTTATTAGTCTATTTTTCTCCTATAACTAATTCCTAAGTAATGTATACCACTTGGTTTTCTTTAGCAGATATTATATTGATTAAGCCTATTTAAGCACTTTGATATTGTCAATACTTTGAAGTGTTTTTTGCAATATTTATATATATTTAAGTTGATCACACTAAATATTTTATATTCTGTTATATAATAATTCAAAAAGATACTGACCCTAAGCCCAACATGTATAAGATTCTATTTCACTGTGAACAAGTAATGTTACCAATGGCAATGGAATGTTAGAGTTGAAAATGACTTATTGATAATCTAGTTCAGTGTTTTTATTTTTGTGTTAAGATCAGTCATATTAAATTACTTGCTGAGGGGTCCAGAAGGTTGGATGTGAGCCTGGTTTGCAAGCCAGGACTTGTTATTTATTCACAGTCCCATGCTTTTTCTTGATTCATGCTCTTTTATCATGTTTAAACTAAAGTTAAAAATCAGATTTTTTTAAATTTAATAAACCTTTATGTTAATTACAATTCAATAGGTTTCCCTGTAAATATGCCTTATATGATTTAGAATCCAGCTAGGTTTACAGCTGGCATGAAATATCACTAATAATCTATATTATCTCCCTAGTATTTACTGTTAGTACATTTACACCTTTCAGTATTTACCACTTTTCCCCCATAAAGCTTAATTATAGGTATTTTTTGTTTTTCTTTCTTTCTTCCTTTGTCTGTTATTTCCTGAAATATTTTAGAAACTAGCTTGGTTATTTGAACTACTAGTATACAGTGCCTTTCAAATAAGAAAATGTGAGTAGCCTCTTACTTTGATCATAAAAATAACTATTATAGATAGGTAAGAGGTACTTGAAAGTCTAGCTGTTTTATTTATTAAAATGTTATATATAATTTTTATTCCAAACTAGTTTTTTAGAGTTTATTTTCTAATTGAAAACATATTTATAGTTGATGTCAAGTGGAATTTGGCAGAGAGGTAAAGAAGAAGAAGGAGTTTATGGTTTCCTAATAGAAGACATAAGAAAAGAAGTGAATAGAGCTTCTAAATTGGTAAGTAAATTATTTTACTCATTATAGTAAATACTATAAATATTGTCAATACTAGGGAAGTCGTCTTTATCAGTTTCTCCACTAGAAATTTGTAAGACTTTGATTTTATGTTCCAGTGCTTGCTTTTGTCAAATATGATGAATTTAGAGCATTTGTATTTTTGCAAGTGAAAGGGAACTTAACCATCCCTGGATAATATATATGACAATATTGATTTTCACTTCCTTACCTTATTCCAACCAACCCATCATTTCACCCACATTTACCATCAGAATTATGAACACACTTCTACTCACTGTTCTTCAAACTTCAATCCTGAGTCATCAAGTCATTCACTTTTCATACTTCTACCTCAGTTGTTGGGTTGAAATGATGGGTTGAGGTAAAAATTACACAAGTAGGAAGACCAGTAGTTTGTGATCTCCACAGCTCTGTGGCCCTTCTGTGACATTGTGTGCTGTGTTCAATGCTTTCTTCTGTTCTCCAAGATAAGTATTCTAAACTTTAACTCCTCACTCATTTCATTATAATATGAGAATCTACTCTGTGGTAGCTACTAGATGATGTGCAAGGAAAGCACTGTGGGTCTCCAAGTGCTCTGAGTGAAATAAAGTGAGAGAAGGAGAAGGTTAAATATGAAAACATAGTAATGGCCTACGACCTTCAACAGATATTAAAATAATGTTATGTTTGTCCCCCTTCCTGTGCATGTCCGTATCTTAGTTACACCCCTGGGCAAGTCTGGAATTTAAGGAGTTACTTCTAATTATGTGTTTTCATTTGAGATTTGAATGAGACTTTCGTGTATAGCCATTATGTTTATAAGCAAGCAGCTTTATTCAAGACATTTTATAAGGAAAGCATGTAGAGACCTTCATTTTAGTTGAGGCAAAGAAATGGAGGCAACTATATTTTAAGATGTTGAGGATGCAGAGGACTTGATGGTAAAATAGAGGGTCTAGAGCAGCCGTGGGCAAACTACGGCCTGCGGGCCACATCCGGCCCGTTCGGCTGTTCTATCCGCCCCACGGAGCCAAAAGAGCAGAGGGTTCTCTTGCTCTCCCCTCCGCTCCTTCACCAGCAGCCCAAGATGAGAGTGCCAGCATGGTCAGGTTGCTTTTGTTCCGGCCCTCCGGTCCAGTTTAAGAACCCTCGAATCAAAAAGTTTGCCCACTTCTGTTCTAGAGCATAAGGGAAAAGCTTGGGAGGAAGGGCAATCAGTAGGGTATCTCAAAGTCATATGTGAGTAATTAATATCAAAATGCCAAGACTTCCTGATATTGAATATGGGGTGAGAGGTGGCCTCTAAAGGTCTCCTTGTGGTTTGGAAATACCTGTTTTCTTAAAATATCTGAATTCTCTCTTGAGTTATACTGTATTGTGAACCTTTGAGAAACTCTTGAAGAGTTAGTTCTATTTGGGACCTTAAATTAGAATTCTCTATATCATTTTACTGAGAGAGCAACAGATTGGCAAGGTATTCTATTATGACCTGGTAGTGTTTGGGGGGATCACCATTAACACTGTTTAATCTCTTCGTAAGTGACCATTATAATGGACATTTCAAGGATTCCAGTATGTTTTAGGTACTGCTCTATATTGAAGTAATGATTGATTCATCTAATTTGTTATATTTCAGTTAGTGGCAATGCTATTGTGTTTGTTTCCTAGAGCTGTCATAGTACATTACCATAACCTGGGTCACTTAAAATAGAAATGTCTCACAATTCTGGAGACCAGAAGTTCCAAATCAATCTGTCAGAATTGATTCCTTCTGGAAGCTCTGAGGGGGATTCCATGCCATGCTTCTCTCAGCTTCTGATGTCTCCTGACAAGCTTTGCATTTCTTAGTTTGTGGCAGCATAACTTTAGTCTCTGCTTTCATCTTCATATGGTCTTCCCCTCTGTGTGTCTGTGTCTTAAATCTCCCCCTCCAAAGACATCAGTCATTTGATTTAGGGACCCCTCTAAATCCAGAATAATCTCATCTTTAGATCCTTAACTTACTTCTACAAAGACCCTATTTCCAAATAAGGTCACATTCATTTAGGTATCAGGAATTAAGACTCAACTATATCTTTTTAGGGGTCACTATTTAACCTATTATAATTATCTAACTTTTTTTTTTTGTTATGATAGAGTGATCCTAGCCATTTCTTTTTATAGGTTGGTTTTTTGAATTGTTATACTATTTTCTTTGGTGAATATTTCCTAATTATGTGTTTTCATTGGAAATTTGAATGAAACTTCTTTTTCATATTTGCATGTTAGGTTACAGATGTTTCCTATATCAGAAATTATTGTAGGAGTGAATCTTTAGTGTCTCTACATTGTTTCTGGATAGAAAAATTTTTCAGGAAATTTCTTTAATATACTATCACCACAGCTATTTGTTATATGACCCTATTAATTTTCAGACTCCTCAAAAGGAATATTTATTTATACCTTGGTCATAGTATGCTGCTCAATTTTTCCATGTTATGCCCCTATTCTTTTTTTTTTCTTCTAGAAATGTTGTATTTGCAAGAAAAGTGGTGCTTCAATAGGGTGTGTTGCACCTCGATGTAAACGAAGTTATCATTTCCCGTGTGGACTTCAGAGAGAATGTATTTTCCAGTTCACTGGCAATTTTGCGTGAGTTAACTGTTGAATGTATGAAAGATGATGGTTAAAGAAAAGTCAGTAATGAGTATGGATATTCCAATTATATAATTCCTTTGTTAATTTTTTTTCAAAGCTGCACTGAGTTTCTACAGTGTGTGTGATTTTATATATATATATATATATATATATATATATATATATATATATATATAGAGAGAGAGAGAGAGAGAGAGAGAGAGAGGAGGTATGGGGGGGATATACATGTGCAGTCATTCCTATCTGTACAATCTTGAGATTTGCCTCTTTTATGGATTTATTTCTGTCTGCAAAGTATTAAGAATAGCCATATCTGAAATGGGCTTATTTACCTTTAATTTTCAGGTCTATAGTATAATCTGGAACTGTTAATGCATACTCATAGTCTGAAAAATTTTGCCTTATATAATTTTAGATTTTTGTATCCTTAGATCTACCAATAATAGTTCAGTTTTCTTTCATGGAGCCATATTTACTTCTCCTAGTGTAAACTGAAGGCATATAAACTTGGAATGCAAAAAAATAAATATTGCTCCCCTGTGATGCTCCTGAAACACTGCTTCTTCAATGTGAATTGTAATGCTATTCTAATTATGCTTTGTAATTTATTAGATGTTGATTTTAAATAATTTAGGTCATTTTGTTGGAACCATCGACCTGTTCAAATAATTACACCTAATAATTATACTGGCTCCTTACCATGTACCATTTGCTTGGAATTTGTTGAGCCTATTCCAACTTATAGCATATTGCGAAGTCCTTGTTGTAAGAATGCTTGGTTTCACAGAGACTGTTTACAGGTAAGATGTTTTAGAAGCTTTTTTTGATATAAAATTTGTTGCTTGCTGATTTAAATTTAAAATTGGAAACAGTGTGTGTTTTAGCTCATATCATACTACTTTTTAAAAGACTCTGTTTTGTCTTTTACACTTGATCTTAGCCAAAAGGCCGAGAAGCGATTCTGTTTTGTCTTTTAATTGTAGTTTTGAAATTGTGTGAGGCTGCAGTTCAGGTGTTTACCTATGCCACCATCTTGGTTTCTCTACTTGTAACTTTTTAAAACAGCTTTATTAAAATGTCTTCATGACAAAAATGCCAACTTCATCTTTAATATCAAGAAAATCTGATTGTCCATATGATACCATAGATCTGTTAATATGTAACATGTTAGTACGTAACCTGCTGTGTAAAATTGTTTATAAGCCATATTTTAAAGGTTAAAAAAATGCTTAATGTACTTCATTTGAAATATAACTTCGAATATAACTTGCAATATAACTTTCTGCTATGTGGTAGGAATTTGTAAGAGATGATGAGAGGCAAAGGATATTAGAATAGCAAAAATGGCCCAACCTGCATGGCTCAGTGATGGAGTGAGTGTCTACTTATGAACTAGGAGTTCGCAGTTAGATTCCAGGTTGGGGCTTGGTCCCCGGTTGGGGGTTTGGGGGAGGCAGCCAGTCAGTAATTCTCTCTCATCATTGATGTCTTTGTCCCTCTCTGAAATTAATTTAAAAAAATAGCAACAATGTTTTTATGAATTAACCTTTAATAATGGCAACAAGATGTGAATAAAATTAAACTATTGTTATCTAAAAAAATAAATAGGAACCGCTTTATTAAAGTCTATTTTACATTAGGGTAAATTCACCCCAATCAATTGTACAATTAATATTTTAATATTTTAGACACAAACTTTTAATGTATATTTAAGGATTTTATTTGTGTCACAATAAATAAAACATTTATTGTCATGTTATTTACATATGTAAGCTTAGAAAACCATGATATGTGAAATGATCATGTAATTGTAAGCTAAGATATTTAAAATGTTAGAGGCCTTTCCTCTTTGTATGTCAAACCTGATGACAAGTTTTCAAGTAAATGAAATTTTACATTGAACAATTTAATAATATTTTATTCAGAAGATATTTGAAAGTTAAATATATCTCAGACCCTGACCGGTTTGATTCAATGGACAGAGTATCGGCCTGCAGTCTCAAGGGTCCCAGGTTCGATTCCGGTTAAGGGCATGTACCTTGCTTATGGGCACATCCCCAGTGTGGAGTGTGCAGATCGATGTTTCTCTCTCACTGATGTTTCTAACTCTCTATCCCCCTCCCTTCCTCTCTGTAAAAAAAATCAATAAAATAAAATTTAAAAAATATCTCAGTTATTAGTAACATCAAATATGTAGTATTCATTTAGTAAAGTGCCTACTGATAGTTACAGTTAATAGAATGCCAAATAATAAAGTATTTATTTACTTTTTAAACCTTGGGTTTTATTATTGTTTACTAAAATAAAAGGAGGTTACTACTGATTATAGATTATCCACTAAAGTGTTTCTTTTTTAAGTTATGAGATATTGCAAATCCTCTTATGTATCAAATAGTAGCCCTGAGCACAAATCCATGCTCCAGTACAGTAGCTCTCTGTAGGGCCTGGCCGCTCCATGCCCCAGAGCCTCTCCATGGCTCAGAGGCCCACCTGCGGCCATGCACAGAACGCTTGCCTTGTCGCTGGGGTGGAACTTGCCTTGTTGCCAAAGTAAGCATTCTGCCAGGTCACTCATGCTGCCCACTCTAAGCGGCTGCCCCTCAAAACTAGGGGACTCCGGTGGGGCTAGAGGACTGGACACTGCCATCTTGTGGCTATTAGTGCCACCATCTTTGTGATGGTTAATTTGCATATTACCCTTTTATTAGATAGGATAAGACTAGCAACCCGGTTCATGAATTTGTGCTTGGGTGGGGGTCTCTTTGCCTGGCCTGCGATTGGGGCTGATTGGGACTGATTGGGGCTGGCCAGCTGGGGTAGCGACTATGGGAGGTTGACTGTGGGATTGCACTGATAACCAGGGTGCAGCTCCTGTGTTGAGCACCTGTCCCCTGTGGTCAGTGCAGGTCATAAAGTCACTTAGGCTTTTATATAGAGAGACTAGAGGCCCAGCACGTGAAATCGTGTGCGGGTAGGGTCCCTAGGCCTAGCCTGTGATCAGGGCCATCTTCTGCCTGCTTACCAGTCCCCAGTCCTGCCCTTCTGCCTCCATCACCCTGGTTCCCTGTTGGCCAGTTGATTGATCTGACCCTGTGGGCCTGGGGAAGGACCAAGAGGTCAGCGTTCTGCCCATTCGCCAGTCCCCAGTCCTGCCCTGCCGCTTTCACCCACCCTGGTTCCCTATGGTTCCCTGTTGGCCATCCAGTCTTCGGAGCCTGCGGTCCGTGGGGAAGGACCAAGAGTTGTTTGATCACCTCATAGTGACTATTCAGTTGGTCGTTGCAGTTGTTCCACCTTTAGTTACTTGCCTTTTATTATATAGGATAGTCTTAAAAGTACTAAGAGAAGTCAAAGTAGTAAAGTCTAAATGATTACTTTTAATTTTTTTGTATGACCCTAGAACATTTATATTTAGTGCTATTCAGCTAAAAGTGGCAAGATGGGACCTATTTTGTTGGGTAAATATTAGAAATTCTGTTACTTCTTACAACTAAGTGTTTGTAAAAGGATCCGGAGAGTGTAGTTCATAAACATCATGAAATGTTATCTGTACCTATTGAAGACATTCCCATTATATGAGAATCTTTAAAAAATAATTTATCTTAAGGGTTTGAATTTGAATGAATGTAATTGATGTCAAATGAATCTTGTTATTTTTAAAAATATATATTTTATTGATTTTTTTACAGAGAGGAAGAGAGAGGGATAGAGAGTTAGACAATTAAGATTTGCCTTATTTATCTGTATCCTATCTAATAAAAGAGTAATATGCAAATTGTCACTTCAAGACACAAGATGGCTGCCCCCATGTGATCAAGGATGTTCTGGCAGGGGAGTGCACAGATGGGCAGTTAGGGGGGACCAGGCCTGCGGGGGAGGGCATTTGGGGGTGACTCAGGCCTGCAGGGGAGGGCAGTTGTAGGCGATCAGGCAAGTAGGGAGGGCAGTTAGGGGTGACCAGGTCGGCAGAGGAGGGAAGTTGGGGCAGACTAGGTTAGCAGGAGGGGGCAGTTGAGGGTAATAGGACTGTAGGGGAGGGCAGTTGGGGGGGACCAGACCTGTAGGGGAGGACAGTTTGGGGGGGACCAGGCCTGCAGTGGAGGGCAGTTGGGGGCAGGAATCAGGACTGTAGTGGGGTACAGTTGGGGGTGACTCAGGCCTGCAGGGGAGGGCAGTTGGAGGGCACCAGGCCTGCAGGGAAGGGCAGTTATGGGCGATCAGGCTAGCAGGGAAGGCAGTGGGGGAGACCAGGCCAGCAGGAGAGGGCAAACTGGGGTTACTTGGCCTGTAGGGGAGGGCACTTGGGATTGTCCAGGCCAACAGGGGAGGGCAGTTGGGGATGACTAGGCATGCAGGGGAGGGCAGTTGGGTGGGACCCAGCCTGCAGGGGTGGGCAGTTTGTGGGACCAGGCCTGCAGGGAAGGGCAGTGAGGGGCAATTGGGCGACCGGGGAGCATTAAGGTGTTGATCAGGCTGGTTGGGGAGTGGTTAGGCTGACAGACAGAAGTAGTTACGGGCAATCAGGCAGAGGCAGGTGAGTAGTAGGGAGCCAGCAGTCCTGAATTATGAGAGAATGTCCAACTGCCCTTTTAGGCCCGATGCAAGAGGTCGGACATCACTCAAGGGGTACCAGATTAGAGAGGGTGCAAGTTGGCCGAGGGACCACCTCACCTCCCCTGTGCACAGATTTCGTGCACTGGTCCTCTAATATAGATATATAAAAGCATAATATGCAAGTCAAACGATGGCAGAATGACCAGTCGGGTATGACCACCAGGGGGCAGTTGCTCAACACAGGAGCTGCTCCTAGTCTGCAGGCCCTAATTGCCCAATCAAGGCCTGCCAGCCAACCTCTTGGTCCCTCACCCTGCCTGGCAGGCTTCAATCTCCTGATGGGAAACTGGAAGTGGGTGGCGGCAGATGCAGGTGGCACCAGGGCACTGATCATCCTGCCAGTCGCTCCACACACACAGGACAGCCACGGAGGGTGAGGAAGAATGGCCTTGATCTCAGGCCTTGCCTGGGGGCCCCGCTCATGCACGGATTTCATGTGCCAGGCCTCTAGTGTGTTAATGAATCACAGAGAAGTTCTCAAACTTGACCTAGTATTCACTGGGCTTTTTTTAAAAAATATATATTTTATTGATTTCTTACAGAGAGGAAGAGAGAGGGATAGAGAGTTAGAAACATCGATGAGAGAGAATCATCGATCAGCTGCCTCGCACACCTACTGGGAATGTGCCCGCAACCAAGGTATGTGCCCCTGACCGGAATCGAACCCGGGACCTTTCAGTCCCCAGGCCGATGCTCTATCCATTGTGAGCCAAACCGGTTACGGCCACTGGGCTTTTTGTTAACACTCTGAAGATACCACGTTTCAAATTTTGTCATTAAAAAATAGAAATAAGTTCTAGCTGGTTTAGCTCAATGGATAAAGTTTCGGCCAAAGGACTGAAGGGACTGGGGTTTGATTCTGGTCAAAATCACTTACCTCGATCCTCATGCAGGAGGCAACTAAACGATGTCTTCTCAAATCGATGTTTCTCCCTCTCTCTTCTACTCTCTGAAAACCAGTGGAAAAATATCCTCCGGTGAGGTTTAACAACCAAAAATGGTAGAAATAGTATGCTAACAAAATTGTAGGTCTACTTTATGCAAATATAAAAATACAGCCACATTGCCCTGGCTGGTCTAGATTAGTGGTTAGAGTCTCGGCTGTGCACCACAGGCTCTCAAGTTCGATTCCAGGTCAAGGGCATGTACTTGGGTTGCTGGCTTGATCTCCGGCCCTAGTTGAGGTTTGTGCCGGAGGTAACCAATCACTGTGTTTCTCTCACATTGATGCTGCTCTCTCACGCTCCAACCCTCCCTTTCATTTCACTCTCTATAAAAAAAAAAAGCGGAGTTAGCAGGGGAATCAATGGGAGAAATATCCTTGGGTAAGGATTGAACAACAACAAAAATACAGCCACATGGATACCTGTCTCTTATATAAGTATTAATTGTTACTTGACTGGGGTTCTTATTCTCTATAGGCGCTCCAGTGGCTTTTCCACCTAGTACTAGAATGAAATAATAAATGGAATCTGCCCTATCTAGATAGCTACAATAATATCTGAATAATTATTTTAAATATCTGAACTTCATTAATATAAAGGAAGTACAAACTTATGAAACAGAATGCAAAATTTTGAAAAAAACGTATGCAAAAATGTCATTGTTTTTACCACTATGAGTGCTATATACATTGGAATTTTGTGAAGAAGAGACTATAGGTTAATATAAAATAAATTAATGGACCCCAGCCGGTGTGCCTAAGTTAGCATTGACTCATGCACCAAGAAGTTGTGGGTTCGATTCCCAGTCCTGGGTTGCAGGCTAGATCCCTGATGTGGACTGCAGGAGGCAGCCAAGCCAATTGATGTTTCTGTCTTCCTCTCCTCACTTCCTCTCTAAAAAATAAAAATAAAAACGTTTATAAAAACATATTAAAATTAATGGAAACTTTACACTCTGGCTCTATAGAGAATTGTCACTATTGTTCATTTTGGATTTCTCCTTCATTGTTCTGGTTTTGGTATCTTCCATATGGCCTCTGGTGTTTTTTCCTCCATACTACACACTTACTTTTTGTATCACATCCTATACATTTTAATATGTGTTACAATTGCAGACCCTTTAGGTTTAGATTTCAGAAACTTGTTGCTTTCCTACCGTGTGTGTGTGTGTGTGTGTGTGTGTGTGTGTGTGTGTGTGTGTGTTACTTAGTAGTAGTTTGAACCCGTGTTCCTGTTTGTTCACTTGTTCTTCACCATCTAAAAATGATTCCCTAATCCAAGTCTGTCAGATCTACCTCATAGATAATTTGTGTACACTTTTTTGTTGCTGTTCTGTTTTAACTAGATTTTTGTAGGAGCCTACTGAACTGGTCTTTCTCCTGAATGCCTTATTTCCTATAATTTTTTCATACTATCAGTTTTGATTTACCTGTTTAGCCTCTTTTTAAGTTTACTATGGCCAGCATGTTATCCCTAAGTATATTAGTTTTCTAATTATATGTGGTTACTATTACCACTTAATTTGATCTATGCTATTTTCTAGTTTTGTAATGTCTTTTTGTCCTATTTTCCTGGCAGACTCCTGTGTCTTCTTCCAAAATTAGCTTTGACCTTACCATCCATGTGACATTTTTGTTAGGCTCTTATATAGACTGAGGTACTTCTTCCTTTCTCTTCCATGTATATACTTTAAAAAACCCAAAACAAAACAAAAAACTTATACACTATATTAGAATTATATACTCTATGCCTACTCACATTTTATATTTCTGTTTTTTGGTACATAGCATAGAGTTTGGTACCTATATAATAGGGATTACTAGTACATATTTGTTAATGAAGGTGTGCTGTTAGTTTTGTGGTATTTTTTACTGGGTATTGCTACTCTTTTTAGTAGGGTTATAGTTTTCTGTTCCTTTTTGCATACGCTCTGCCTGCTGCTTTTGTATTTGTAGTAACTGAAGAATGAGACTAGGTTTTATACTTCTCTCCTAGGAGAAGTATAAAACTCAACAGAGTGAGTTAAAAATAGAACCAAGGATACTGTTTATGTAATACTTATTTAAATATATTTCCTAGATGAAGCAACTCAAGATTTTTACTATTTTATTCACAGACATGGCCAACACAATATTTGGGAACAGAAATGATATTAGACACCAAAGGTTAAGAAGAATATATGGGTTGAATATATAGTAAAGCTAAGAATAGTGACTTTATTAGCTTAAGTTTTTTGGCCATTGGGAAAAAGACCTCTAAATTTTAGCAGTGGGATAACTTAGTTTATCAAAGTTTGAGAACCATTAGTGTATAAAATAAGATTTCATTATATATTGAGTAAAAAGTAACACATGTCCTGTTAGTTATAAAGTTCATAACCTAATATATTGTTAAATTAATAGATTTTTTATTTTTTACTACAGGTTCAAGCAATAAATGCAGGGGTGTTTTTCTTTAGGTGCACAATATGCAATAATAGTGACATATTTCAGAAAGAGATGTTGAGAATGGGAATTCATATTCCTGAAAAGTGAGTAATACTTTTGACAAAAGATATTTTATAAATAGGATTTAATAACAGTGAAAATAGTCATTTATGTCTGATTATGTAATAATGGAGAAGCAGCCACTTCAAATGGGGAAATGTAAAGCAGCCCCTACCACCTCCTTTTTCTCCCCAGATTGCTAGTTCTTGAAAGCAGGGACTGCGACTTAAACTCATTAGTTGAGTTATAGTCTCTTAATAAACACCTTAGTTGTATGTAATGTTAATTGATTTATATGCAAGTATAGTAGGCTTCAGAATGGTATGTATAAATTATGAGAATTAAGATGTGATTTTAAATGTCTGATCAGAATTTTGTTAGTACTTAAAGATGAGGAATCCCAAAATAATGGTACTAAACTTGAAATAAATGGAAGTGAAATGTTAAAAATGTGAGTTAGAAAATTTTGCTTAAATTTTCAGTTAGCATTTGAAAATTCGCTGTGAGACTGACTACATGTAGGCTAAAATGACACTAAAGGAATTGTACCTTGAAGAGAATGATTAATCTTAAAAAACAAATTTTAGCCTCGTTCCTGAGTACTGTTATGTGAAAAGTTTTTTTTTTAAAGTTCATTACCAATCCTTTTATGTAACATTTTAGGTCAAAGTATATTTTACGTCTTGCTTTGTTTACAGAGATGCATCTTGGGAATTAGAGGAAAATGCTTATCAAGAGCTTCTGCAGCACTATGAGCATTGCGATGTACGAAGATGTCGTTGCAAGGAAGGTCGAGACTATAATGTGCCTAATAGGTATACCAGGAAGTTCACTTGTTCTTTATTCGTGTTCTTATTGCAACCTTCAGCTTAGAAAGCAGAGTTATAGTTAGTGAAATGTATTTGCTCTTAAGATGTTTGAAGTTTTAATTTTATTAAATGTATATTTACATCTGTTTACAGAAAAATTATTACACAGCATAATTGCAACTTATTTTCTTGGTGCATTATTGTGAGGCTCTATTTTCTAGTGCTGCACTTGCTCTATATGGTAGCCACTAGGCACATGTGGCTTTTGAGCACTTGAAGTGTGGTTATTCCCAATTTAGAAGTGGTGTAAGTGTCAAATACACACTGAAGACATAGTGTGTATCCTAGTTTGCTAGGGCTGCCATACAAAATACCACAAACGAGATGCCTTAAATAATAGAATTTTGTTTCTACTACTCACTATTCTAGAGGCTAGAAGTCCATGATAATGGTATCTACAGACTTGACTTCTGAAACTTCTTGACTTGCCATGACTCCGTTCTTGCTATATCTTCACATGATTGTCCCTCTTTCTATGTCTAGTCATAGTGGATTAGGGTCCACACATATGACTTCATTTTATCTTAATTATCTCTTTAAAGGCTCTATCTCCAAACACAGTCATATTGTGAGGTACTGGGTGTTAGGACTCCCAACATAAGAATTTTGGGTAGACACAATCTAGCCTATAACAGTTAAGTGAAAATAACTTAATAATTTCATAATGATTACTTATTTAACATAATGATATTTTGAAAATACTCATTCAGGTTATTCCCAATTTAGAAGTGGTATAAGTGTCAAATACACACTGAAGACATAGTATGTATCCTAGTTTGCTAGGGCTGCCATACAAAATACCACAAACGAATTCAGATTCATTGCACCTATTTTATTTTTTAATTATTTTAAAAATAAGTTTTATTGATTTCAGAGAGGAAGGGGGAGGGAGGGAGGAAGAGAGAGAGAAAAGAGAGAAACATTAATGATGAGAGAAAATCATTGATCAGCTACCTCCTGCATGCCCCCTACTGGGAAGCAAGTCCACATCTGGGCATGTGCCCTGACCAGGAATCGAACCATGACCCCCCGGTTCATAGGTGGATGCCTACTACTGAGCAACATCGGCTGAGCGCACCTGTTTATTTTACCTTTTAAATATGATTACTAGAAAAATTTAAGTGACATATATAATTTGCATTATACTTCTATTAGATGGCCCTGTTTAGAGATAATTTAACTAGATTAAACTAGCAGTGTTTCTCTTAGATCATTATAAAAAGGGTTTAGCATTTGAAATTTATTGATTACACCTTTATAATGCCGGTAGATATTTTTTAAATGCAGAATAAAAAGTAACAAAACAAGTTTTGTCAAAATTTGTGTAGGAAATGTCATTAAATTTGTATTCCTGTTATACAATATTATTTGAACATGGCAAAGTGAAACCCAAAGTGCAGAGCAGAATATTGGGAGCCTTGTCCCCCATGGAAAGTGAGCTACTTCTCATTTGGGGAGACTCCACTGAGGTTTTGGCAGCTTTGGAATGTTTCCCCCAAGCAGTTGTTTGTCCTACTGATTTTCCATTCTGGCCTGGGTTTTCCCTGCACTATTCTTTTTACAATATGATCGACTATTTAAATTGTCATTGTCATTAGACTAAAAATTCTTTAAGGGTGGCTATCTCTTTGAAGATGTCAAGTAAGGTGCGTTTACATTACTTACTATGGTGACTCTGTATATTCAGTAATAGTACATTCTCAAGGGTTGTGTTGAAGCACATATTAGATAATTGCAAACAATAAAGCATTTTAGAGTTCTAGGAAGCAATGCATTCATTAATAATGGTTTTTTCTAAATTCATTTTAGGCTGTTTTAAACCACTGGCCCATCAGTAGCTACCAGACTTCCTTTTTTTCCTGGCAACTACTTGAGATTGCTATCCCTTGTGTTTTCTCCTGGGATACGGTTACCTGCTATATAAATCTTTTCTTTTTAATCTCACTTCCTCTCATCCTAGTGACAGAAAGGCAGTTTTGCTGAAAGGCAGCATAGTATAATGGTTAGCAGCCTGGGTCTGGCAGCAGGTACAGTGGGTTGGAAGCCTCCCTCTGAGACTTACTACCAAAGTGAATTTGGTTGGGCAGGTTATTTACCGCTCTGTGCTTCCGTTTCCTCTTCTTTAAAAATGGATACAACAGTGGTTTTCTCTACTTTCCTAAATTGTGAGGATTAAACTTTTCATGTAAAGAATGAAAACTGGGTGTATAATAAACATTTATGTTAGCTATCATCTTTCTTTCTCTTCATTACTAGTTGGCAGAACCACCTGGGGAAGGGGAGCTGGGACACATGCTTACACACCCATGTTCACACGGAGGGAGTTTTGCCAACACCTACCAGATGGGAGGATATCAACTACATATCAACACACTCAGGAAGAATACCCATCTTTATAGAGACAGAGTCTATTCAAAACCAAAGAAAGGGCCACACATGACAATCCCCCCTACACTCGTACAGAAAATGTAAATATGTACTTGCACACATGCATACAGTGGGTGGGAAGTGGGAGGAAACAGATAAGAAATATGGGTCTGGTAGTGAGTCTGGGTCCTGAGGAGCTGCACAATACCTGAATTGTCTGAAAAGCTTTTTGTAGGAAATAATTCCTCATCTTGGATGAGAAATATAATATTTTAGGTAAGGTAACATATTTACTAAATGCCACTTCCATATCAGATACACTGGCATAGTAATTGCCAAATATAAAATAAAAATTCTTTCCCTTCTTTAATCCTATTCTTTCTGATGTTTATATTCTTTGTTGTATGTACATGTTCATATACATGTTGATACTTAGAGAATATTTAAAGGAGAAGATTATAGACATAAATAATGAAATAGAAAAATGTGCTTTAAGAAAAAGTAATGCAGTAGCAATGCAGATATTCTTTTTCCTCCTTTGGGTTGGTTTTGTGTGCTAGGTGGACAGTGAGGCCTGTGGTACTGTGGGAATTTGCCAAAGTTAATATCAAAATGTCAATACTTGTTTTTCTTTATCTCCTCAGCAAATGGGAAATAAAGCGTTGTCAGTCTTGTGGTTCTAGTGGAACACATTTAGCATGTTCCTCACTACGATCGTGGGAACAAAATTGGGAGTGCTTGGACTGTAGAGGAATTACCTACAACTCAGGTAACATTTTGTAATATTGAATAAAGATGTTCTTATTCAAATACACAATATTAAAATATTTCTACCTATATTCTGTTATGCTTACATTGGATTTTAAATCTGCAGGAAGTTTCCAAAAAGCCAAAAAACACACATTACCCAACCCTAACAATGTTGGAATAAATGATTGCTTGTCGGAAGAATCATCACCTAAATTATCCAGACAGACACCTGGAGCCCAGCACAAAGATCTGATGAGGTGTGTATTTTGAATTGGAAAAAAATATAAAACACTATTCTGAGAAAACAAATAGGAAGTGGCTGTATACATTTAGAATACAGCTGAGCTTTACAGTAGTCTGGAAGAATGTTTTTCAAACATCAGGACCCAACATTTGATCATGAAATCATGCAACCAGCATTTAAAGAAGAAAATGAAACAGGATAGATTAGAATATAAAGTATCATATTGTACTGCAAATAGAAAGAATGTAAAATAATTTTAGTATTTAATTGTATGGGCTCATGATGTAAAACACATTTTTATTATAGATAATTTTCAAAATACTTTAAAAATCACAGATTTGGAAAAAGTGCTTAAACTGTTATTTGGTTATAGAGTAAGACAGGAAATTAAATAACATGAATATCATGTTACTTTGTTAAAGAATTATATTTAATATAGCTAAAATTTTTATTTTGTAATCATTTGCTTAATGTATTCACTGTAAATCTCAGATAAAATGTCATTTGTGTAGGAAGCTTAAGGCATACTGACAAGTATTATTAATGCCTAACTTTCATAAGACAACAAAATGAGTAACTTTGAAAATCATTCTTAACCATTTAAATAAAACTAGAATTACATCTTCATATTGTGTCAGTTATTTGTCCAACTGAAGTTATGATTTTTAAGTATATGTATGGCTTAATAAAAAAAGTTCATAGAGCCTTGTTGTTGCCAATAAGGAAAAAATTGACAAAAGTAATATTAGTAGCTAAGCATGAGGAAGTGCTTTCTTACTAAAAATTATATCAAGTTAAAATTTAGAAGGACGAGAATTTTTGTGAAAATATTTGATAACTAGATTTGAAGATAGGAGTGATACTATTTAAAACGTGAAGAATTGCTTTTTTTATTTTTATTTTTTTAGAATTGTTGTTTTAAAATACCACTGTATTAACTGAAAATTTGTTACAAATATTTTTAGTATAAAAAATATGTCCATGTTAGTTTTAAATAATTTTAATATTTAGGTTTCTAAAGATGTTATGCCAGAGAAGCTTGAGTCCTTGCACCTGCTCTAACATGTCATCATGTTCTAGAAGAACAGCATAGTATTTCTTTCTATTCCAGACAGGAGCAAGGAATCAACTTGCAACAAAACGGTTTATTTTTAAAAGATTATTTTCCAAAAGATTTTGGTTCTGTTCAACCTGGGTAATGAATACGGTAGGGTGTTGTATGAAAAAAGAAGGGGGGGGAAAAAAACAAAAACCTGGACCACATTGGGATATTATAATGTCTTAGGATAGGAAAAATTTATAATTGATGTATAAAGATGATAATAACATTGCCCCAAACAGGATCATTTTGAGTACATCAATACCAAATACAGTTGGAAAAACTGAGGCAGGGTTGCAAATTCTCTTTATAATATTAGTTCTATTAATTTTATGGTTAAAAATACATTATAATTTCTTAAAACTATAGTACTCTTAATAGTAAGCAGAGTCTATGTTTTCTTTATTTTTTAAAGGATCTAGTAAATATGAAATAAGGTGCAGTTAAATAAGTGTGTGGTAGTCATTGGCCAGAAAGGTCAAAGTTTGAGATTCTGACTCTTATACCTAAATCTACTGAATTGATCAAATTTGAGATAATCATCTATCAACATTCTCATAAATCAGCTATGAAATTAGATTATTCTAATGGTAGGAGATTGGGAAAAGAGAATCAATAATTTTGAACTAAAGTTATTAAATAACTGTTTTGGGTTCCAGTGGCAGCATTATCTGCTTTTAGGTGAGAAATGGGAAGAATTTTTAATCTTTTTTTGTTGTTGTTGTTTCTTTTTAACTGTATACTGCCATGTCACTTAAAACATTTTAGACTGTTTACCTCTGTGTTTAAATTCATGTTTTATAGGCAAGGCAACAGATTTAGGAGAGACATTTCAACAATAATTATAGAGTTAGGATTTCAAATTATTAAAAAAACAAAAAGATTATATATCAACAAAGCCGATATCTGGAATAGTGCCTTAAACGGATTCAGAAATCAAAAGTTTAAGCCTTCGCACACAATTGAAGTTGTATATGTTAATGAAAGTGATAATTTTGGAACAGAGCATCCTGGATCAAAGCAAGAATTCCTAAGTCTTTTAATGCAACATCTTGAGAACTCACCATTGTTTGAAGGGTCCTTGTCAAAGAACTTGTCCCTAAATTCTCAAGGTAATTATTTATTATTATACAAACTGCATATACCATGTGTAAAGGAAGAGATGGCTGGTTAGAATTGATATTCAATACATGTGGTTAAAATGTATAATTTACATTGTTAATAAAATACTGATAGAATCACAGAAATATTGGGGTGGGGCAGTAATCTTAAAAGCAAATTTTGTAGTTGAGACATTTTCTTTTTTTTTTAAATTTATTGATTAAGGTAGCACATATTTGTCCTCAACCCCCAATTCCAATTCCCTACCCCTTCCCACTTATGCCCCCATTCCCCTATTGTTCTTGACCACTAATTAGGCCAGGGGTGGGCAAACTTATTGACTTGAGGGCCACAATGGGTTCTTAAACTGGACCAGAGGGCCGGAACAAAAGCAATCTGACCATGCTGGCACTCTCATCTTGGGCTGCTGGTGAAGGAGCGGAGGGGAGAGCAAGAGAACCATCTACTCTTTCGGCTCCATGGGCCGGATAGAACAGCCGAACGGCCAGATCCGGCCCTTGGGCCGTAGTTTGCCCACCCCTGAGTTAGCCTCATATGTATGCATATGGTTGATCTCTCCTTTTTATCCTCACCCTCCCTTTGAAGTCCAACAGTCTGACCCATAGCTCCTTATATCTGGGTCTGTTCTTGTTTATCAGTCTATGTTGTTCATGATTTCCCCTAGATGAGTGAGATCATTTCCTACTGGAAATATAAGAATCGAAAATGAGACAAGCAATAATGGTTATGCTGAAAGGCATATGAATTAGTCTATAGTGAGTTTCTTTCTGGGCCAACAATTCTTTTAAGACCCAGTGAGACATTTTCTTTAAAAATGTTCATAATTTTTTATAGCAATAACCTGCTTGAAATGATTCCATAATTAACTGCAGCTTCTTAAAAATGTATTTTATATTCATTCTAATTTTGAGTAGAGTGGGCAAATAGGATGAATGATTATCAGAGCCCTTTCAGTTCAGACATTTGGAAATTGCAGTTCACAACCTAGGAATTTTATAACATAACTAGTGGCCTGATACAGGGAATTCATACATGGAGGTAACTCAACCCAGCCTGCACCCTCTCCAATTGGGGACACCTTGGGGGCTGTCTGACTGCCGATTTAGGTCTGATCCTACCAGCAATCAGACATCCCTCTTGCAATATGGGACCACTGTCTCTTAACCACTTACATGCCTGCCTGATCACCCTCTCCTGCCAGCCTGACCTCGCCCCCAACTGCTTTCCCCTGCCAACCTGATCGCCCCTAACTGGCTCTGCCTTTGCCCTCACCACCACAGCTTTGTCTGGAAGGAAGTCGGACGTCTAGAAGATAGCTGGTCGACCAGGTCTAAATAGCATATTACCCTTTTATTAGTTTAGATTATATAGGATAAGATTATGTAAATGGGGAGCCTTTTTCAGCATGAGGAGATGCTCTTGGTAGACAAAAATATATAATCCCTATATCTGGACTGATAGCCAGCCATATATGTGCTATACTGCCAAACCAGTCATTAAAAATTGAACCACTTTCTTACACTTTACACCAAACAGCTATTGCCTTTAAAACTCCTCAATCCCCACCTTAGGTTCTGCCTTTGCAGTTCACCGAGATTAGGTTCTGATTGGTTGGTTTCTATGTCAGTCAGCGTTAAAAGCTCCGCCTTCTAGACAGCCATTGGCTCCTTGCAGTTCACACAGGTTTGGTTCTGATTGGTTGGTTTCTATGTCAGTCAGTGTCAAAGGCTCTGCCTACTAGACAATAATTGACTTCTCACAGTTTGCCCAGATTTAGTTCTAGTTATTTGGTTTCTATGCCAATCATCATCTCCAGGCCTATGCTGGTGAGACCCAGAGAGAAAGAGAGGCAAGAGCTGATCAACAGCTGCCACAGAAGCTGTGGCTCAGACCCTGCTTCTCTCTCCGGACCTCTCTCTAGGCCTGATCTGCAGCCCCTTTGGCAGTCAGGGCTGGGTCTGCTGCACTTGCAGCAGCAGTAGTCAATGCTGGGTCGCCGCACCTGCAGCAGTGGCAGTCATTGCTGGATCGTTGCACCTGCAGCGACAGCATCAGTGGTGGGTTGCTGAAGGACTGCCTTCCTATGTTTGGTTGTCCATTCAGTCATTCTGTAACATTACGGACCCTGGCTCCTTATATATATAGATTTTCTGGTCCACATGTAACAGTTTTTAAATGTACTTTTGCTTTCAAGAATTTTTCTTACACAATTATGTATATGATGCTTTTATGTGTTTATTTCTAGTGAGGATTTAACATGATTAAAACAGGCATCTCAAAACACTGGTTAATTCTTGCATTCTGTTAGGAACTTTTATACCATTTTTGCTATAATATAGGAAATTCAAATGTTAGAAGACATTTCATTCCATTTGAATTTCTTCCTATATATTCCGTAGAACTTCCTCAATATTACCTGAAGCATCATTGAAATTATTGAAAAACTACCAAAGATTATTTGTACTATATATTGTACACACAGTTTAATTCTAAACTCAAAAAAATATATGTGATCAGTAATGTTAACTCAAGGCATTTTGGGTACAGTGGAGAGTACATGAATATAAGTCACAAAATCTGAATTTATTTTGTACATATCACTTAAGTTGTTTTATATCCTTAGATTAATTACATAGCGTCTCTGGATCTCAATTTCTTAATCTGTAAAGTGTGACTACTAATACATACCCTATAAGGTTGTTGAGATTTTATTATTTCAAATATTGTTACTGTTTATTACTAATAGGTTGCTTTGAACAGTTTTTAGAAAAAATAAAATTTACATATTCTTTTCACTTAATTAGAGTAGTTAAAATCATTTTTACGGGCAATTTAAAAAATATTGGAAACTGTAATATGGTAAAATAGCATGAATTGTTGGGATTAAGTTTCTGCCATTTTGAACATAATTTAAGCACTATATATCAACAACCTTAATGATGTTCATATCCCTTTTGTCTCTCTCATGTCAATGTTTTTCTCTCTCTCTGTCTCTTTCCCCCTCCCTTCCATTCTCTCTGAAAATCAATGGGAAAATGTACCTTGGTTGTGGGTACATCCCCAGGAGGAAGTGTGCAAGAGGCAGCTGATCAATGTTTCTCTCTCATCCATGTTTCTAACCCTCTATCCTTCTCCCTTCCTCTCTGTAAAAACATCAGTAAATATATATTTAAAATAAATAAAATTTCTGTACATTTTTTTCTATAATATTACTTTATATTCAGAAAATAATTTTGTATGTTTTAGGTGAAATCTATAATTTATACATGTTATTGCTTCTATGAATTGCTATTTTTTCATTTGTCTAATGCTTAGATCGTTTTTAATTGATTATAGATATATTTGTGTATTATGCATAATAATAATAATAGAAATATATTTAATTTATTTCCATCTATTTACAGCTCTGAAAGAGAATCTTTATTATGAAGCTGGCAAAATGCTTGCCATATCTTTGGTTCATGGTGGTCCTTCACCTGGTTTTTTTTCTAAAACTTTGTTTAACTGCCTTGTTTTTGGACCAGAAGATACCCTTCCAACTTTAGACGATGTTTCAGACTTCAATGTGGCACAGATTTTAATCAGGGTAAGAAATGTGTATGTTTATTAAAATATAGACTACAGTCTAAATAGATTTGAATATAAATACTGGATCTACAATACAATAATAATATTCTGTGGCGTAGCTAAGGGGTGTCAGTATTTCTGTTTACCTGCAGAATATACAACCAGTTAAAAGATAGATATAGAATGTGTTTATTAAACAGGCTCCAGCGAGCTCCCTTACCTCTTATGTCCCTACATAGAGATATAACTGAAACACGGCCATTTATGAACCAGGAAGTGGCTGTCACCATATAACAAGTCTGCCAGCACCTTTAATCTTGGACTTCTCAATCTTCAAAATCCCGGGAAATAAATGTTTGTTCTTTAATTAAAAAAAAAAAAATGTAATGGTCAGACAGCTAGAGATCAGAGTACCAAGTTAGTTTAATATTGATAAAACCATTTGGATAATGTGACTTCAGTCTGTGGTCAAAATGGCTTGTTAACATTTCTGAGAACTTGATGGATTTATCTGTCCTGCCAGAGACAATATAAGGTCGGTTTCTTGTTTCATGGTAGAGAGCAGATAATATGTTTTCTTGCAAGGCAGTGGATCTGAAGAGAGCAAGGACATAGTTTACCAGTTAGAAAACTCGTAATTCCTCCCATAGGGAGTTATGAGTGCTAGGTTGAATTTTTTCCATGTGTAAATAAGTGGGGAGACTCAATGTTCCAACCTAAAGAGTTAACATTTATTGAGCCATATATTGCACATGTTACATGTACACACTCAATTTAGTTATCGTATCCTGGCTGCAGAAGGATCAATAATTATATTAAGCACATGAAACTCAAAGGCTAACACAGGCCAAATAAACAATGTTTAAAATTATGTGGGCTGCAAAAAAACAAAAAGCTTCAATTTTCATAGAAACATAGGTTTATTGCCGAAACCGGTTTGGCTCAATGGATAGAGCATCGGCCTGCAGACTGAAAGGTCCCGGGTTCAATTCTGGTCAAGGGCATGTACCTTGGTTGTGGGCACATCCCCAGTGGGGGGTGTGCAAGAGGCAGCTGATCGGTGATTCTCTCTCATCGACGTTTCTAACTCTCTCTTCCTCTGTAAAAAATCAATAAAATATATTTAAAAAGAAACATAGGTTTATTTTGATAGAGACATGCTGGATATAAAGGGCTGAAATAAAAGTAATTAACTTAAAATAATAGAACATTTTAATAAAATTAGTATTTTTTTCTTAAACATTAACTTACTTGACACTGATTAACTGCACAGATTAATAAACGTAATGCAAATAAACCTATTTTAGTTCTCTGAAAGTGAAACAAGTCAGTCCAAGTTTTGCCTTTATAGAACAACTAAAATAGCAATTGGCTGCTAAAATATTCACTGCTAGTATTGGAAAGAAATGGTGTGCCTGCGTGTAAGGCGAGTGAGGGCAATGAATGCAACACGATTATAGTAATCAGTCATTAGCAAATGTTGCAGTTTATTATTGATAATTATGTATAACAGGATATTGTAAAAAATTATGAAATTTTTATTTAAATGTTTCTTACATACTGTTATATTGACTGGGCTGCAAAAATATTCAGTGATGGTTTGTGGGCCGAGAGTTTGACAAGCTTGGCTTACATGTTACTGATTTGGAGATGATAAAAGCCATTCAACTTTTCTTCCCTTCCTCTATCTAGTTGTTGTTTCATTTAATTAGCAGTATAGTTAATGGTTAAAAGCATACAGGTCAGATTTTAGATTGAAATAAGTATAAACTATAAGCTGTGTAACTTGGGCAATGAAGTTAGGCTTAGTTTTGTTAAGCCTAACTTTATTGTCTCACTTCCTCTTTTCTAAGGATTTCTTAACTTTTTATAAAAAAATATACAGAGTGGCCAGATTATTATGATCTCTGAACATATAATAATCTGGTCACTCACTGTATATCCTATATAATAAAAGGCTAACATACAAATCTATGATGTGCACTGACCACCAGGGGGCGTACGCTCAACACGGGGAGTGCTGCTCAGCCAGAAGCTGGGCTCAAGGCTGGTGAGTGCAGCAGTTGCTGGGGCCTGATGTGGCGGGGATCTCCCTTTTCCGCATCCCACACGGAAAGAGAGATAAACGAACCAGTTCTAAGTGGAGTTGGCCAGGGATTGAGAAATAATAGAAATAAAGAGAGAAAACAGATAGATTTCAAGCTGGGAGCTGTGAGGGCCGCCAACCTCCTCTGCTGGTGAGGCAGACTGACTACCTCCTGAGCCACGCAGCACATCTATTTATTCTCCAATCCACCAAGGGGGTTTCACAGGAAAACAAGGAGCCTGGGAGGGCCCAGGTCCCACCCACTCCTTCCTCCTGGACAAACACAAGCCAGGAACTAAGAACATCTCCGCATTCCCAGGGTGGGAGTGCAACTGACGTGATTCTGCCAATATCCCGGGCCCAGTCAGCAACAATCTAAAGAGTGTCCGGGTATCTTCCCAGGTGGCCCTCTACAGTAGCCATGGTGGGAGCCTCTTCTTGCCTCCTTGGCAGCACTAAGATGTCCGACTGATGGTTTAGGCCTGCTCCCTGTGGACATCCCCAGAGGGCTCCTGGACTGTGAGAGGGCACAGGCCGGGCTGAGGAATCCCCCACCCCAAGTGCATGAATTTTGTGTACCAGGCCTCTAATATACACACACACACACAGTAGCCAGATTATTATGTGTTCAGAGATTGTAATAATCTGGCCACTCAATATATTTTCTTCATTGATTTCAGAGAGGAAGGGAAGGGAGAGAGAGAAATACCAATAATGAGAGAATCATCCATCAGCTGCCTCTTGCATGCCCCACACTGGGAATCAAGCCCACAACCCAGTCATGTGCCCTTTACTGGAATCGAACCCAGGACCCTTCAGTCTGAAGGCCAACAATGTATCCACTGAGCCAAACTGGCTAGGGCAGATTTCGTAACTTTTGAAAAGAGAGAGCCTTCTGGTTCCCACTGCCTGTCTCCCAAGTTAAGTAGTTCAAAGCTTATATCCACGGATTTGGATCTTCACATTCAAATGCCTTTTTGTGTGTTTTGTTTTTAATTCTAATTCTTTATCTCTTTTGACTTCTGCATCAATCATTGCTGTTTTCAAATCCCTCTCTACTGTTTTATTGATTTCAGAGAGGAATGAAGAGTGAGAAATTATCAATGATGAGAGATAATCATTGTTTGACTGTTTCCTGTATGCCTCACACTGGGGATTGAGCCTGCAACTGGGCATGTGTTGCCCCTAGTATGAACCAAACTGTGACCTCTGGTTCAGAGGTCAATGCTCAATCACTGAGCCATGCCAGCTAGGCTCTATTACTTTAATATTGTACTTTCTTCTATTTTTGACTACTTGTCTTTTTTAATCCTTCTTTTTCCTACCCTTGAAAGAGGTATTTTCAGTGTTGTTTTAACAGTCCTAATCCTATATAATAAAGTAATATGCAAATTGACTGTCATTCCAACACATAAGATGGCCACTCTCATGTGGACACAAGATGGCCAGCAGGGGAGAGTAGTTGGGGGCAACCAGGCCTGCAGAGGTGGGCAGTTGGGGGTAATTGGGCCAGCAGGGGAGCAGTTAGGCATTGATCAGGCTGGCAGGGGAGTGATTAGGGGGTGATCGGCTGGTAGGCAGAAGGTCGTCCAAGGCAGGCAGGCAGGCAGGCAGGCGAGCAGTTGGGAGCCAGCAGTCCTGGATTGTGAGAGGGATGTCCGACTGTCCGGTGCGATCAGGTCTAAACAACTGCCCCTCAACCCCCTTGTGTTTGATTTTCATGTACTGGAATATTCGGAAAGCTTCTCACCTATAACTTTTCTGAATGAATGCTTCCCAGATCTGTATTTTTGAGCCCCTAGATTTTGTATGAAGATCTGGTTCTTGTTCGCACATTGAGGCCAACAGAACTAATTTTTTTCTCCAGAATTTTTCAGCTCGATTTTCCTTTTTAAGAGATACCTTATGTCTAAGACATGGAGAAGGGGTGGTTTCATTCTTCCACATTCCATTTATCAGTCTGTGTCAAGTCATCTGCTTTTGCTTATTTTCAGTGTGCCTTCTATACCAAACTAAATTATGTCTACTTGTAAGCAATCAGGACATTATTCTATTATTCTTATTCAGGGTGATTCAGAAGTACAATTTTGACCACATTGCTTTCTTTCTCAGAAATGCTCAATGGCTTCTCATTGCCTATTGAACAAAGTTCATGTTATTCATTATTTAAGACTTCCCACTCTCCTCATGGCTTTACCTATTCCCAGTTTGTATTCCTAAGCAATGTTTGTTATTTACTAAATACTATGTACGAGTACTATTTTATCACTGAAGACAGTAGTGAGCCAAAATCCCTATCTCCCTGAAATTACCTTTTAGAGCAGCGGTCACTAACTAGTGGTCCATGGACCAGTGGTCGTCTGTGAGGTTCAGAAGGTTGACAACTGCTGTTTCAGAGTGAAGACAGGAAATAAATAAATAAATAAATAAATAAATAAATAAATAATATACTAGTGTCCCAGTGCATGTATTAATGCACATTAAAGGGAAGTTAATTAGAAATATTTAAATATCGCTATTCCCATCTTGCTAATAAAATGAAAGTAGAATTCTACCTAGTATCCTATCTACCTACTCCAGTACTTCTGTGAGGATCAAATAAGATGAGGCATGGGGAAACACTTCACAAACATTTGGTTAAACTGTAAAATGTTTGTACCTGGCTATAAAGCACGTGAGATTCCTGGGCTGAAGAAACTCCAAGGAGGCTAGTAGCTAGAGAAAGGAAGCTGGGTGTTGCTATGTGATGTCATTACTTGGTGTCCATAGCCACTGTTTTCAGGCTGGGCTCTGTGCTGCATTTTGTGCCATGAGATGTTGGCTGCTATTTGGTGGGCTGTTGCTTCAGGGTGGTGGCGTGGCCTGTGTCCCACTTGGGGGAAGCTGAATGTTGGTTTGTTGGCACCAGGTTCTTGGTGCTGCTTATTTTTAAATGGCCAGTGTGTATCATTGCAGCTCCTGTGTTGGGCAGTATAATTGATCTTGCAAAATGTGGGGGGTCTAGGGGCACCTAACCCCACACTCAGTAAAAAATCCACATATAATATTTTGTTCGTCCAAACTTAACCACAGTTATCCCTTAGTATCTGTGGGGGACTGGTTCTAGGATCCCTACCCCCTGCAGATACCTAAAACTGTAGGTGTTTATATCTCTTATATAAATTGGTATAAAACAATGCATACAATTAGCCCTCCTCATTTGCTAATGCAAAACCCATGGATAGAGAGCTGATTGTATTAAGAGAAAAAAAATCTACATGTAAGAGGACTCACACAGTTCAACCCCTGTTGTTCAAGGGTCAACTGTACCATCATGTAGTAAAATATATTATAAAAATAAAATGAATATGAGAAAGGAGATAGATAATGCTTGGGGTATAATAGGTTAGAGCTGAGGCTTAAGCTGCTGTAATATAGACACCCAAAAGACAGTGTCTCAGAAAAATAAAATTAAAATGACAGTTACTTATTTCTCTCTCAAATCTGTTTAGATTTTAGGGGTTAGGGTTGGCAAACTATGGCTGTAGGTCAATCTGTCCTGCTGCCTCTTTTTTATAAATTAAGTTTTATAGAAACCCCCATTTGTTATCTGTCTGACTATTTTTACACTATAATGGTAGAGTTGAGTAGTTGTGTCAGACATCTACTCACAAAACAAAATGCTATCTGGTTTCTACAGAAATGACTCATTTTAGAGTTATAGTAGTGTTACATCTGGTCATCCAGAGAACTGGATTCCATCATCTCATTGTTATGTATTCACTTAGTATAATATTTACATCTCCATGGATGAAGCTTGCACTTAAGGGAGAAAGAGTGGAAGTAGAGTGGGAGGGAGTTTGACACGTTTTCACTCGTCCCATTGGATAGCATTAGTCACATAGTTGGAAGGAAAATTTGGCTATGTGCCCAGTTAAAACTCAGGATGGTGGATTTGGGACGATAAGGAAACATATGTTCAACTATTTTGAACCAGGTAGTCAGGAAAAACTTGGGAGAAATGCAGAGATCTTGGGAGAAATGCAGAATATAAATGAGAGAATCCTATAAATCTCTGAGAAAGAAAAAATAGCAAGGAAATTTTCCATTGGCTACCTTGTATTTTTATCTTTCTCCTTCTGTAAGTGTTCAAAGAGCTAACCTATATGAAAGTGTTGACCATGAATGGTCAAGAATTTTTCTGTTTATGCTGTTCCTTGAAATACTCTTTGGTTGTATTCATCTAAGTCTCAGCTGGTATTCTTTCTCTTTCATGAAATCTCAGGTCATCTTTCTTCCCTCTTCAGTGCTATGTAACTGTTCTATGTCAATTATTGCCTTTTATGTAAGCAATTTCCCATATTAAAGTGGCATTATACTCAAGGTTTCTTGAAAGAAGAAATATACTATATTTATTAAACTAGATTGCCAGGTATTTATTCTACAAAAATAATTTTTGGTATACTCTCATTCCATTCTACTGAACTTAGGAATTGAGTTAAAATAACGTTTCATTTGAAATGTAAATATCATTTACAAGTGAAAGTAGAAACTGAGTATATTTTCTTCATTACAGGTAAATAGTGCAACAAATGTGGCTGACTTAACCTCAATTGTGAATGACTGCTATAACTACCTAGAGCTTATTGGATGTCTAAGAATTATCACATCGTTAAGTGACAAATATTTATTGGAAAAAGACATACTTGCTTACCATGTAATTAAAAGAGTCCAAGCACCTATTGAAAGGTAGGTTATTTATATGTGGAAGATTTATTCAAATTATATGTTAATTATCTTATAATGTGAGATATATTTGATAAAAATTTTAAACAATGCTTTAAAATAAACTTCTTAAGGAAGACTACTGTTCTGACCCATATATATAGAATTCATAAATATATGATGTTTATGTAGAAAGAATAATCATCTCAATTTATAATTATTTTTCTAAATAAAAATTATTTAAAAAATTCTTATCACTTAAGCCAACTATGTTATCTCTGCTCATTCACTTAATGTCTATATATTGAGCAACTGTTGTCTGTTGAGTAATAGGTACTGAGCATTCTTTGATTAACGTGGTAGATGTGATTTTTAAAAAATTCTTTATTGTTTAAAGTAATACATGAGTTTCCTTTTCCCCCCATTGACCTCTCCCTGGCTGCTCCCCCCCCCCCCCCCCCGCACATGCCCTCACCCCCCTACTATCTGTGTCCATTGGTTATGCTCATATGCATGCATACAAGTCCGTTAGTTGATCTCTTACCCCCTTATTACCCGCCCTCTCTCATAGGTTGGACAGCCTATTTTATGCTTCTATGTCTCTGATTCTATTTGTAGATGTGATTCTTGCTCTTTAGCTTTAGAACATTGGCCTTCAAACTTTTTGCTCTTTAGCTTTAGAACACTGGTCTTCAAACTTTTTGTTCCAATGATACCTTGAATGAATTTTGAAAACTTATATATGTTCTCATACTCTATTTTTTAATAATGAAAAACAAAATATATTTGAAAGTAGGGAGAATGGTATAGCAGGTAATCATCACCCATATCTAACAATTATCAATTGATGTTTGGCCAGTCTTTTTCATCTATCTTACTGTTGTTATTGACTCAAGTATTATTTTCAAGCTATTATCAGACATCATGTTATCTCAAAAGTAATCAGGTTTTTCTTTAAAATTTAGTATCATTAATCCATACATTTAAATACACTAAGTGGCCAGATTATAATGATCTCTGAATGCATAATAATCTGGCTACTCAGTTTATATCCTAGATAATAAAAGGCTAATATGCAAATTGTCCCCTCAACCAGGATTTCGACCAGCAAGCAGGCCAGCCATGTCCCCTCCCACTGGCCAGGCTGGCCAGACCCACCCATGTATGAATTCATGCACCAGGCCTCTAATAAATATACACACTGATTGGCCAGATTATTATGCATTCAGAGATCATAATAATCTGGCCACTCAGTGTATACTTGTGTTGAAATTGTTACAGTTGTTACCTTTACTAAAGTTCAAATTATCTCATCTTTTGCCAGTATAAACCTTATTATGTTGTTTGAGTTTTTTTTATATTGACCATTAATGGTCTTTGAGAGCCACCTTGCTGTATGGTATAGTAATAATTTCAGTCTCATTTTGTTATTCTGTGCTAAGAGACCTTTGTTTCTTTGAATGGGAAATTATATTTCAAAACCAGAGTCTGGATGCTTTGGGTGCTCATTTTTGCCAGGTTGAACATTGTTTCTAGGCCTTTTCAGTGGACATAAACTAGGAAATACAGGGTTTTTGTTTTGTTGTTTTTAAGAAAGAATATATTATGAGGTTATACTGATATTTCAAAATCACTACTATAAGATGTTTAATTTCCCTTTGTCTTATGTTGAGAATCCTAGTTCTCAAAGTCTACTGGAGAATTAAAATCTGTAATAATCAGTAATAATAAAGGCATAATATGCTAATTAGATCAGACAGCCAAACCACCTTCCAGACATCCTTCCAGACAAAGCCACCATGGCAGGGGCCAAGGCAGAGGCGGTTAGGGGTGATCAGGCAGGCAGATGAGTGGTAAAGGTCAATCAGGAAGGCATGTAGAGTTGTTAGGGGCGATCAGGTAGGCAGGCAGAGGGGTTAGGGGCGATCAGGCAGGCAGGGGAGGGAGAGGGCGATCAGGCAGGTAAACAGGCGAGCAGTTAGGAGCCAGCAGTCCCGGATTGCAAGAGGGATGTCCAACTGTTGGTTTAGGCCCGATCCCACTGAGGGGTAATCCTCTGAAGGGTCCCGGATTGTGAGAGAGTGCAGGTATTCCCCCAGCCCCGTGCATGAATTTCATGCACTGGGCTTCTAGAATATATATATATATTTCCCCACAAGCTGACCGCACCGCACCGCGCCCTCCCCCCAACCCCCCCCCCCAATAGGTCTTGATCGCCAGCCAGGTCAAGGGACCCCACCTGTGCAGAATTTGTGCACCAGACCTCTAGTATGAAATACTCACTCACTTGACTTATTCCATATTTTATAAACAGTAGTCTCAGAATAACAATACCATCTTAGCCGGTTTGACTCAGTGGATAGAATATAGGCCTGTGGACTGAAGGGTCCCAGGTTTCATTCTGATCAAGGGCACATGCATAGGTTATGGGCTCAATCCCCAATGGGGTACATGCAGGAGGCAGCAGATCAAGGATTCTCTCTCATCATGGATGTTTCTATTTCTCCCTCTCCTTTCCTCTCTGAAATAAATAAAAATAACAATACTATCATCACCAATAACAAATACTATTGAAAACAGATTAAAATTGTTTTTCTATTTTTTGTTGTTGTTCTAGGGCTATAGTGTCAAATTACCGTGTTTTAAAGTAATTTGTAAAAGTTATATTTCGTGTTGTTATACTACTATACTTTTTTCATTTTTTTATTTTTAGTGTTTCCTAATTAAAATTTTATTTTTAAAAAAGTTATGTGAAATGCCTGCATGGTTTCAAAGTCAAAACTATAATGAAAGTATAGTACATTGAAAGAACTCAGCTCTATGATACAAATTGTATTCACATATGTATAGCTTTTATCTTTATCACATCTAACTTCCATGCCTTGTGAAGTAATCATTTTGATGGCTGTAATTGTTTATTCTTTCATCATTTGTTTTTTTTTAAATAATAGCAGATAACTATATAAGCGTATGCATACTCATTTCTCTTAGATAAGATGTCATTCACCTTTTTTTTCCTCATTTTTTTACTGGGCAATATATTCTGGAGATCACTCCATGGTAGTAAATAAGACATAGTCCTCATTCTGTTTTAGAGTTCTATAGAGCTCTGTTGTTTGGATATATCATTATATGTGTTTTTTTCAACAGTTTTCTTTTTTCCCCCCCAACCAGTTTTCTACAGATAGACATTTAGAATGCTCTCCAGCATTCTCACAAATGAAAATAGAACATCATAAACTTGAATATAAATCCAATATATTTTTAATATTGCAATTTAAAAATAAGTTAAATAGCTCTTTTAAATATATCCAAATGTCCTGCCTATAGGACTCTTAAATAGTAAAATTTTATATGAATAGAATTATCATTTAATACACAGAATAACCCCATATAATATAAATTTTGATGTGGTTATTTTAAAATTTGAAGTGCATCTCTTAATGAAAGATGTTTATTTCCCCAAGTAGTTCATGTACCTACAGGTGGATTTTTCTGATTGCTAACTCAGAGAATTTATCATTGTGTATTTCTTCTGTTTTGTTTTGTTTTGTTTTGTTTTGTTTTGATAGATATGAGTAATCTAGATATCAGGAAGTGCTTCACTATCTGTTTAATTTGTGTTTAAAACTGAATGATAAATAGGAGTTAGGCTGATCTAGTTGAAGAAGGCAAGATAAAAGCTGAAGAGTAATCTCTTCTATGTAAAAGATAAAATATCATATAACAAAAAAATCTGGTAAATATATATATCTGAACTCAAAAGAATCTTATAGATGACAGATATAACAAGGAGCCAAAACCAGTTTGGCTCAGTGGATAGAGCATTGGCCTGTGGACTGAAGGGTCCCAGGTTTGATTCCGGTTGAGGGCAGAAGGCAGCTGATCTATGATTCTTATCAATGTATATAACACTCTATCCCTCTCTCTCCCTCTCTGTAAAAAAAATCAATAAAATATATTTTAAAAATAAATAAGTAAATAATAAGGAAACCAAAAGCCACATTCCCTAGCTGTCATATGAAATCAGAACTCTCAGTTTGTACAAACTTGGGTTTGGCATCCTGCATGTACCCTCATCTGAAGCAAAGAAATTAACCAAGTAATTGATTTTAGGATTCATAAAACTTGTAGAGTGCCAGACAAAAGCAAATACATAGCAACTGTGTTGGGAAGTTGCTACAGTCTGGGCCTCATGGGAACGCTAATGATACATTGCTAAAGTAGAGGCATTTCCAATGAAGGCAAAATACACAAGGAAAAAAAGCAAGTATTGGGAATAGCACTCAAGAATTTAAATAACAAAAACTGATGAGATGAAATATTAGTGCAGTAAAACTGCGGTATAATGGATTAACACGGGCGAGGGAATGTTGGTAAAAGTTGAAAGTCTATTACATAATAAACTAGATTTTCAGATTGTGTATGTTAAAAAACTGTAAGTAGTTGTTTAGCTGTTTTTACTTATGTAGACATGTTTGTGTAATTAAAATAAAGTATGTATAAAAGGTTTAATTTCACAAAAAAGTTTTCTATATGTATTGCAGTAATTTTAAATTCACCTGCACTCCAAGTAAACAAATGCACATGGGTGGCACGATGTGGTGTGATTATATGCTAATCATTCAGCAAACACTGTTTACAGTGGTGACTCTTGGATTTAAACATGTAAACTATAGTTGTAGATGTGTAATATTTATGTTGACAAAAAATTTTTTTCAAACATATGGGCTATTCACTAAAATTTGTTCAAAGTAATAGTGAATTAATACCAAAAAATAACCTGCTAATTTAATTATAAGCAAATCTTGGTTAAAAGCATTTTAGAATTAACAGGGTGTTAATTTTCACATATGACATACAGACCAGAAACTTTGTTAAATCTAGGTCTGCAAAATTGAGGGTTTAATGTAGTGATTTAAAAGAGAAAACAAAGAATTGGGGGGAAAATACATGCACAAAACGAATCAAATAGTACTTCCATGTTGAAAAATGACCACAAACTTCAGTTCTGGATAACATGGAATAGACATAGTTCTCTCTATTCCTTCTGCTAAGTACAGTTAAAAACCCTGAACATTATATGTAAAACAAACATAAGACTGAAAGGTAAGGACATGAAAGCAGACCATCTGAGGATCTTAGAACCCAGGAACGACACAGCAGAATGAAGGGGAAATGTAGACCTTCTTATATGAAGTAAAACTAAGAGAATTTGTTACCAGCAGACCTACTCTAAAATAAAGTCTATAGGAAATATTTGAAACAGAAAGCAAATTACTAAAGGTACCAGATTCCCAGTGCACAAATTTGTGCATAGGTGGGGTCCCTCGGCCTGGCTATTGATTGGGGTCCATCAGGGCAGTCTCACCCAGTCCTGCTTGGGGCCATGGAGGCTGGCCAGCTGGGGAGCGACTATGAGAGGGCTCCAGGGCATGTCCAGCCCTCTCGCCAGTACTGATCAGCCGAACCCCAGCAGCAAGCTAATCTACTAGTTGGAACATCTGCCCCTGGGTGGTCAGTGTGCGTCATATATCAACTGCTTGTGCAGTTGACTAAATGGTCAACTGATTGGTTGGACACTTAGCATATTATGCTTTTATTATATATGATGATAATTGTGAAACATCAGGAAGAAAGAAAAAATGAAAAGAATAAAGGCATGTTTCCTTCTCTTGTGTTTTCTAAATCATATTTCATAGTTGAGTTAAAAAATTACAATAACACTTTATAATGTTCAAGTGTATGTGGAAGAAATATTTAGGAAATTACATTAAGTACAGGGAAAGGCAAAAGGATGTAGAGAGGTAAGGCTTATAAAATATTGATACCAGTAGATTTATATTTTAAAAAAATACAAAATACACTCAACAGCACAATAGATAAAAAATGAATTTGAAAATTCAAATAACCCACAGTAGGACAAGAAAGAGGACACAAAAATGACCATGGAAATGAAAATGTTATATGGTAGGCAGTTGAAGAAAAAACTGGTGATCAGGAAGAGGAATATGAGGATTTGTTATATGGTAGGGATATAACAGAGAGATTGAAAACGAGGTTTTGAGAAAATTAGAATGAGAGAACCCAAACATATATTTAACTAAACAAACAAGATGGAGGCCAGGGCAGCATTATAGAAAATACTGCTTAACCCCTGGCCGAGAGGCTCAGGTAATTTGAGGGTCATCTTATACACCAAAAAGTTGAAAATATAATTCCTGATCAGGACTTGTCTAGAAGACAACCCATCAATGTTTCTATTTCTTCTCTCTCCCCCAAAATCAATAAAAACATATTCTTGGGTGAGGATTATAAAATAAAATAGAAAATGCTGCAGAAAAAGTTCTTGAAGATCACATGGCTTAATGAGCCAAAGTAGTGTAGTTTGTGGCAAAATTGCATTCTGAACCAAAAGACACTTGTAAAATGAGTTATGCTGAAAGTGGGGTTTTTTGTTTGTTTGTTTGTTTGTTTTTCAGTAATGCCAACAATGAAAACAGATAGCCCTGGTAATAACTTCACAAACTAGTTACATTATCACTCAAAAGTCAGAGAAATAAACATTTGGGGATAGTTTACTTTTTTCCTAAATAGATTAATAAAGTACATATTTAAGGAAGAAAAATTGAACCTAGAAAGAAAAAGATACAAGAAGCAGTAATGAGCACAGGTATGGGAAAAATATGAATAAATAAAAGTGAGGATTGGCCATTAAAAAACAACTACCATGTTTCCCCGAAAATAAGGCCTATTTACAGGTTTCCTTCTGAGTGAAATATAAGGCATCCCCCTGAAAATAAGGCCCCTAGGCTCTGTCTCAGAATGAAAATTAATTTCCCATAAACTGGTCACTAGGGCCACCCTGACTGGCGTCTAGCAACCAGTAACATTACGCGGAGTCCTGACCTCACTGCTGTGTGAATGGAGAGAAATCAGCGTGGAAACTTTGTGAAACCTAAACTGCAAGAAGTTGTGACTTGGGTGAAGAATTCATGGGAGAAAATCACTGACAGTTGCATTGCAAATGCACTGTGAGCAGGCTACCTTGACAAGAAGTACTCATTTAAAGACAGTGCTATTGCTAAACATGAGAGATTTGGTCCACTGATTCTGAAAGAAATGGAGTCACAAGAAATTCACCAGGAAATTCAGGAATTGGATTGTTATGATTATGTTCCAGAAGATGATGACATGATTGTCATTGAATAAATGAGTAAATTCTTGATACTGTAGGATTCACAGTTTGTCTGGTTTGTGTTGACAACTACCGTACTATCGTACCGTATACAGGTAATAAATTTCCTTTATTTTCATTTAACAATAAGTGTGTACCGTATTCTTCTTCATGGAAAAATAAGACATCCCCTGAAAATAAGACAGAGTGCATCTTTGGGAGCAAAAATTAATATAAGACACTGTCTTATTTTCAGGAAAACAGGGTACATTTTGGTAAAATGGTTAAAATAATTAAAATATTAGTGAAAAAATAATCTGTAAGGAGAATGGATATTGTTGGGTTTATTGTTTTAAGGTACTTGTGTTGAGGTAGTAATAAGGCAGCATCAATTAGCTTTTGATTATTAAATCAAGAGTGTATCTTTTAAGTTATTTTCTAAAATAACAGGAAGAGCATATGTATTTTCCAAACCAGGTTGGTGAAGTCTGGGGGTGAAATAAAGAACATAATGGACAGAAAATAGGGTAAAAACAAGCAAAGAAAACACATGTTCCGAGAAAGCATATTATATATTAGGAAAATCTAAATTTAGATTGGCAAGTATGATACATATAAATAGCTTAGGCTTTTGTATTACTAAGATCTTAAATTGCATTTTAAATAAATGACTTCTAACACAAAATAAAAAATTAATGATAAAAACATGGCCTCAAATACGTAAAGCAAAAACTGACAACTGCCCTAACCGGTTTGGCTCAGTGGATAGGGTGTTGGCCTGTGGACTGAAGTTCCCCAGGTTCGATTCTGGTCAGGGGCATGTACCTTGATTGCAGGCACATCCAGTGGGAGGCATGCAGGAGGCAGCTGATTGATGTTTCTCTTTCATCGATGTTTCTGACTCACTATCCCTCTCCCTTCCTCTCTATAAAAAACAAAACAAAACAATAAAATATATATTTTTTTAAACTGACAACACAGAAATTGTTAAACTAGTTGGATATTTTAAACAGGTCTCAAAGGAGTTAATAAGTTTAAGCATACAAATAATTAGCGTCTAAAATAGCAGTGATCTGATTTTGAAAAGGGTTTATAAAAGGAAGCACATTAAAATATATTTACTGCAGTATATCCTCCTAATAGGTTAAAGGAACAAAAACATCCATTCATACAATTTTAGGTGCAGAAAAAGCATTTCACACATTTTAACATTTATACATAATTTTAAAATAACAATTTGAAATACCATTATAACGAGTATCTTCTAGACCAGGGGTGGGCAAACTTTTTGACAATAGGTTCTTAAACTGGACCGGAGGGCCGGAACAAAAGCAACCTGACCATGCTGGCACTCTCATCTTGGGCTGCTGGTGAAGGAGCGGAGGGGAGAGCAAGAGAACCCTCTGGTCTTTCACCTCCGAGGGCCGGATAGAACAGCTGAACTGCCAGATGAGACCTGCGGGCTGTAGTTTGCCCACAGCTGTTCTAGACATTCAGCAAACATCCCTAAAGGTGAACTGTTACCACCATTCCCCTTAAGGCCAGATAAGCCTAGAATATACATAATTACTCCCTTGGTTTCCACAATGTGCTGAAGACTAGCAGAGCAACAAGACCAAATGAATAAGGAATGTTATTAAGGACTAGAAGAACTAAAATTATTTGTAGTCTGCATGATTGTCTAACCTAAAATAATCTAAGAAATTCTGTAAAGTGTTTAGCAAGGTTACTGGATACAAGAGGTAAAAAGGATTCTATCAAGGAGGTTTGGGAGTGAGAAGGAATAGTAAAGAAATTGGTAAACAGAGCAACTTATTGTACAAAAAATGTTTACTTTGAGAGTTTATGAAACTAAGAAGAATTTTTAACTAGCATAAGAAGAGTAAGAGCAATTAGTTTTAATGTTCTAAGGCCTTTGCATTGTTCAAGAAGAGGGTAAACACTAGACCCTCCCAAACCCCATCCATGGTTTCACTTCTCTCAGTGTCAGTTACTCGTGATCAATCATGATTCAGAAATATTAAGTGGAAAATTTTATAGAGAATTAATTTTAAATTGTACATTGTTTTGAGAAGCATGGAGAAATCTTGCACTCCCTGAGATGTAAATCATTCTTTTATCCACCTATCCATGCCCCTTAGTAGCCATCTTGGTTTTCAGATGGACTGTCACAGTACTAAGTGCTTGGATTCAAGTAAACCTTGTTTACTTAGTAAGAGCCCTAACGTGCAAAAGTAATAATACTGGAAATTCAGAAGCCATAATGTGCTTCCTTTAAGTGAAAATCAAACATTCTCAACCTAAATAAGGAAAGAAAAAATCATATTGAGTTGCTATGATTTATAGTAAGAACAAATCTGTGAAACTGTGAAGGTTCATCCGAGTTTTGCTGTGCTGCATCTCAAATTGCAAAAGTCACAGCCACAGTGTGTGAAAAATGCTTAGTTAAGAAGTTGATTATAAAGAAGAAAGGTATGTATATATAGGGAAAAAATAGAGTATATTAGGGTTCAGTACTACCCCCAGTTTCAGGCAGCTATTAATGGGTCTTGGAACATATCTCCCAAATACGGGGAGACTACTCTACTTTGATTCACTTTAGATTATAAATATACCTATTAAAATCTTAAGAGGTAACTTTTAAAAAAGAAGTAGTATGACTTTAAATAGAAGGTAAATTGGAATTTAAAAATAAAGCTAGAAATGTAAACTCCCTATTGAAATATCAAACACATGTATGAATGTTCTCTCAGTACTTTTCTTCTCTTAAGTTTTAAGCAGGGTCTGAAAACTCTTGGAGTTTTGGAGAAAATTCAGACTTATCCAGAAGCATTTTATAGCATCTTCTGTCATAAACCTGAGAATCTTTCTGCAAAAATCCTTAGAGATCTTTTTACAGTACACACATGTGACGCACAGTCTTTGGGGTTTTGGAACAGTTACTTACAAGCTGTTGAAGGTATGTGGAGGTTTTATTTTCATCTAACTCTCTTAGAATGTTTGTTTCAGTATATATATATTGCATTCTGATGAGAATTTTCATTGGCTACACATTTACAAAATATTTGAAAATAAAGTTTGTTTGATTGAGTTGATATTGATGCGGAAAGGTTACAGAATAAAATTATATTTTACAACGTTTCATTATATAATTTGAGGTCAGAGGCATTCTTCCTAGGAATTTTAATTGTACGGGTGATAGCCACAGTATAGAATAGCATAAAGGTTAATTGTCTGTTAATTGTCTGTTTCTCTAACTTGTTACATTAAATTATTAATCCTTTGGTAAGGACTATGATATTGATGTTTATCATTGAGCATTAGCAATGTGAAATCTTTTTAATAGAGTGGAAGATATTTTAATTTTCAGTTGAATCTTCTTTCAGACAAGTTATTATTTTTGTTTTACACAGTTTAGTTTTTCTCTGCATTTATTGAACTAATTTATTTTCAACTAGTGTGCCACAAGAACTTCTAAAACATGCAATCCCTGACTATTTAATCAGGGCACTGACTTCTTTTCCCTTAGGTTGTCAAATGAAAAATGACAAGTCAATCAACAGTCAAAATTATACCTTTTTTTGTGTCAGATTGGCAGAAAATACATTTTTTGATGTGCTACAGAATTTTAGTAATTAGTTTATGTGTGCCATGAGATGAAAAGGGTTGGAAGTCACTGAACTAGTTTATCAAATAATGATAACCTAGAAGTAGTTTATGATATACTAATTGTTTTTAGTATGCTATATCCCCAAAAGATGAAATTTCATAATCCACTGAACTTCTTGGACTCTATGATAACTTGATATTAGAGAAGGCATTCAAATATACAATGAGTAGGTCAACTAAGTGATTTTGTGAGTCCTACTTTGAGATTCAAACATTTATTGAATGTACTGTTTTCCTATTAGTATACTTGACTTAGTTATTTAATTTGTCTAAGATAGATGTGGGAGTCTCTGCCTTTCAACATTCCCAATCAAGATGGGGAAGCGTCTATGACGGTATCAATATGTAATGAACTTATTTTTCTTCTTGGTAAATTTTTTAGATGGCAAATCTGCAACAACATTAGAAGATATTCTTATTTTTGCAACTGGTTGCAATTCCATTCCACCTGCTGGATTTAAACCCACTCCTTCAGTTGAGTGCCTCCATATGGATTTTCCTGTTGGAAACAAGTGTAATAACTGTTTAGCTCTTCCAATCACCAATACATATAAAGAATTTCAAGAAAAAATGGACTTTTCCATAAGAAACACTTTAAGACTAGAAAAAGAAGAAAGCTCTCACTACGTTGGACATTAAGGTGTTTTGAACAAAGAGATGCTTCTTTAAAAGCTGCTATTAATATTTTTATTTCAGAAATTTGTCCATTATCACTTTTGAATGAACTTGTCAGCTTCTTGGTCCAATAAAATTTATGATGTAAACATAAAGAAATGTTTTGGCCATTTAAGCTTAAAAAAATTTGTTAAGGTATACCATTTAAGGTTGATGTTTTTCTATTTTGTTAGTATGCATGCTTTGTAATCTTCAATATAAATATTTTTAGAATGACTGTTAGACTTTCTTCAAGCATACTAGCGTGGTATATATAAGAGAAAAACTTGTACTCACTATTTTTGTAAATTTTGATTAGCTATAGGATGCCACAATTTTTTCCAGTTTTATGCAATTTTCAAATTAATATTTTAAAGCATTAAATAGAAAAGTTAATTGATAAATTCTGTTATATAAATCAAAGACACATATTCTGGGGTATGTGTTACATGTATCCTTTTCTAGGATGGCACTAAATTGGTTGTTAAAAATTGTTTGTTTTTTAGAATACTGATTTATATTAAAATAGACCCACACTGCAATTAGATTATGCCTAAGGAAGTACGTATTACATAAACAGCGGAATTGCACAAAAATTCTATAAGCTGTAGACATTCCATAGTCTTAAGAATACTTCTGAGGTGGATAAAAATATATAAAAAAGTGTATTCGTTAAAGCCATGGCTTTAATCATAGGAGTTTTCCCCCTGTTAGATTCATAATAATTTCAGGTATCTGAATGATATCTGTGGCTTGTCATGTGGTAGGCTGGGCTAATTGACAGGTTATTTATTTTTGAAATGGTTGTATGATAGATAAGCTCGCACCATTGCATTACTGCTATCTTTTTTGCTCTTGAAAGGTATCTGTTATTTTATAGGTAATGTAGAAATATGTAAGAAAGAAATACAAACAAAATAAAAAACTCATTCTAATGTACCGTATTTGCCGGCGTATAAGACGATTTTTTGGCCCTGAAAAATATGCCTCCAAGTGGGGGGTAGTCTTATACGGCGAGTATATAACAAACTCTGTATTTTTAGTGGAAATGTTAGGGGGTCGTCTTATACGCCCAGTCGTCTTATACGCCGGCAAATATGTATTTTTCAGGGCCAAAAAATCGTCTGATACGCCGGCAAATACGGTAACCATGCAGAATTAACTGATGTGTATCCTTCTATAAACTCTTGTTTCATTTTCTAACTTTATTAATGTTACTAAAAGTAACAAGAAACTAAACAATTTGAAGTTTGTCTCCATCCATAGTCATGTCACCATAATTATATATACTTTCACAAAAGAAAAAAAAATGGAAAAGTCTAATTTCTATAATGTTATAAAATATAAATGGGTTTTCCACCAAAGTGAATCATATGAGAGGTAAATTGCTTGGTTGCAACCACATTTAAAATATATATATATATGATTTCAGAGAGGAATGGAGAGGGAGAGAAGAGATAGAAACATGAGTGATGAGAGAGAATCATTGATCAGCTCCCTCCTGCATGCCCCTCCTGCATGCTGGGGATTGAGCCTGCAACCTGAGCATGTGCCCTTGACCAGAATTGAACCCGGGACCCTTCAGTCCACAGTCTGATGCTCTATCTGCTGAGCAAACGGGCTAGGGCCACATTTTTCTTGATACACAAAACAGGTATCAGTTATCATATTCTCATTTCCCTGAGAAACATCCCTGTTATTGATTTTTTTTTTTTTAATCCTCACTTGAATGCTTTCACTGATATCTAAGGATATTTTTTGCATTTTTTTTTTTTTTTTTTTTTTTTTAGAGAGAGTGGAAGGAGGGAGAAGGGGAGAGAGAGAAAAAGAAACATTGATGTGTGAGAGACAAATATTGATTGGTTGCCACCTGCACACACCTTGGCCAGCCAGGGATCAAAACTGAAGCCCTTCCATGCTTGGGCTAGTGTTCTGATCACTGAGCAGCCAGCCAGGGCAGTTAAAGAAAAATAACGGGATTGATTTGATATTGGTAATATATTTCTTAATACCAAAGGAAAAGTAAAGCATAGTCCTAGTGTACTTTTTTTTGTTATACTTACTAACAGACCCAGCAAATTAGGGTTTCACTTTCATTTAAAATGTTTAAGAACATTAAGGCATTTCTTTGTCTTCTGTTAAATTTAGGTTATTGAAAGAAATTAAAAGGACCTATTATCAAAAAAGGGTTTGAATATCTAATATAAACCTCAAACTTTCCATATAGCTCCTATTTAAAATGTTTTGATAGATTGGCTACTTCATTCCTTAATCTAACTAGTTTTATTAAATTTAAAAAGCCACTAAAACAGTACAAAAAATCTAAACAAATTTCTGGTTATTTGTAGTTTTAATTAGTTTCCCCTGCCACAGTAATTTAGCTTATGATTACTGTCACTTTTTAGGTGGTGAGGGATGTGAGAGAAGGGCGCTTGGTTCGGCTACAATTGAAAACAGTATGGTATTTCAATTCCTCCTTTCATTTTATGTGTAGACAGGGCCTAAGGGAAAAGGTGGTATAAATAATCATTTAGAATAGACACAGTTTAAACTGAAGCTTAAGTATTCATATTGAAAAATGTTTTCTGATTTTAAGGATGTTACATTAGTATGATTTTTTTTAAAGATTAATCTTTAATCAGAGCACATCAGAGAAACTTGTAGGTTATTTTCTATTGCAGTGTTACAATGTCAAATGGTATTATGATTTTTTTCTATTGTTATAGCCAGTGCACAATTCTTATTAATGTTGATTTTAAAAAGGAATAATGCTATAATCCTTTGTAAATATGTGTATGTCTTAAATATTTAAACTAAATGCCATATATATCAAGCTTGTTTCCTATTGTTCTCAATGTCAAAGAAAATAAAAAATTTGCCTATATGCATCTACTGTTAATGGTTTTTGGTTCATTTTATATTCATTATTTTGAAACAGTTTTACACTTTTTGGTGTGAGAACTTCATTTGAAAGTCTTTTATATAATTATGTACTATTATACTTGGTCATTTTAATACTTAAGGTAAATATTCTTTAAAATCTCAGAAACTAGCTTATTTTAGCCGAAACCGGTTTGGCTCAGTGGATAGAGCTTCAGCCTGTGGACTGAAGGGTCCCAGGTTCGATTCTGGTCAAGGGCATGTACCTTGGTTGCAGGCACAACCCCAGTAGGGGGTGTGCAAGAGGCAGCTGATTGATGTTTCTCTCTCATCGATGTTTCTAGTTTTCTCTCTCTCTCTCTCTCTTCCTCTCTGTAAAAACTTAAAAGTCAAAAAAAAAAAACTAGCTTATTTTAATTTTGTCATATTTAATATTTTCTCCGCAACTTCGTCAACACTTGTCATTTGTTGATTTGTTGATATTAGCCATCTGACAGGTGTGGGATGGTACCGCATTGTTGTTTTGATTTGCATCTCTCGGATAATTAGTGACTTTGAGCATGTTTTCATGTGCCTCGTGGCCTTCCTTCTGTCTTCTTTTGAAAATATTCTTATTTAGGTCTATTGCCCATGTTTTTAAAATATTTTTTTAATTGATTTTTTACAGAGAGGAAGAGAGAGAGGGATAGAGAGTTAGAAACATCGATGAGAAACATTGATTAGCTGCCTCTTGCACACCCCCTACTGGAGATGTGCCCGCAACCAAGGTACATGCCCTTGACCGCAATTGAACCCGGGACCTTTCAGTCCACAGGCCAATGCTCTATCCACTGAGCCAAACCGGTCTTGGCCCATTGCCCATTTTTTAATTGAATCATTTATCTTCCTTTTATTAAGTTGTATAAGCTGTCTGTAGATGTTAGAGTTTAAACCTTTATCAGTGATAACATTTGCAAATACGTTCTCCCATACAGGGGGTAGCCTACTCTTGATGCTTTCTATTGAGTTCTTTATAGCAGCAATGTCATTTTTCATTTCTTCTTAGTTTTTCATTTCCTCTTGGTTCTTACTCATTGTTGAATTTGCCTTCTGTTTTCAGCCACCTTATGGCCATTTCTCTGAATTCTTTCTCTGACAGGTTGCTTGCCTCCATTTAATTTTCTTCTTTTTCTGGTGATGCCTGCTTTTATTTCATATGCATACTGTTTCTTTGTCTCCCCATGGTCTCTCTTCTCCAGATGTCTGGTTATGTAGTTCTCTCCTTTCCATGGTGGAGTGGAGAGCTCCTCTGAATCTGCACGTTTGCGCCAATTGGGGACCAGTGTTCTGGGGTTCACAGCTGTCGGTGGGTGCTGCAGGTGTAGCTTTTCAGGCTTCCAATAGCATCCACTTTCCCCTTCAAGTTGGCGTGGTCTCTTTCCGAGCGGGTCTCTTAGCTCCAGGAGGGATCCCCAGTCAGGGGAACCCCACCCATCAGTCCCCACCTTCTCCCGGAGTATAGCTGTACCTTAACTCGCCAACAAACAGTCCCCATGCAACCCTCAGCTATTCTTTTTTTCTGCTCCGGGACAATGCTTGGGAAACGACTGTCTATTCTGTCGCCATTTTTTATCTTCTCTGGGGCATTTTTTGAAAAATTTACATTATGTGCACTCTGTTCAGGACAGGTTTTTATCACTTTTATGTAGATACTTTATAAAAATGTCAAACATTTTCTTAGCTTTTTTGTTTTGTTAATTCTCACCTGAGGATCTTTTTCCATTGATTTTTAGAGAGAATGGAAAGGATGTGGAGAGACAGAAGGAAACATCTATGTGAGAGACACACCAATTGGTTGCCCCCACATGTGTCCCATCCAGGGCTAGGGATCCAGCCTGTTATTGAGGTCCATAAAGTATTCAACCCTGGACCCCTCAGTCTGCAGGCCGACGCTTTACTGAGCCACATCGGCTAGGGCTTTCTTAGCATTTTAATGTAACAAATGGTCTTAGGGAGAAGTCTGATGGAACTTAAATAGTTAAATGATAGATGAACAAGATCAGGCGCTCAGATGATGAAACGTGGGCTAGTCTGTAAATTTTCTGTTCCGTGGACACAAAAACTGAAGTACAATTTTCTTATAGGGCAGGAACTGTCATTTCTGTTTAATTAAAACACACCTAGATCACTGGTGATTTCTTCAAATATTGTAATAGCACTGGCCAGGTGACTCAGGTAGTTGGAGATCTCTGACACCAGAAGGCTGAGGGCTTTGCTTCCCAGTCAGGGCACATATGTAGGTTGGGTGTTCCATCCCTGGTCAGCCGCATACAGAAGGGAAGTGACAGATGTGTCTCACACCAGTATTTACCTGTCTCTTCCCTCCCTTTATCCCTTCCTCTAGTCTAGTGGCCGGCAAGCTCGTTAGTCAACAGAGCCAAATATCAATAGTACAACGATTGAAATTTCTTTGGAGAGCCAAATTTTTAACACTTTAAACTTCTAATGTCATTTCTTCAATATAGACTCGCCCAGGCTGTGGTATTGTGTGGAAGAGCCACACTCATGGGGCCAAAGAGCCTCATATGGCTCGTGAGCCACAGTTTGCAGACCACTGCTCTTGTCAATAAAAACAAACTCCAATGATGATAAAAATAACTATTAAAAATATTAGTGATAGCAATAAATATTCCAGTTAATTTCTTAGTGACTATGCTGATTAGCTATAAGAAATTAGAGATAATGCAGTTCTTAAAAGTTTCATAACTTTTATCAACCTCTCTCTATGACCTCCAGTTCCCAGCTGCTGGTACATATAAGATACACGATTCAGTAATGAACTTTCACCTTTAAGATGAATAAGAAAGGAGGACCTAATATGTAATGTAACTGTAGTTATAACTGCATTATATAATTGAAATTTGCTTAGAGTAGAACTTAAATGTTCTCATATATATAGTGATGTGATAATTAAAGGGGGAACTTCCCCTTTACTACCGTGTTTCCCCGAAAATTAGACATCCTCCGAAAATAAGACCTACTTACAGGTTTCCTTCTGAGTGAAATATAAGGCATCCCCCCCCCCAAAAAAAGGCCCCCAGGCTCTGTCTCAGAATGAAAATTAATTTACCATCAACTGGTTGCTAGGGCCGCCCCAATTGGCGTCTAGCAGCCAGTGACATTACGCTGAGTCCTGCCGACACTGCTGTGTGAGTGGAGAGAAATCAGCATGGAAACTTTGTGACACCTAAACTGCAAGAAGTGACTTGGGTGAAGAATTCATGGGAGAAAATCACTGATAGTTGCATTGCAAATGCACTGTGAGCAGGCTACCTTGACAAGAAATACTCATTTAAAGACAGTGTTATTGCTAAACATGAGAGATTTGGTCCACTGATTCTGAAAAAAATGGAGTCACAAGAAATTCAGGAATTGGATTGTTATGATGATGTTCCAGAAGATGATGACATGATTGTCATTGAATAAATGAGTAAATTCTTGATACTGTAGGATTCACAGTTTGTCTGGTTTGTGTTGACAACTACCGTACTATCGTACCGTATACAGGTAATAAATTTCCTTTATTTTCATTTAACAATAAATGTGTATCGTATTCTTCTTCATGGAAAAATAAGACATTCCCTGAAAATAAGACCTGGTGCATCTTTGAGAGCAAAAATTAATATAAGACACTGTCTTATTTTTGGGGAAACAGGGTATATGTTTATCACGATGTATGCTTCAAATATCTTACAAATTTTGTCAATTATTCATTCATAAAGCTGAAAAAATAATAGGTGACACCAAGACATTTACTGCAAGACAGAGATGGTTATACAGATTCAGGAATAGGTTTGGACTGAAAAATTACACAAGGAAAAAGAATGTAGGCTCACTTTTAAGGTGTTTTTTAGTGGTGTTTAAAATAAGATCACACCTGTCTTAAGTTTCATAAAAATAACTTTTATTTGTGAAATAGAGGTTAATATTTTGTTATAGAAATGCGCTTTTGTGTAATTGTTAGGGTAATTATTAACTTACGTCTCATATAAATTTGAAAGTTGTTTTCAAAGCATATTTTGAGGCAACAGGGTCTATAATTTCACTTCAGAATGAACATGCTCAACAGCTCTTGCAATGCCATCAATGAACTCCATTGAACATATGGGAGATGAGCTGTCATATTGTATCCATTTTTACATCCAATAAAATACAGATTAAATTAGAAAACATCAATATTGGATACATTTGATCATCATATGTCTTCAAGTGTACATTAAAACACCAGCCTTGCTGAAGGTGGTTTGGCTCAGTAGATAGAGTGTCGGCCTGTGGACTAAAGGGTCCCGGGTTCGATTCTGTTCAAGGGCATATACCTTCCTTGTGGACACATCTCCAGTGGGGGGTGTGCAAGAGAGAGCTGATTGATGTTTCTCATCGATGTTTCTAACTCTCTATCCCTCTCTCTTCCTCTCTGTAAAAACTCAATAAAATGGGTTTTAAAAAAAAAACAACACACCAGCCTTACCCACTTACCCGCTCTCCCCCAAAGTAATGTTTTATGATTTTGCAGTGTTTCCCAACCTTTTGACACATGTGTACCCCTTCTATAATTTTCGTAATGCTGAGTACCTCTCGTCAAAAAAAAAAATTGATGTATTTTAATAACAATCAAAATATATATTTTTATTTTTTGGTACATACACAAAATAATAATAAACGAAAAATAAAATTATTCATAATAAAATATAAATAAAAGTTATATTATAAATAACATTTATTTGCACACCGGACCATCTCACGCCTCACAAGACTGTCTTGACTCGACTCCTGAGAACGTAGAATTAGGTGCAGCTAAGCACGGTGCAGTGCATATCCCCACCAAACTCCGGTGCAACAGGTACCCCCACCAAACTCTTCCCGTCCCCCGGGGGGTACACGTACCACACTTTGGGAAACACTGATCTAAGGGATGGGAGGAAACACCACTTTGCCATTTTGCACCCTTCTGGCTCCTGTGTCCACGTTAGCAAACCACCACCATAAAACTGGACCACTGAGAAAAACATCGCTCTGAAGCTGCCAGCGAAGGGGAGCCAGGAGGATACAGAAGAGGGAGCTAGCATGAAAGCGCCCACTTGGTTCCCGGAGCTTCACTTCCCTTAGCCCGGTGGTCCTGAGACCCGTTAGGTATTGTCACCGGTGAGTGAGCGAGTGATGGGTAAGCGACCGGTGAGAACGGTCCAGTGTTTCCCTTCCGCACCACGCCCCGCCCCCGCCCCAGCGTTCCACTCCAAGCGGCTACCCCTTGAGAGGCGTGGCTTGCCCAGACAGAATAAAAACGCCTGCTAATTCTGCAGCAGAAAACCTCGGTCCGGTTCAGGCTGGAACCCGCACTGAGTGGGTTTCAAAGTCCCGGCCGGGTGCAGCTGGGGGACGGTCCGCTCCCAGGAACTTCCTTCGGCCCCGCCCCTCCGGGTTTTGCTTCCGGGTCGGCTGCGGCGGCCACGTCACCCCGGGCTCCGCTCGCCGGCCGGGCAGTGGACGGTGGGAGCCAAGATGGCGGCCGCTAGTATTCGAGAGAGACAAACAGGTACCGAGGCCTTGGTTTCCTTCTGCCTGCGGCTCTGCGCCTGCGGTGGGGCGCCCTCTTCCTCGGCTGGTCGCCGCCCTCGGCCGCAGCGCGCGGAGCCGGGAGCCGGGCCTCCAGGACGGTCCTCCGGCGCCCGGAGCCCGGGACCCCGCCCCTTGGAGTCCGTGGGGAGAGAAGCCGCGGGCTCGGGAGCCCGGCCCCTCGCCGGGGGCGCAGAGGGGCTGGTGCCGCGGGCCCTTTCCTCCGGAGCCTCCCAGGCCGGCGGGACGGGCTCTGGCCGGCGGCGTTTCCCCCCTGGGTTGCTCCCGGGGCTCGTTTCTGTGCCGGGTTCAGTTCTCTCCGTTTTAACGGTGAAAGCTTCGTGTTCTGGCATTCCCACCACAGTTTAAAAAAAACAAAAAAACAAGTATTCTTTTCAGGGCCTCTTACGTTCGGCCGTTTCACCTTTGGACTCAATCACTGGGGCTACTTGAGAAACGCCTGGTGATTTCCACCAGCTTGCTGGAAAGGGATTGAAGAAGGGCAAGGGGAAAGGAAATAGCCTTCCCACTCGCTGTTCCACTGATGAGTCAGTCCCCAGGTGTTCTAAGCACCAGGCAGTGTGCTACCGAGGCGTTTGCAACGTATTTGGGTAGATAATGGTTGATGTATATTGAGCATTTAGTATTATTGCTGGGCAATGGTTTTAGTGGTTTTCATATGTATTATTATCTCCATTTTGCAGATGCCTGTTGTTGTTTTTTTGCTTTGCCTCTCTGAAGAATCTTTATTCATCTTAAAGGTCACCTCAAAAGCCGTCTTGTTGTGCATGTGCCCAGGACCACTGCCCTCTCTGTTTCTGCCTTTAGCTCAGCGGGCAGAATCCTGTGTGACCGTGGTCCTTCCATGCCTCTATGTTGCGGTTCTTGATCAGCTCCCTCGCTTCTGAGCATTGGAGAACCACAGGTCAACTGCTTTCTCTCTTGTGAGCTCTTGAGCCTCTTGGATACATAGGTGTTATCTGCATACTGACGATCCCCAAGTGTATCTCTCTAGTCTGTCCACTGAACTCAGTACACCCCATATCAATTAATGGCAGCTCCATCGTGTAGTTGCTCTGGTCAGAAACCTTGGGAGTTTTCTTGACTTGTCTCCTATCCCACATCAAGTGTGTCAGTAAATTTTGTCAGCTTTTTTCTGGATTTTTTGTTTGTTCTGTCTAATATGTTTTATTGATTTCGGAGAGAGGATGGGAGAGAGAGAGAAACATCAGTGATGAGAATCCTGCATGCCCCTTACTGAGAATCGAGCCCCAAAATCCCGGCATGTGCCCTTGACCAGAATCAAACCCGGGACCTTTCAGTCTGCAAGCTGACACTATATATCCAGCCAAGCCAGCCGGGGGTCAGCTCTATTCTGAAGATATTTCCAGGATCTGGCATTGCTATCACCCATGTCTAAGCCACCATGAATTTCTGTAATAACTGCCTGTTTGGTCTCCTTGCTTTTACATTCTCGTCCCTCTTCATTTTTTTCTTCGCACCAAACTGAAATGTTACATATTTGCTCAAAACCCTCCATCTGCTTCCTGTTTCAATCATAATAAAAGCCAAAGTGACTTTACAGTCTAATACTACAGCCGCCAACCGCTGGTCTGCGGACCACTGGTGGTCCGTGAGCTCCAAAAGTCTGGCAACCGCTGGTCTGTAAGGTTCCATAGGATCTGATTCGCACTTAACTTTTTGACCTCATTCCCTATTATTACTTCCTTTTCTAAACACACTAGACTTCCTATTTCAGAGCCTTTATGTATGTTTTTTTCTATTTAGAATATTCTTTTAGTGGTATCTGTGGCTCACCCCCTCACTTCCTTTAGGCCTTTATTCAAATGTTACCTACTCAGGAGACCTTTCCTGACTAATTCCACCACTCCTCCTCTTTCCCCCTTCCCTTCCTTGTTTTTTTCCATAGCACTTACCATGATCTCACATTCCACATGTTTTATTTATTTTGTTGTCTTCCTCCCCGCCCCGCCCCCCCCCAACTAAAATGAGAGCTAACTTGAGGATAGGTAATTTTTATTGTCTATTTTATTTAGTGCCAACAACTAAAGTCGTGTCCAGCAAATGGTAAACACTACTCACATTTGTTGAATGAGTATATAGTGAATGAATTAAAAAACAAATTTTCTTTCAGGCAAGGGTGAAACCACATTAACCAAATCTAACACTGGATACTATGTTTAGGGCCAGGCTCAGAGTTGGGGATGCTCATCTAGGTGGGGCTGAGAAGGCAAGTACCTGCTGTGACTGGCCTCTCATTTGCCGGGGCCTCCTCTGGAGCACTCTGCCCCTGGGGCTCACAGGCAGCTCAGGCTGTGCTTCTTCCCTGTTGTCCTGTGTCCGAAGTGTGAACAGCTCTTCCTAGAAACAAGATTTTCTCTGTCGGGCTGTGAGTGCCGGGATGGTGGCATCGCTGTTGTCTGGGGGTGGGAGGAAGAGCTCTTTTAAAGCACGGTGGGAGAGTTATTCCTGATATGCCTCATGTGTTAATCATCTTTATGCAAAGTGGTTTTTGTTTGTTTATTTTTCGTATAATACCATAACACTCATGAGCTACTGAAGTAGGTATAAATTAGTATTGGCAATGTGATTATTGGCTGGGCATTAGGTACTAATATTTTACCAAAATGTTGTGTCTGTATGTACACACAAAAATATGCAAGTATGTGTCTGAATGCAATTTCTTATTTTACCTGCCTCAAGAAACAAGCATTTGATAGAAGGTTTTCTAATGAATGAATATACTGTAAATTAATATTCAGGTAATTGGAGCATTATGTAATTATCTAGTAGGAGTTGGGCTTATAGATTATTCTGTATTAATAATAAAACCTATTCAAAATGCTTTTTAAAATCAACTAAGTAGATTTTAGTGTTGCCAGTCTTTTAAAAATTAAATCACCTTAAAGAGTACCTACCCTATTTGGCCATCTTGTCTTCACATAGAAGTACATCGAAATTTTTATTTTCCTTAAAATTAATTATATCTGAGTCTGTTATTTGTAACACGTGAACAGATGAGCAATAAAAAACACAAAATAGCCCAATGGGCGTGGCTCAGTGGTTGAGCATAGACCTATGAGACAGGAGGTCATGGATCCATTCCCAGTCAGGGCACATGCCTGAGTTTCAGGCTCAGTACCCAGTCATTTGATTAATTAGTTTTACTTGAATAATTTGTGTATTTTGTTCTGAGGTAGTAATAAATGTGGGGGAAAAGTGAAATCCTAAAAAAAATAAAAATGTTATATTTAATGAGACTCTTTTTATTTCCAGTGGCTTTGAAACGAATGTTGAATTTCAATGTGCCTCATGTTAAAAACAGCACTGGAGAACCAGTATGGAAGGTAGGAAAGTTTATTTTAATGGGAATTATTTCCTTTTTCTCAGCACTGATTGGAGGGTGATTGGCTGGGATTTTTTGTTAATACTGAGCAGTAGCACATTTTGGTGGTAATGCATAAATATTTTATTTTTATTTAATATGACTTCTTTATATGAATCTTTTAAAAAATATATACTGATTTTTTACAGAGAGGAAGAGAGAGGGATAGAGAGCTAGAAACATCAATGAGAGAGAACCATCGACCAGCTGCTTCCTGCACACCCCCCACTGGGGATGTGCCCGCAACCAACGTACATGCCCTTGACTGGAATCGAACCTGGGACTCTTCAGTCTGCAGGCCGACGCTCTATCCACTGAGCCAAACCCATTTCGGCTTAATATGAATCTTTTTGATAAATATTATATGGAGTAAGACAGGCAATGATAGTAGCCTTTCATCTAGGTAATTCTGATCTCCTGGGCAGCACACCTCTCTTAGGTCTTTACTCTGGTTTATGTTTTGTTCTTTAGCTCTGCTAATCCAGAGTTTGATCTTGCAAGATTGCTCTGGGTTAGTGAGACTCTGGGGATTGGTCCATTTTAATCAACTCTTGAGAGAGTGATCTGTAAACCAAAATGCCACTAGCTGGTTTAGCTCAGTAGATATAGCGTTTTCCTGCAGACTAAAGGGTCCCAGATTTGATTCCAGCCAAGGGCACATGCCTGGGTTGTGGGCTAATATCTGCCACATCCCCCCCTCCCCACCCCCCCCATAATAGTGGGCATGCAGGAGACAGCCAATCAATGATTCTCTCTTATCATTGATGTTTCTATCTCTTCCTCTCTGAAATCAAAGGGGGAAAAACACCATTAATTTGTGATACATAAAAATAGCAGTAAAATCAGTAATTTTATTATAAATCATTAATATAAAATATATTAATATAAATATATTAATATATAAATATATTAAATAATAATAAAATGTATTTTAAATATATTAATAAAATATATATTTTATTGATTTATTACAGAGAGGAAGAGAGAGGGATAGAGAGTTAAAACATCGATGAGAGAGAATCATCGATCAGCTGCCTCCTGCACATCTCCCCACTGGGGATGTGCCCGCAACCAAGGGACGTGCATTGACCGGAATTGAATTTGGGACTCTTCAGTCCTCAGGCTGACACTCTGTCCATTGAGCCAAACAGGTTAGGGCCATCCCAATTTTTAAACTGCCACACATGGGAATGGGACCAGCCCGTTCTGAATCTCTGCCCCTCCGACCAGTCTCAGTATGGCTTCCATTTGTCCTTAGTTGTAGGAGTTCGTTCAGCTAATTCTTCAGGTAATTCTCAGGGATGGCTGTTCTATAATTTAGTTGTAATTTTAATGTGGTTGTGGGAGGAAGCAAGCACAGCATTTACCTACTCTGCCATCTTGACCTAAAGTCCTCTAGTGTGTGTGTGTATACATATATACATACATATATATATATATATATATATATATATATATATATATATAGTTGTTAAAATATATTTTATTGAGTTTTTACAGAGAGAGAGAGGGATAGAAAGCTAGAAACATCAATCAGCTGCCTCCTGCACACCCCCCACTGGGGATGCACCTGCAACCCAGGCACATGCCCTTGACCGGAATCGAGCCCGGGACCCCTCAGTCCGCAAGCCGATGCTCTATCTCCTGAGCCAAACCGGTTTCGGCCCTCTAGTATATATTTTTAACATAGAAAAAGTAGTCTGTAAGAATAAATTTATGTAATTATTAATTTATTTTAGCCTAAGTAGTAATGTTTTTAAGAATGGATTACTGCATGAATGGACATTTTGGTGAAAATGCTAGAAAATATTAAATTGGTATTTATGTATAAGAATTCAGTATACTTGATTCATTAAAATAAAATGTATACCAACATTGTCTTAGTATGGTTTCTCTATTGACTGTTCACTGATAATGATGTTTAAAAACCACAATTTTTTATTAGGTGCTCATTTATGACAGATTTGGCCAGGATATCATCTCTCCTCTTCTATCTGTGAAGGAGCTGAGAGACATGGGAATCACTCTGCATCTGTGAGTTTTAACATATTTCTAATAATGGCATTTGTTTTCAAATAGTTTTTAAAGATTTCTTTGGGTACCTTAAAATCATTAGGGGACATTTATAGAGAATATAATGTTAAGTTACAGTATTTTATAGAATAACATTTTTTAATCTTTTATTCTCAACCCTTTTAAAAAATATTTTTATTGATTTCAGAGATGAAGGGAGAGTGAAAGAATAATCAATGATGAGAGAGAATCATTGATTGTCTGCCTCCTGCACGCCCCTACTTGTGATCAAGCTCCAATCCCGGGCATGTGCCCTTGACTGGAATAGAACCCGGGACCCATCAGTCCGCAGGCCAACACTCTTATTACTGAGCCAAAACCAGTGAGGGAAACCCTTAACTTCTTATGTTAAAAATAAATCCTCAGTCTAAGAGTTTCTAATTTCAGAATTTAAATTTTCTCTCATATCTTTTTCTACAGATTGGTTTACCCTCTTATGTGAAGGCAAAGACTGGTTGTCTTAAGATCTCTTCCAGCTCTGAACATTTTTTAATTTAATTTACATATACTTATAAAATTAGTTTTCCATTAGTATGAAAAATTTAAATAACTATGAAGTAGTGACCTAATCACTATAAGAGGCTATCTATGCTATCTTGTTAACTACTGAATTTATTTGATTATGTTGCTTCTTATATGTTTGATAAATTGCATGTGCCTCTTCACCCTCTTTATAGAAGGATGATTACAATATTGTATATAGAAGGGCACACAAAAGATTGTACATAGAATATTGCTTATAGAAGGATGACTATAGAATATTGTAGAAATCAAATTTTAGTTCTATTTCCTGATACAGGCATGGTAAAATCTTACAATGAAAAATAAAGACATTTTGTGATTTGGTATTGGATATTTGAATGAATATAATGGTTCTGGATTGTAAAAAAGAAAATTATCAAGTAATAAAAATCTGTGAGTGCTTAGATGATCTCTTATGCATTCTGTTATGTAGCAAAAAAAAAATCTCTTAAAGGAAGCATTTCTATTTCTTTCATTTAAAAAATATATTTGACCTTATGGTTAAATTATTTTACTGCTTCCAAAGACTTTCAGCTTCCTGTTTTTTTCTCTCTTGGAGAACTTCACTTTCCTTTCACTCACCTCCCCAACTCTTTTTCTATAAAAAATGGGAATAAAATTCATTTTGAATGTGCTTTAAGTTCTCTTTCAAGAACAACATTGGTAGAAGAGATATTAAAAGTAAGGTAACTGGCGTATACTAGGTGTACCAGTAAATACGGAGTTTTTTCAATAGATGGAATTACACATATATTGATGTATATGCGATTTGATATGTATGCTATTTTGTTGTATTGACAACAAGCTTCAGGACTTCATATGTCAAATTTGCTGAAGATGTTAACAGCAGATATTTTCACACTTAAAAATGTTGAATTTTGTGCCCCCAAAAAAGAGCATTTGGGGGAAGTTTTAATTCATTACTTTATTTTGAAGAAAAGTGCTGCTGAATATTTCAGGAACTTTATGGTGAGAGCATGCTCCATCTCAAGATACTTGTGAAAACTGGTTTAAACCCTTTAAAAGGGATGATTTTGTGATAAAAGACAAAGAACATCCACGTTTGAAGACCCACAATTACAAGCATTATTGGATGAAGATGCATGTCAAACTCAAGAACAACTTGCAGAAAGATGAAACGTTTGCTCAGCAAACAATTTCCGAAAGTCTTTTTTGCATCAAATTGTGACTGGCAGTGAAAATTGGATTTATTTTGAGAATCCCAAATGCACAAAATCATGTGTTGACCCAGGGTAACCATCAACATTGACTGCAAGGCCAAATTGTTTCAGAAAGAATTTGGTGGGTTCAGGAAGGTGTGACATATTATGTGGGATCAGGAAGTTGTGATGTATTATGAGCTTCTAAAACCAGGTGAAATCATTAATACTGATCAAAACCGAGAACAGATCATCAAATTGGTGGGATCAGGGAGGTGTGGTGTATTATGAGCTTCTAACAACAGGTAAAACCGTTAATATTTATTGAAACCGACAACAGATCATCAAATTGAACCATGCTTTGATCATGAAACGACTAGAATGTTCCATTACACACAGCAAAGTAATTTTGCTTCATGATGATGCACCATCACATACTTCAAAACCAGTTAAAGTCACTTTAAAAGATCTTGCCTGGGAAGTATTAACCCACCCAGTATATTCACCAGACATTGCTCCTTTAGATTACCACTTGATCCGATCGATGGCACACACACTTTCTGAGCAGCACTTCAAAACGTATGAAGAAATGGAAAATTGGGTCTCTGAATGGTTTGCCTCAAAACAAGAAAAATTCTGTTGGGACGGTATCCACAAATTACCTGAAAGATGGGGGAAATGTGTAGCTAGCGATGGACATTACTTTGAAATAAAGCACTTTTGATATTTCTCTTACAATCATTGTGTTTCCTTTGATTACAGAATCCGCCATTATTAACCAATAAACCTAGTAAGAAATGAAGTCTTAAGAGATTAGGATCTTACTACATAAATAGTAACACTGATACAAGGAGAAAGCTGGGTTAAATAAATAATTACAGCAAGAGCTTTTAGAATATTGGTTTACTGTTCTTAAACTAATGAACTCCTAGTTTGGTGAATAGTGATTTAAACTGTCTTTTTAGATAAGTGACTAAGAAAAAAATGAGTTTTATGTCCTTTATGTCTTCTAGTCTTTTGCACTCGGATCGAGATCCTATTCCAGATGTTCCTGCAGTGTATTTTGTAATGCCAACTGAAGAAAACATTGACAGAATGTGCCAGGTAACATGAGTTCTTATTTTCCTGACTTTTGAATGTGAAAACAGATTTTTTTAAAATCTAAAGATGTCCAGTGTGAAAAATCAGAAATTTCCTTACTCATTTCTCCACTTTGATTTTTTGAGACTATGTTTGAATTTTAAATTAAAAATATATATATTTGCAAATAATATACCCTTATCGAGTATATTATTTGCAAATATTTTCTCCCATTTTGTGGGCTTTTTCACTTTCTTAATAGTATCCTTGGGAACACAAAATTTTTAAAAATATATTTTATTGTCTTTTTACAGAGAGAAAGGGAGAAAGATAGAGAGTAAAACATCAGTGAGAGAGAAACATTGATCAGCTGCCTCCTGCACACCTCCCACTGGGGATGTGCCTGCAACCAAGGTATATGCTCTTGATTGGAATCGAACTTGGGACCTTTGAATCTGCAGGCTGACACTCTATCTACTGAGCCAAACCAGTTAGGGCAGAACATAAAAATTTTTAAATTTTTATTTTAAACACTTTAAATTTATTTTTTCTTTAGTTGCTTATACTTTTGATGTCATATTTAAGGAACCTGTGCCAGCCCCGGCCTGGTGACTCAGTTGGTTGGAGCATTGTTCTGTACACCAAAAAGGTTGTAGGTTCAATTTCTGGTTAGAGCACATATCCAGGTTGCGGCATCAGTCCCCAGTCAGGGTTCGTATGGGAGGCACCAATCAATATTTTTCTCTCATCGAATGTTTCTCTCTCTCTCTCTCTCTAAAGTCAATAGCCAATAAACATATCTTCAGGTGAGGATTTTAAAAAAGGAAAGAAAGGAACCATTGCCAAATCTGTGTTTTCTTTAGATTTTTATGTATGGTATGAGGTAAAGTGTCCAACTTCATTCTTTTTCATATGACCATCCAATTGTCCCAACATCATTTGTTGAAGAGATTCTTTCCCCAATGAAAGGTCAATTAACAGTGGGTACATTGGTTTATTTCTGGACCCTCAGTTCCATTGACCTTTGTCTGTTCTTATGCCAATACCACACTGTCTTGATTACTCTTGCTTTGTAACAAGTTCTGAAAGTTGGAAATTGAGTTCTTCAACTTTCAACTTTGTTTTCAACGTTATTTTGGCTTTTTGGCTCCTTGAGTTTCCATATTAATTTTAGGATTAGTTTACCAGTTTCTATAAAGAAGCCACATGAGGATCTGTTAGGGATTGCCTTGAATCTATAGATCAGTTTTTAGAGTATTGCCATCTTAACAATATTAAATTTTCTGATTTATGAACATGCAGTGTTTTTCCATTCCTTTTGATCTTTCAGTAATGTTATATAGTGTATAGAATATGTCTTGCAATTCTTTTGCTAGATTCTTTATATTTTTAGTGCCATTGCGAATGGAATTTATTTATTTCATTTTTGGGATTGCAAGTGACAGAGTTGACTTTTACATATTGAGCTTGTATCTTGCAGCCAGTCTCATCTTGAATTCTCTCTGTTGCAGCCCAGGATTCAACCATTTGTCTAAGGAGCCCTGGTTGCTTTTTGTAGAGAACAGTATGTAGAAATTAGCCTCTGGTCATTACTATGAGGGTGTCCCAGTCCTTAGGCCCTCTCTATGAACAGAACTAAGAAATACATGTATGTACTTATACACACACTTTTATATTTATGCTAGAGGCCCACTGAACGACATTCATTGCACACGTAGTGTCCCTAGGCCTGGCTGGCGATCAGGGCCATTTGGGGCCTTCCAGCTGCCGGCCAGGGCCTCCCTTCCCCAGCTGCTGGCCAGGGCTGTCCTTCATTCCGTGCGCCCCCTGATGGTCACCGCATGTCATAGTCAGCGATCGAACTCCCAAGCAGACAATTTGCATATTAGGCTTTTATATATATAGACTTAATTTTATAAATCTTCCTACTTATCTTTCTAAGTAGGTAGGTAGGTAGATAGAAATATATCATTGATAATATAACTAAAATATAACATTAATATATCTACTTAGTTATGTCTGGTAACCAAGTAACCAATACTTCTTTAAAACTTTGTTCTCTTAGGATACTTATTTTGATTGTCATTTTTATATAATTTGTCTCTTAAATGATATATTATCCTTCAAATCTTGCTCTTATGGTATCTGAAAGATTTTATTTGTGATCGTTCTTTATACTAGCCTGTAAGAAGAAAGTGTTCATTGTATTTATAGGATCTTCGGAATCAACTCTATGAATCATATTATTTAAATTTCATTTCTGCTATTTCAAGAAGTAAACTGGAAGATATTGCAAATGCAGCATTAGCAGCTAATGCAGTACCACAAGTAGCCAAGGTAAGAGATTTTGGTTGGCTGATGAAATTTTGTTAATATAAAATGTAGTAATATTCTGAAAACTGTTAGTTGGCATAGATATCTAATTTACAAAGGACCACCTAAGAATATTCAGACTCATTACTTTTAGAAAGAGTTCTGATAATGTAAATTATCTTCAACTTGACCTGGACAAAATAAATCAAACCAAAGAAACATACTTAATGAATTTGAAAGATAAAAAGAACCTGAATCAATGTTTGTTTTAGGGTGGGATTAGTATAATCTTTTTAGCTCAATTTAGAAATAAATATCTTGCCAGTTGTGTTATCATAAATTATACTCAAAATGTATTGACATTATTTTATCTATAATCACTTATTTACCATAATATCTCTAGATATTTTCTTATTTAGGAGAGAGGTTCTAAAAAAGCTATACTACATATTATAAGAAAAATGAAATTCATAGTAAACCAGCAATTCTACATCATAATGACAGGTTCAGCTTTGTTATACATAAAGTCTGTAAAATATATTCTTGGTTATATACCTCTGTGCTTCTTGACTTTAAATGAGACAAAAATGAAATTCTAGAGAATAATATAGAGCAAATAAAGGCTAAACAACCATGCATTTGCTTCTTATTTTTCTCACTGATTTTAGATAGTCTTCATTCATAGATTTAGATAATACTCTATTATTTCTGATTAGTTTTTCAGGCTTATGTTTTAATGTTCTTGCTTTTCCAAAATTTATTAGTTTTCTATAAAACTAGGGGCCCAGTGCATGAATTCATGCATCTTGAAAGGAACTGTGGGCCTCGAGCTGCAGTGAGGACAGGGGAGGGGCTTGGCCCATCCTCTGCGCCCCCGCCTAGCCCCTCCTGCCACGGCCTCCCAGTCCCTTGTCTGTCAGCAGCTCCATTCCCGCCACCTGGCTCGCGCCCACTGATGGCGCAGAGCAATTGGAGCCGGCACCAGCAGCAGGTGCAAATGGAGCTGGTGTCATCAATGGGTATGAGCAGCGGCTGCTGCTCTAATCTCCCCTCAGGAGCAGAGGTGATGGAGACACCCTGAGGGGTGATCAGGGCTGGCAGTTACCACTCACACCCGCAGATGGCGCCCAGCAATCTGGGCTGGCACTGGGCACTGGCAGCAGGTGCCAGTGATGGCTCTGGTGCCAGCAGCCAGTGCAAACAGGGCTGGCACTGGCAGGGCGTGCTAGAGGTGGCTGCTGGCCCCGATCACTCCTCAGGAGCAGGGGCAGGTGGAGAAGCAATCAAGTGCAAACAGTGCTGAACAATCAAGATCAGTAGTGAATGTGAGCAGCAGCTCTGTTGCTGGCAGTGGGTGCAAGTGCCAGGCAGGACTGTAGCATGTGGGAGCCAAGAATTTCCAGTAAACACCAGAGGCTTGTCCCGATGACAGCAGTCAATGCCCCGCCTTGGTCTGGTGCCCCCCCTCCACTCCACCATCCTCCCATTGCCGACACCCACCATGTTACGTGCTCTGCCACCTGCTGCCAACCCCCACCATGTTCCATGTGTGCCCCCTGGCAGTCAGCACATGTCATAGCAACCAGTTGTTCAGTTGTTCTGCCATTTGGTCTATTTGCATATTAGGGTTTATATATATAGATTACAATTTTAGTTTTCTTAATTTGTCTCCTAATTTTATTTCTGAAGAAGTAGTATAATTTTCTTCTACTTATAAACATTCATGGTAGAAAAACATGACTTTATTAGGTAAGTATGGTTAAACTATAAAAATTTTAATTGTGCTTTTTCTTCAAAATTGATAACCATTTCCATCCCAACCATAATTTAAAAAAAAAAAACTTATCTTCATAAATTTTGTTTTCTGAAAATATTACTTTCCTCCTTGATAATTTATTGCTTAAAGGCTTTTATTTTCTTTTGTTTATTTGAGAGAGAGAGAGAAAGAAACACATCATTTGTTTTTTCCACTTATTTATTCATTGTTTGATTCTTGTATATTCCCTAACCAAGAATCAAACCTGCAACCTTGGTATATCGAGACCATGCTCTAAAATAAGCCAGAGCTAAAGGGTTTATTTTTGTTTTTGTGGGTTTTTTTTTTAATATAAAGTTTATTCTTGCCCAGTTAGGCAATCTGTTACGTAGTATGATTTTTAACTTGAATAAAATTATAATTTTTGCCATTGGTATATTAAATCAAACTAAATATACTTTATTGTAAAATTGACTTGTAAACCTTTTTTCTGTGTTTGTTTCTAGGTTTTTGATCAGTATCTCAATTTTATTACTTTGGAAGATGATATGTTTGTTTTATGTAATCAAAATAAGGAGCTTGTTTCATATCGTGGTAGGTAAAAATAGGAATATTGAATTCATTGTTAACAAAATGAATGGTGTACTGTAAAAAAAAAAAAAAACAGAACTTATTTAGTGCAGTCCAAAATCAGCTTTGTTTACAGCTATAGAGCTCACTAAGATTTTTAAAAGCATGCAAAGAACACAGGTATACTGAATTTGGTCACATATAAGCAAAATTTATTTAATCTGTTTTGTAAGCTCAGTGAAGTATCAGTTTTTTTACCTTTTAGGTGCTGCACAACAACTTGCATGAAAGATTCACTCATGGCAAGTAAGACAGTATTTTCAGTAGTAAGATTCAGTTAATTCTTCAGTATTTTAACCCTTGGACAAGAACAAGTTACTTCTCTGTGCTTCAATTCCTTATCTGTAAAATGGGGATAATACTACTACCTACCTCAGAGAGTTTTTGTGGGCCTTAAATAGATTAGTCTAAAATGCCCAGAAAATTTTCTGCACATGGTATGCACTCAGAAAAAGTTGGCTAATATTGCTGCTTGTCAAGATCAGACAACCACAAGGAGTCAGCAGCTTCTAGAGTACTGTTATGGAATAAAGTGCCTTTCTCAAATATAGGTTGTTAGACTCCGCAGTAGTGAGATTGAGTATTGGTTTCAAAGCAAATGCTGTGTAACCACCGCTAGAGTTTGCTTTCCAATTTTGGTAAATTGTCCATTCCTGGGATGTAGGTTAAAATTTACAGACATTCATACACAGTACAGTACATTGTCTGTGTTTCTTTGTTGATTTTTTTTATAAGAACACAACGTGAGATCTTTCTTAACATTTTAAAGTGTACAGTATTGTTGACTTGGGTACAATGTTGTATAATAGATTTCTATAACCCATGTTGTTTAACTGAAATTTAATGTCCATTGATTAGTTATATCAAATATTTTTAAGAAAATTGCAGACTGTAGAAGATGTCATTAGCCAATTTAGTGAAATCATTAATTTGCTACTTAAGGATTGAGATGCTTGATGATGACTGGAATTTCAGTGGCTCTTAAGTGGAAAATATGTTCCCACTTAAGGGAGCACTTGGAAATGTATAAGTGCCAGTTGTCACAACTGAGTGGGCTGCTGCTAGCAGGTATTAGATGTTCTGCATTGTGTAAACCAGACTCACATAGAAAATTGTTCTGCCCAAAATGTCAGTGGTGCCCTGTTATGAAATACTGGACCAAATGATAAGCTACCTAAAAGAAGAGAATATGAATATTTTTATTTCATTGAGCACCTTGATATACTTAAAAAAAAATTAAAAGCATTCCTACACTTGATCTTAGCCAAAAGCTCAAAAGCGATAAACAATAATCCTAAAAGGATATACTTGTTGAATTGCCCATCTAAGAGATTTTCTTATAGTAATTGTTATTTACAGAAATTTATTCACATTTAATTGAGTTACAAATTAATTAACTACTTAAGTTACATGATTAATACCTAATGTCCCTTAAGTCTTTAAGCTAAACTTATAAACGTTGACACGTTACTTATAAATCTGATTCTATAAAAACAAGCATCTTTACTTTTATCAATTAACTTAAACTGAACAACTAAATTCTAATCAGTCCTATTTAACAACTTATTTAGCTTAATTTGTTAAATTTCCTTAAATAGTTTAAGTTGCCTTTATAAATTCACTATATTAAATTTTATTTTTAAGTACCACAGATACCAGACTAGGCAAATTTATAAATCTAACAAGCACAATCTACCCAGATATTTAAATAATTTTAAAATAATTAAATTGATAATGAGTCTAGGTTCATTATATATTCAAGTACTTATAAATTTAATTTTCTTACACTGCCTCTCCTCTCAATTTTAAAAAGCATAAATCTGAAATTATTAATAAATTTGAAATATAAATTTATCTAAGTACAATCACATTTAAACTGCTCATATTCTAAATAGTATAGTTATTATGTAATAATTCTAGGTTACTTCATAAAGCATTTTACACTATAAACTCATTTATTCCTTAGAGTACCTTTGTGAAGTAGGTATTATTATTTTCATTTTCAAATGAAGAAACTGAGTCTCAGATGTTAAGGAAGTTAATAAGTAAATAGCAGAACCAGATTACTAAGCCCAGGCACTTACTCCAAGGACAGCACTCTTAACCATTATGTAATTACTAGAGGCCCAGTGCACGAAATTCATTCACAGGTAGGGTCCTTAGGTCTGGCTGGCAATCAGGGCTGATCAGGGCCTTCTGGCTGCTCCCCGGGGCCTTTCTTGGTTCTGCACCGCCTCCTGGTGGTCAATGCACATCATAGCGAGCGATCGAACTCCCGAGGGGTCACTTTGCATATTAGCCTTTTATATATATAGATAGATATGCCAAATCCTCACACAATACAAGTGCTTTAACTGATCTTAAGCAGATTATTCCAAACATAAATCAAATATACCGATACTAATGCCATGGATTTGATTATCTGCTTTCTGTGGGTTGAGAATTTATCTTGTAAAGGAGGCAGATTTATATCTCAGTGAGATTCAGGCTACTATCTCAGACAAACCAGATTGTTATCACAAGTGAGTTGATGCTGTCGATGGAAAGTTTCTTGAGTTTGGGATTAGGATATAGAACCAAAGGGCTGGAAGCTTCCAAGTAGGTCTTTCCTGTATATGTTATTAACAGAATGAACTGAGTGTTTTCCTAGATTGGTGTCCCTTGGTGTACATAATTCACAATTTACCATTATGCCATTTCTATCATAAGTTTAGATAGATGAAAATCTGCACCAAGTAGTAGCATATTTTTTCATATAGATTCTGTATTGCCTGGCTCAATTCTTCATGTTCTTTGCATGGACAAAGTATTTATTTACATATTTTTATATATCCAGTTCAGTTCTGTTTTCCTTTCATGTTAATCACAATATTAAATTTAAAATTTTTTCATATTCAGGATGTTTGGAAATTAAAAATAGTAGATAGATCATATTTTAGTGTAATCTTTTAAGAAGTAATTATCAAACACTGGGCCTAGTTATTGTGTGAAATAGGAAGATGAATAAGGTCAACTCTTTGACTGTCAAGGACAGAATTCACAACAATGTTTCTCAAAATATAGCCCCAAGAATCATCAAAGGTGCTTGTCAAAGTTCCATATCCTTAGAATTATTTCAAATCTATTGAATTGAATCTCTAAGGGAAAGGACCAAGAATCTCTAGTTTTTAATAGCTTTCATAGAAATTTCTTTCTCTTCCATATTTTTAGAGTGATTCTTAAACTCACTTAAGTTTGGGAACCACTTATGTACCATCTAGTAGATCGGAAAAGAATTTAATATAACTCAACATAATAAAAAGAAAATAATATGTGGATTGGTCTTGTCATAATTGATTTGCATTATCCTTTTCTGGCAGTAGTTGAAGATCAAGAGTTTTCTTTAGGCCACCTAGTGCTTGTGAATAAAACTATGGAATACAATATTTATTTTTCGATTACTTTGACAAAAACTTGGTGCATTTTATGTGGTGTCTTTTTTCTTATTACTGCTCTGATATTGATTCTATTTACTACTGATACTGAGTTGGGATTTTTTTAAGGTAGTATAATTTTTAATGGGTACTTGTAAAGTTTTAGCATAAAAATTTTTACTTATTAGTGTATTACATATGTTATTAAACTGAGTATTGATTATGAGTTTAGTAATAATTTAAGAATTTAATAAAATAACGCATATAATTTGGTCTCTTTATTTCTCCTTTACTTGTGACATTTTAGCCATTAACAGGCCAGATATCACAGACACTGAAATGGAAACTGTTATGGATACTATTGTTGACAGCCTCTTCTGCTTTTTTGTTACATTGGGTAAGTTTCCAAGTCTTTCTGGTTATTTCTTCAAAGTACATTATTTAACAACTCATTTTAATCTGTTACACTATAATATTCTTTTTTTGTTTTTTATATACTCCAATTATGCACTTATTTAAACTATTTATAGAAAATGAGAGAATCCATGTCTAATTCTTAGTGGGGATTATTTTAGTGTATTGGAATCAAGAGAGTTAACATTATACATGGCTAATATTTGAATTTTTTTTATTATATGTGTGAATAACTTGCCATCAGATCAAAACAAAGTTTAAAATTTTGCTTAGTCCAGTTTTTACTTCTGCAGTTGACTAAGCTCACTTTGTATGGAATCTAAAATGCAACAATTTCAACATATAAAAAATACAATGTTCTAAGTTTGTTTTATGAATTTTCAGTGCAGTTGTTTTTATTTTATTTTAGAATTTTTTGCCTTTGAAAAATGTGGAGTAATAACGAAATTAAATCTAATAAGTTGATAATTTCTAGGAGCATTTAAAATTATCTGAAGAGGTGTTTTCTATTATCTTTTAAATTAATATTTCAAAAAGACTGTAATCTTTTATGGTTAATTTGTAATATAAGTAAAAATAATAATACCAAACTGCTAAATTAGTGAATCTTGTGAGTAGAGAGTAAACTTACTTTTTGAAACTGCTTGTAGGGTGTTAAAATGGTGATTTAGGGAATTCATTGAAAAAAATCTAGTCACATTGATTGCCCAACAATATATAAAAATAGTCTTTCTGAGTCCCTAATCATTTCTTTGTAATTGGGAAGGTCTTTTGCTTTTACTCTTCAGATTATAAATCCTTTTATGTTTGTAGCCTAAAATTATATACATGTATTGTATGTTATTTTTTAATGCTGATAAATTTTGTAAGTGTCCATTTTAATTTTTAAGAGTGGAAATCATTGCTAACATCTATTGTTAAAATAGGTGCTGTTCCTATAATCAGATGTTCAAGAGGAACAGCAGCAGAAATGGTAGCAGTGGTGAGTTTATGCAAATATCCATTGGGGATAAATAATACTGCATTACCTATTTTCCATAAATACCTCAAATGTTTTTGTTAATTTTAAGAATATGATTGCTATGAGTTACATATTAAGTACCTAAAGCAAATATTTTTATAACATTGGGATTCTACCAAAAATAAAAAGTAATCATTGTGTCCTTCTATGTAATGGAGTAAGATGATTTACTTCAGTGTGCTATTCTAGCCCTCTTATTTGAAAAATGAAAGGCCAGGTGCACGAAAAGTCATGCACTTGTAGGGGCGGGAGGTGAGTGGAGGGGGGATCCTTCAGCCCAGCCCAGCCTTCTTGCAGTCTGGGACTGCCTCGGCCCGTGTCTACCTCTGCTGGCTTAGGCACACTCCCTGAGGAATCGGGCCTAAATTGGCAGTCAGACATCCCCTCACAGCCCGGGAGCCCACGGGAGATGTCTGACAAATGGCTTAGGCCCGCTCCCACATTCCCCATGGGAGTGGGCCTAAGCCATTAGTCAGGCATCCTTAGCATCACTGTGAGCCCAGCTTCTGTCTGAGTGGAGCTCCCTGTGTGGAAGTGCACTGACCACCTGGGGGCAGCTCCTGGGTTGAGCATCTGCCCCCTGGTGGTCAGTGTGCATCACTGTCATTCCACCATTAGGGTCAATTTGCATATTATCCCTATATAGAATAGGATGGGAAACTTTTCATTGTTTTTTTGTTGTTGTTGTTTGAGGTTTTTTGTTTTTGTTTTTGTTTTTACAGAGAGAGAAGGGAGAGAGAGAAATAGAAACATTGATGAGAAAGAAACATAATCAATCACCTGCCTCCTGTACACCTCCCATTAGAGAACAAGTCTGCAACCCAGGCAAGTGCCCTGCCTGGGAATCAAACCATTAACCTCTTGGTTTATGGTCTGAAGCTCAACCACTGAGCCACACTGGTCAAACTAACCCTTTTTTTTCTTCTTTTTTTTTACTTACATATATATTCCTCATTCAGCCTTTTCTTTTCAGCCTTATTTTTCCAAATATTATTTTATACCTATTTGATACCGCAAACTGTTTAATGTTTGCCTTTATTTAGCAAATATCTATTAACAGTCATAACCATTTTAAAAATGGTGAGGGGAATTTTGCTACAATATTGGAATAAAATATTCAATATAAATTGAGCACTGAAAATTTGCTTTAAAGATTAAAGAGTAAATAAAGACTTAGAAAAATGACTGAAAAGGAAAGGGGTAAATGACATATTTAGTTTTAAAGCCCAGATGAATCAATGACTGGTGAAGGGCTGGTTTATTTTACATATTTCATTTCTATTCTGGACCCTCTTATAGCCTCCACTACATAGAGTCACCTTCCTTGGTACAACAGTCATGCTTGGCCTGAGAAGGTGGGTCATTACTGCAAAGCGTTTTCTGTACTTAAAAGTATAAATAGTCAAGGAAAAGTGATTGTTGATGAAATCAGGTCTGAGTCACAGTAAAAGAGGCATTGGTCTTTCAAGTCCAAGTTATGATGATATTGAATAGTGAAGAAGCTAAAATATTTAAGATTTTTAGAATTAACTATTTTGTAAAGAAATTCCAAGTTTCTTAGTTATTACACTAGCAATACAGTATATATTACAGTTCAGTGAAATTGCTCTTTAAGAGTAAATGTAAAATTTGCTTTTTTCAGAAACTAGACAAAAAACTTCGGGAAAATCTAAGAGATGCAAGAAACAGTCTTTTTACAGGTGACACACTTGGAGCTGGCCAATTCAGGTATTGTTAGTTAATTATACTTACAGGATTTGAAAATGAAACATTTGTAGTTTGGGGGGTTTTCTTATCTGAGAAAATACTCTTATAGTTGAAATTTGTTTCTTTTTAAAAATGAGGTAACCAGGATCAGGGTTTGACTCAAATTGTTTTTGAAATACAAATGAAATATTTAACTTACTTTCTTTTGTTAGAAATTTTTGTTTTGCATTTTTATCATCTGTTGGAGAAATTTTTCTGTTTCGGTGATTTTGAAGGTCAGAAGCCATTTCATTAAATTCTCAGTTAGCTTCTTGGTAATGAAAACAAATAAATGAAAAATGTGTGAAGCTTATATCTGTTTCTCCCTATTGACTAGTTTCCATTTTTATATTGAAATAATAGCTTAAGCTAATAAAGTGTTTTTGTCTTTGTTAGCATATCTAGCATGAGTAAATAATGTCAAAATTACTGACTGCTCAATTATTATTGCATTTTGCAATAGGGTAACATTTAATTACTAACTATGGATGATATTGGAGTGAAGAACTAAAGAAATTCATACAAATGAATTTATTTCAAGGGAAGAATACTCCAACTTTCTTAGTTATGGCACTAACAATACAGTATATATTACAGTTCAGTGAAACTTTTTAAGAGTAAATGTAAAATTTGCTTTTTTCAGAAACTAGACAAAAAACTTTGGAAAAGTCTGAGAGATGTTTCTCATTAAGTGGAGCAGAAACATCAAATTCTCACTTGTTTATTGCAACAGAAGCAATCACTGTGTTATCATACCCTATTTTAATAATTCCATTTTATAGTGCCAATATAGAGACCCTTTTAAAAATATATATACTTTATTGATTTTTTTACAGAGAGGAAGGGAGAGGGATAGAGAGCTAAAAACATCAATGAGAGAAACATCGATGAGAGAGAAACATCGACCAGCTGCCTCCTGCACCCCCCCCCCCCCCAACCAGGGATGTGCCCGCAACCAAGGTACATGTTCTTGACCGGAATCAAAGCTGGGACCTTTCTGTTCACAGGCTGACGCTCTATCCACTGAGCCAAATAGGTTTCAGCTAAAGACACTGTTTAATTTATTTTAAAAATATATATTTTATTGATTTTTTTACAGAAAGTAAGGAAAAGGGACAGAGAGTTAGAAACATTAATGAGAAAAACATAAATCAGCTGCCTCCTGCACAGCCCCTACTGGGGATGTGCCCGCAACCAAGGTACATGCCCTTGATTGGAATCGAACCTGGGACCCTTAAGTCCACAGGTCAATGCTCTATCCAATGAGCCAAACTAGTTAGGGCTATAAAGACACTTTTATTTGAATAATTAAAGAAAAATTACACTATTATATAATATAGTTAACTTATTTTCTAATTTGTTGGATGCATTTCTAAATTATTTTAATTAGTGGCCAGCAGCCTTGAGGGACTTTGTTAAATACATTTGAATCCAGTTAGTTATGGGCTAATTATTCTTAATTGGAACTTGGTAATATCTGGAGAAATATTTGGTTGTCACAACTAGGAATCTGCTGGGCTGTGATATAGGATGCTGCCAAACATCCTAGGACCCTCCATAATGCAGAATTATCCAGCTGTAAATGTCAATAATGCTGAGTTAAGAAACCCTGCCCTACGCTCTCCTTCCTTGCTTTCCTTCAACCTAGCCCTGGATTAATAAATGATAGTAAGTGATAAGGGTGCCACTTCTGATTTTTATTGCTAGTCTTATATTCAGGGAGAATTCACTGTCTTGCACCCAGTAGGGTGGGGTGAGTTAACTATACTGGTCAGAGGTCTCTTTGCAGGTCAAAATACATATAGTTAATATAATCAGATAGCAGTAACTTCTGAAAATGAACATGTATTTCTGATATAGTAGTGCCTTTAAAGCAAAGTTCTATAAATTTTGAAGACACATGGTAACCAAATGACTTTTTGCTTTAAGTCTATTTCACATCTAAATTGTAATAATGGACTAAAACAACATATGAAGTGACTTGTAAGTGACTAATTATATAGTTAGGTACCATTGTGGCATGATGTTTTAGTTTTATGCAATTATATTGTGATACGGTTTTATGAGACTTCTCTAAAGGCTGCTTTTTAAATTTAAGTTTACAGAGGAAAAATTGTAATTTGCAATTGGTAAAACTGTCAAACATTTGTGTAAATTTATAAGATTCTAACACTGGCATTCCCTTTTTAAAAAAATATGAAATATAAATCTGGTTAGAAGTGACTTATTCCTTCTTTGATAACTCTAATTATTCCATAAAAGCATTTGTATAGTTTTTTTTTTTCCTTTAAAGAGTACCTAAGTAAGACATAATCCAGCATTTTACACAGACTAAGTAGTCCAAAGCATTACTTTACTTGACTGACTGAACTAGAAAAAATTTTAAAAAGCGAAGTATTATGAAATACCATATTTTTTGTTCATATCAAAATGACATATACTGAAAAGTATTACAAAAATGTAGATGTATGCACTGGCATCAAGATTTATGTAATTGTTTTTAATATATTTACAGCTTCCAAAGGCCTTTATTAGTCCTTGTTGACAGAAACATAGATTTGGCAACTCCTTTACACCATACTTGGACATATCAAGCATTGGTGCATGATGTGCTGGTAAGAAGCTAAATATACCCCTTTTTACTAAGATGTAACATTAGTGAGTCCCTTCATTTAAAATTAACATCATGGCTTCACAAATACACATGATAATGATGGAGCTGAGAAATACGGACAAAAAGAGTGAGTGATAGGCTTTGGTATCATTGGATGCTGGAGAATAATGACGTTCCAAACTTAAGATCTTTAAATTGTAAGATAAATCAATGGTATTTTGGTCATAATGGGAAAAAGGAAATGGAGGAAAATGAATGACTTTTTTGTTTTAAATACTGAGTAAGTAAATAAATATGTTCTTAGGGAGAAAAGCTGTAATTTCTCCCATTTTTCTGGGAGTTAGTTAAGCTTCATTTTATGATAAAAATAAGCATATTACACCATGTTTTTCTGAAGTAATTCCACATGTGTAATCTCATGCATAAAATAAAAGCCTGCATTATTTATCTACATGTTATGAATGGCAGGTGATAACCAGAGATAAATAAACCACAGTTACAATCTTCACACGCAGTGGTAAGAAAATATGTACACATATTATTTCTGTACAAGACACTGTGTAGTAGGGCCAGAACAGTTTCCATTTGAAAGCAAATTGAGACACAGAAGTTAAAGAATTTGAACCTATCTCATTGCCTCTGTTGAGACTATAATTCTAATTTACTAACTCCTATATGGCCTCTGGGGGTTATAGTATAAAGTTGTGTCATTATTGCAAACATTGCCTGTAATGTCATGTATTAAAGGAAATGAAAGACATGTAGTAAATGATTTGGACTTAGTAGTTTATTTCTTTAAAACCCAGATTTAGCTGTAAAGTATTTCTTTAAATTAGATTTTAGGATTACTAATGGAAATTGGCAGTTCTGCACAATTGTCTATCCTAGAGTCCTATTCCATTCTCAACTCTTTAAGATGAGTGTCAATGAAATAGTAGTCAACTTTGAGTCATTAAAGAGAGCAAGAACAAAGGAACCACGGAATTAAACCCTGAGTAATGGACCATAGAAGCCTGTTTTAGGTTGTTAAGTATAAGAGGCTGAAGAAGAGGACATTAATTCTACCATTACTGGAGTGCTTACTCTCTACAGAACAAGACCTCATTTTAGCAATAAATAAAACAAAGGAAATATTCCTTTCTGGAGCATAACATGCTAGCAGGAGAGACAGGTAATGTGTAAAATAAACAAAACATACAACATTTCAGAAGGAAATACTCTGGAGGAAAATTGAGTAATGGAGAACAGAATTACAATTATAAAATACGGAAGACCTGCTGGAAAGGGGACACATTTGAGGAAAGGTCTAAAGGAGATAAGGCAGTAAATTATGTTTCTGTATGAGAACAGCATTCCAGAGAGAAGGATGTCCATTGTCAAGGCAGACAGAGCAAAATAAGGCAGGAGATAGGACTTAGTAAGCAAGATAGCTTAGGAGAGTGATTTTCAACCTTTTTTTTATCTCATGGCACACATAAACTAATTACTAAATTCTGTGGCACACCAAAAAAAAATTATTTTTGCCTATCTGACAAAATAGGTATAATTTTGATTCATTCACACTGGACAGCTTTTATTGTGTTGGCTGATGTCATTTTTTAATTTGACAATATAAGGGGAAAAGTTCAGTGCTCTTCACTAATCAGGTATTACATGTTTTAAAAATTCTTACAGGGGGAAAAAAAGTCTGTCTTAATAAGTCTCTAAAAAAATAAAGTTGAACAATGTAAGTAAAAAAAAAAAAAATTGTGACACATGGTTGAAAATCCCTGGCATAGGACATTATAAACCATTGTAAGAATATTGACTTTTAATTTTTAGGGAAATGGGGAGTCACGCGTGGTTTTATGTAAAGGACTGACATCTGATAGATTCCTTGGAGATATAGAATCAAGGAGACCAGTTAGGAGGCTTTTGCATTTATCATAATAAGAGATGATGATAACTTACACCAGAATGGAAATGGTGTGGTTTATGGTAATCTGTTGAACATAGATTTGCTGATGAATTGGATGAGGGATCCAAAAAACTGAGAAGTCACAGTGCTTTGACCTTTGCAAATGAACAGGTCTTATTTACTGAAATGAAAAGAAAGAGCATTTTCGTGGGGAAGATCAAATGTTGAGTTTTAGACTTGTTAAGTGTGAACTAGCTACCTATTTATGTATTTAAGTGTAGATATCAAATAGGTAATTAGATACGTCCATCTGAAGTTCAGGAGGAACATCTGTTCTAGAGAAATAAATTTAGAGTAGTCCAATATAGATGGCATTTAAAGCCAAGAGATACGATGAGATAACCTAGGGAATGAGTGTAGGTAGAAGAGAGAAGATGTCCAAGACTGAACTCTGAGGCATTTTAACATTAGAGGTTGGGTGATGAATACGAACTAGCAGATGAAGCAACCAGTGAGGTATGAGAACTAGATCTGTGCCATTTTGGAAGCCAGTGAATTAAATGTTTCAAAGTGGAAGCAGGCATCAGCTTGGACAAATGTTGAAGATTTAAGTCACCATTGCAGGTGGCAGTGGCAGATTTGTAGGGACTTTGGTAAGAGCAGCCTTCATAGTGTAGGAGCAAAATGCTGAAGTGGTTTTAAGAAAGATTGGAGGGGGAGGCATAAGAGTGAATATAGACAAACCTAAATGAGTTTTGCTGTGTAGGAGAGCTGAGAAAAGGGGTGGTTTTTGGAAGGAGATGTGAGGTCAAAAAAAGAACAGAGCGATGACAGCATTGTTGAATATCAATGGGAATGATCAAAGGAGAAAAGTTGATGCAGGAGATAAGAATATCCTGCAGATCTATAGGAGGCCTTAGTGACCAGGATGACTGTAGACCAGGATTTCTCAATCCTGGCATTACTGACATTTTGGACTCAATAATTCTTTATTCTGGATGGGGGTGGGGCCTGCCTTGTGCATTGTAGGATTTTTAGCAGCATTCCTGGTTGTACCCTCTAGATGCTAGTAGCACTTCCTCAGTTGTGACAACCAAAATGTCTTTACACATTGCCAAATATACCCAGGGGGTGGGGTGGGGTAGGATGGGGGTAGGGGAGCAAATTACCTCTGGTTGAGAACTGTTATAGGCCAGTAATGGGAGTTCCACACTGGTGTTGTTTTAGGGAAGAGGACAAATAAAGACTCTGAGAATACCAAGGAAGACACTTGTGCCAGTCTCAAGTCCACTGACATGAAGTGTGTGATGAGTAAGAACAACACACAGATGGTTACTTTTTAAGAAAGCTACAGGGGAGCCGGGACCGGCTTGGCTCAGTGGATAGAGCGTCGGCCTGCGGACTGAAAGGTCCCGGGTTCGATTCCGGTCAAGGGCATGTACCTTGGTTGCGGGCACATCCCCGGGGGGGGGTTGTGCAAGAGGCAACTGATGGATGCTTCTCTCTCATCGATGTTTCTAACTCTCTATCCCTCTCTCTTCCTCTCTGTGAAAAATCAATAAAATATATATTAAAAAAAAAAAAAAGAAAGCTACAGGGGATAGTCACTTAGTTCAATTAGCGCAAAAAAAGTGCCATGGGAGTTTAGAGTTGATGTTTAGAATAGGAGATTTTTCTGATGACTATGTATGAGTTCCAGCGGATGTGACGGAAGTGATTTGGGAGTCAGGTAAAAATAACATTTGGAACCTGAAAAGGGGGCGAGGAGAAATACAAAAAGCATACAGGGATTGATGGGCATGATGAGATTCTTTTTATAGTCTCAAATTACATTTGGTTAGTGGAGCCCTGACTCTTGGGTAGGACTGAGGAGCAGCAATACAATATCTTTGAACAGCGATCGTCAGCTGGTGGTCCGTGAGGTCCGAAAGGTTGGCGACCACTGTCTTAGAACATACAGTTCAGGGATCACCTCTTCTCTCCTGCCAGCGGTGTGTGGAGGCTGTATAGAGCTTTGAGATACTGAGATCCTTTTTTTTTTTTCCTTACCAATTCCCACCCTACCCCCACTCCCATATGTGCCCTCCCTCCCCAGAGTTTTTTGTCCATTAGTTATGCTTATATGCATGCATACAAGTCCTTCGGTTGATCTCTTATCTCCCCCAGCTGAGATCCTTTCTAAGTACTGATCTTGCAGAGTTCTTGGAGGAAATTAATGCACATGATTCTTTGAATTCAGGAGATATGACTTATGTACAAGTAATTGCAATACATGGAATATGCTCTGGGTCCCCATTGGGATATGTAAATAGCAGAGATTCCCTAAAACCAGACAAGGCTGATGCTGTTCCTTAAAGTTTTCTCTCTTCCAAAGTGAAATGAGAATGATAAGGATAAGGACTATGAATTGAATTTTTATGACTGACCTATATATTATTTTTTTAGTGCTTTACCTTTTATTATTATATCCTTGTGAAATGTACTAATTTTTATTTTCTACTCTATTAAGTTCAAATACTCTTTTAAAAATACAGGATGGTAAAAGTAGATGGTAGGGTTTTGGTTTTGTTTTGTTCTAAGTTTCTTCACTTGGCTTCACAGAATAAAAAGTTGGCAACCTTGTGTCTCCAAAGAATTCAGTGCAACAAGTATTTATTAAGTGCCTGCTCTGTACCAGACACTCTGGGAGTCACTGAGATACAGGGTGAGCAAAGCAAACGTAAGCCATGCTTGCATGTTGGGTAGAATAGTGGGTTCTTATGGACACTTGGGTTATTGTTTTTATTTTTTGTTATTAGCAATGCACATCTCTAACTTTTGGGAGTAGATTCTCAATTTTTTTTATTGTTTAAGCATCGTTTTCGCAGTAACCTAATAACATAGTAATATGCAAATTAACCATCACTACACTACACAAGCCATGCCCACCAGCCAGCCAGAGTGAGTATGCAAATCAACCCAATAAAGATGGTGGTTAATTTGCATATGAGGAGGGAGGGAGGAGTGGAGACTGAAGACAGCATAGAAGGAAGAGGGAGGCAGCTCAGCAGGAGGCAGCAGGCCAGGTGGGCGGGGCACACAACACAGGCGGCCTCAGAGACTGGTGGAGGTGGCTGTGGGCATGGTGGGGCGGGAGGGACATGCCACGCCTGTCTGCCCACCCCACCCTGCCTGCCACAGTTGTGGGAGAGGGTGGGGATGGAGGGAGGGAACTCATCAGGCAGAAGCTTTAAGTTTGGGAAGGGGCAAGCCTGTGATCGGAGGGATGGGGGTATGTGAGAGGGGGCAGGCTGGGCTGAGGGACCTCTCCCCAGTGCATGAATGTTGTGCACCAGGCCCCTAGTAGTATTATTAAAACTAGAGGCCCGGTACACAAAATTCATGCACAGGTGTGGTCCCTAAGCCTGGCCGGTGATCGAAGTGGGAGCATCTGGTGTGAAAGGGCAGGTCCCAGCTGACCTCTGAGTCCTGGGCAGCACCTGAACCCCTGGAGTGCTGCGCACCCCCCTCCGCCTGAGTCATGGCACCCTCGTTCCCTTGCAGAGATGCAGTGAACACAGCCAGACACCATGGGCCTACAGCGTGGGCCTCTGGGTTACCCAGCAGTGCCTTATGGAAGCTGGCAGGCAGGGCAATCTCCCAGCTGGCCTCAGAGAATGGCTCTTGCTTGAACCCAAGGGAAACCCGACTGGCCCCTGCAGTCCTGGTGGCTGAGGCCCAGCTCACCTGGAAGATGCCATGCAGGTGCAGGGTGGGCCTTCGCAGGCACCTGGCATGTGAGTCCTGGTGTCCCGGGGGCGAGTAGCCAGGGGAGTGACAGTGACCTTGGCAGACACCCACCATTCTCACTACACCTCTATCGCCATCACCCCTGCCCCCAGGTTGCTGGTGAGAGGTTGCTAAATGTTTCTGTCGCCTGCCATGTTCTAGACCACCCACTGGTGGTCAGCGCATGCCATAGTGAGCGGTTGAGCTCTGGTGGAGGGGACACTTTGCATATTAGGCTTTTATTATATAGAACATTTAGATGTTTTGAAAATAGTCTTTTGAGGAGATTGGTTTTAGTAACTATATGACTTATATTGACTTGATCATTAATTTTCCTGCAATTTCTAGATGTGAAAAATCTGTAACTGAGAGAATCATAAATTGTATCACCACCATTTTTGGTTGAGTGTTAAAACTGCTGCTTTTGAAGTTTGTTCTAAGCTTTTAAAATTCTTAATTATACTCTACCTCCACAAGATGGAGTAAAAGTTCCAGATAGGTATTCTTTTTGTGCCTTTGGCCCTTTGCTACCTGACTCTTTCTATTTGAAACTTTAAATCAGAATTTATGCTTATATACATAGGGACTTTAATTTGGTACTTTGAAGGTTGATGCTCTGTTGATTCTCTAATCTTTATTACCTCTTGGACAGCACTCTGTAGGAATAGTTTCAGGCATTTGCCTAAAACTCAAGAGGGTAATGTAAACTTTACTAATTTAAGCACAGATTGTTTATAACTGAACAAACTATAGTTGATCATAAGAAGTTTCTACTAAAGGTGTGGGCTATGTAAAAGCCCAGACGATAGCCTTGAGTTCATTTGATATTGTTTGGTATTTCCATATTCATTGCTGTTTCTGAATTTTGGTTAAAATTTTATTTAAGGGAAAGAAGAGTATTTTTATTTTTATTTACTATTTGCTAACCTAGTATTAGATACTACTGATTTTTTTCTCTTATATCCTTGTTGCTTATCCAGTACATAAGATTTTGAGAGATTTATGTATGTTTATGATTAATCATTTTCTTTTTCAATTAAATAATTCTTTAAAATATTCTAAATTAGATTTTTTTCTTTTTTTTCTTTTTTTTGGTCTTATGTATATTTTTTTCGTTTCTCTCCTTTGTCATTAGTCATCATTGATCAAAGTTAAGTGTTTCTAAATCAAGATTATCTAATAGAAATACAACCTGCAGATGTAATTTTAGATTTTTTTGGGAACCACATTAAAAGATATAAAGAAACAAATGAAATTTGTTTTAATATATTTTATATAACCCAATATATCAAACATATTTGTATTTTTACACAATTTAAAACATTAAATGTTTTTATTCTCTTTTTATATATTAAGTCTTAAAATCCATTGTATGTTTTTACTTACATCACATCTCAATTCAGACTAGCCACATTTCAAGTACTCAAGAGTCACATGTGGTCATAGTTACATTTCTAAGTCATTAAGGCCCAAATTCTTTAAAGGTTTAGAGATTGAATAAATTGCTTATGAATTCAGATTATCACATGGAAACTGTTAGAAAATGGTTTTATTGTCAGCAGTAAATTGGGGGGGGGGTGTTGGGGGGGAGTTTCAGGTGGTGATTTCCAGAGTTACAAGGAATTCTGTTTTAATAAGAGTAAACAAGCTTACCAAAGTGTCCCTGACATTGTGGAATCTGTATAGAATTCCTTGGCGTCTCAATGAAAATAGGTTAGGTTTGCTACTTAATCTAAAACAACTCTTAAGCCAAAACAAGTTTGGCTTAGTAGATAGAGCGTCGGTCTGCGGATTGAAGGGTCCCAGGTTCGATTCCGGTCAAGGGCATGTACCTTGGTTGTAGGCACATCCCCAGTGGAGGGTGTGCAAGAGGCAGCTGATTGATGTTTCTCTCTCATCGATGTTTCTAGCTTTGTAACCCTCTCTCTTCCTCTCTGTAAAAACTCAATCAAATATATTAAATAAATAAACAAATAAACAAATAAATAAAATAAAAATAAAACAACCCTCAAGCCTTTGTGGATTAAAATAAATTTTTTCCCCCTAGTCCAATGTCAATGGGCAAGGGAGAACTCTGCTCATGGATTCAGTGCAACGAGGCCCCATCTCAACATGTCCTTTGGCAGGGGGCAAACACTTGTGGGTTGGACTTTAAATCTTATTTCATTGATAGGAATAAAATTTTAAGATTTTTATTAGGGAACTAGAGGCCCAGTTCACGAAATACATGCACAGGGGTGTGTGTCCCTCAGCTCAGCTTGCACTCTCTCCAATCTGCGATCAATCCTAAATGGGCAGTTGGACATCTCTCTCACAATCCAGGACTGCTGGCTCCCAACTTCTCGCCAGCCTGCCTTCCTGATAGCCCCTAACCACTTCTGCCTGCCAGCCTGATCACCCTTAACCACTCCCCTGCCAGCCTGATAGATGCCTAACTGCTCCCCTGCCAGCCTTATTGCCCCCAACCTCCCTCCACAGCAGGCCTGCCCCCCCCCAACTGCTCTCCCCTACAGGCCTGGGTCTCCCCCCGCAACCCATCCCTACAGCCCCGGTTGCCCCCAACTTCCCACCTCTGCTAGCCTGTTCACCCCTAACTGCCCTCCCTTGCAGGCTTGATTGCCCCCAACTGCCCTCCTCTGTAGGCCTGGGCCTTCCCAACTGTCCTCCCCTGCTGGCCTCATTGCCCACAAATACCCTCCCTTGCAGACCTGGTGCCTCCCAACTGCCCTCCCCTTCTGGCCATCTTGTGGCAGCTATCTTGTGTCCATATGGGGGCAGCCATCTTGTGTGTTGGAGTGATGGTCAATTTGCATATTACTCTTTTATATACCTATCTTTTATTAAATAGGATAGAAGCCTGGTGCACAGGTGGATCTGCCTGGTTTTCCCTAAGTGTGTCCCAAATCAGGGCGGGGTTCCCTTAGGGTGGCCTGGGTGAGGGGCCTGTGGTGGTTTACAGGCTGGCCACACCCCCCCAGCGACCTAACCAGAGGCCCTGGTATCTGGGATTTATTTATCTTCTGTAACTGAAACTTTGTTTCCTTGAGTGGAGGCCAGGGCAGGCCAGGAAGTTGGCTTCCTCCATCGCTAGGGAAATCCAAGCCTCCTGCTTGCTCCATGGCTGCATTTTTGTTGGGATTTATTTGTCTTCTATAATTGAAACCTTGTTGCCTTGAGCAAAGGCCCGGGTGTGCAGAAAGCTTGGCTTCTTCCATTGCCAGGGAAACCCAAGCCTCCTACTCACTTTGTGGCCGCAGCCATCTTGGTTGGTTTAATTTGCATACTCATTCCTGATTGGCTAGTGGGCATAGGGGAAGTATGGTCAATTTGCTTGTTTCTCTTTTATTAGTGTAGATAGCCTATATAATAAAAGGCTAATACTCAAATCGACTGAATGGCAGAACAACTGGCTGCTATGATGCACACTGATCACCAGGGGCCAGATGCTCAATGCAGGAGCTGCCTCCTGGTGTTCAGTGCGCTCCCACAGCTGGAGCACCATTCAGCCAGGAGCTGGACTCATGGCCGGTGATTGCAGCAGTGGTGGAGAAAGCCTCTCCTGCTTCCCAGGCAGTGCTAAGGAGTAGCAAGCCAAGCAGTAAGGAGCAACGAGCAGGCGGGCAGTAAGGGGTGAGGGCTCACAGACTGTGAGAAGGATGTCCCCCAAGGGGTCCTGGACTATGAGATTGTGCAGGCTGGGCTGAGGGACAAACACACACACACACACACACACACACACACACACACACCAGAATGCACGAATTTTCGTGCACCGGGCCTCTAGTTTCATATAAAATCCCAAAGTCAGGAAATACTGTAATGAACTGTAATGTGCATCATTTAGCTCATCAGGCACTATGCAATCTTAACCATTTTATCTCAGGCATTATATGATCTTTTGCTTAAATACTTCAGCATATATCTTTTTAAAAAGGAAGATGCCATAATTTTATCTTATCCAACAAAATTAACAATTGTTTTTTGGTAATCTCTAATATTTTTATATTCATTATTTCTTAATTGTTTCAGAGATACATCTTTACAGTTAGTTTGTTCAAACAGAGTTCCAAACAATATCTGTTGTTGATATATCCATTGCATTGGTTGATATATTTTTTTAAGTTTCTCAGTTTACAACAACGTTGCTCTTTCCACTTTTTTTCTATTGCCATTTTGGGGGTAAAGAAGTTTGGTTGATTGTATCTTTGTGGGATACAATTTGACATGTTATTCTATCCAGAGTATTTCCTGGAGACAGATAATAGATGATTTATAGACTTGATTAGATTTGGCTGTTCCTTGCCAACATATAAGTTGCTTTTATTTTACTTTGCTTTTTTTTTCTCATGTGAATGTTAAATCTTAGCTCTACATCGGTAGATGTCACCCATATTATTCAAATGCCATTTTGTTAACATTTGCTCTGCCTGTCGAGGTCTTTTTTAATTTGTGAAATGAAAATAAGTCTGCTAAAGACTTGCACATTTGTATCTGGTGATTTGGGGCAGCCTTCTAAGTCAGAAAAGTGTCAGTGGAAACAGATTAGATTCTGTCATGTTAAAACTCATTTTGTTGCCTTTTATTTGTATAAATGTGCAGTTTCTTTAACATGGTGAGTATAACACAGAATGTTCTAATTTCCTAATTTTCAAAACTGAAATTAGTTTTCCTTATTTGCCTGGCCATTATGCAAACAATGGAAAAGTTCTTGCCATTATTATGTTATTTCTCAAAACTCTTAACATCTGTTATATCTTTACCATTTGTGTTTTCTCTAAGTATTGCACCAAAACTTTAGTAATAATATGCTGTCCTATTTATAGAGCAGTAATTTTGCTAGTAAGTTTCTTTTATTTTCAATGTGCTCTGTCATCACCATAGAAATAATACTTCACTAGAAATTGTAGTTAATAAAGTTGAATATTTAAAAATGTTTCTCTTCTTCAGTATCTTGTTTTATTAATTTTTAAAATCAAAGTGTTTTTCTCAGAGGTAGCTGTTAATGTCTATTGTACTTTCTATGGATGATTTGGTGTGCAAAGTGAGGCTAAGATATGTAGATGGGAAAATAAGATAAATTAAATAAGGTTAGTGATTATATTAACACATTGAAATACAACATAATACTCTTGTTATTTATGCCACTGTGACATTTAGACATCTTTTGCTTTCTTGTTTTTTTGGATGGGGCTTTTGTCATAAGGAAAATGACAAGGAAATAAGCTAGTATAAAGATTTATTTGAGAAAGTTACATGGTATGGTTTAAGGCTCTAGACTCAGTATTGATGACTTAGTTTTATCAACAGGAGATTAAATTGTATCCGGTACATTGAATTTGCTAAGACCTGGAAGTTAAATCATTAGTTAGAACTTATATCTTAGAACTAAGATGATTGTATTATATTATTATATCATGCTAGATGATTATCCATGTAATTTCTTTCTTGCTCATCATTTATTTACTTACTTATTGATAGCAATGTTTTATCTCTAGCTAGCTTTTCAGAGTAGAGATGAACCATAAAATACTGCTATTACATGAAGGAACCCACTGGTCTATTATGCAAGAATAGAAAAAAATATATTTTGGTTTTTTTTTTCTTTTCTTTTTTTCTTTTTGTATGTTTGATTTTTGAGAAAGGGTAAAAAAAAAAATTAAAGCCTCAGAGGAGTAAAATTAATTCTAGGCAGAAAACTATAACAACTAGTTTTCTGACTAGCTCGTAGAACTTATTTGAAGGGAGTACAGTTATTGTAGCAAGCTGTTGGAATTTTTTAAAGGTGCAATCCTCCATCAAGTAACAAATCTATGAGTTTACAAATAATTAAGATTGTTTGTATTGGAAACAACTAAGCATCAAAATATCTGGTCAAATAAATAGGTAGAGCTGAATATTGGACTACTATGTTGGCAAGATAAAAATGAGGTAGCTGTACATATACAGATAAAGAGCTCTAAAATACATTATTAAATGAGAAAGGTAAGGCAAAAATATGTATGATCTAATCCATTGTTAAAAGTAAATATGTCTATGCTGGCACATGAAAAAAATATTTTTCTAGTATACACAAGAATCTTAACATGGTTTTTTATATATTTGAAATTTTAATCCTATATAGCTATACTTTATACACAAACAAAAGTACATTTGTGTGTGGGGTGGGGAATACATTTGTGCGTAAAAATACGTTGAAAAGAGTCTTCTAAATTTTAGATCCTGTGTTTTGTCCTTGGAAATATTAGAAAAGCCAGCAAGAAGCTGTTATTTTCCTTATTGTAGGAAATGGTATGGTTCTTAAATTCAGAAAACTATTATTTAATACAGGATTATTTTTTCTTAGGATTTTCACTTAAACAGAGTTAATTTGGAAGAATCTTCAGGATTGGAAAATACTCCAGCTGGTGCTAGACCAAAGAGAAAAAACAAGAAGTCTTATGATTTAACTCCAGTTGACAAATTTTGGCAGAAACATAAAGGAAGGTAAGAAAAACATTATTAAGAGACTTTACCTTTAAAAAGAAATGAAGATGTCACTAACTTAATTTATATATCTAAAAAAAACAACCCAAAAGGTCTTGGTTCATCTATACAATGAACAGGAGCTATATATAATTAAATTAGAGGCCTGGTGCATGAAATTCGTGCATGGGGTGGGGGGAGGGGGTGTCCCCTCAGCCCAGCCTGCACCCTCTCCAATCTGGGACCTCTCGGGAATGTCCAACTGCCTGGTAATCAAGACATCCCTCTCAAAATCCTGGACCTCTGGCTCCTAATGGCTTACCTGCCTGCCTGCCTAATTGCCCTTAACTACCTTGAAGTTGCTGACCAGGTTGCCCCCAACTGCCCTCTCCCTGCCGACCTGGTTGCTCCTAACCTAACTGCTCCTCCCCCTCCCCAACACCATCAGCCTGGTCACCTCTTACTGCCTCACCCCTGCTGGCCTGGGCACACCGAACTGCCCCCGTCTACCAGCCTGATTGCCCCCAACTGCCTCCCTCCCACCAACCTAGTTGCCCCTCACTGCCCCCCTTGCCAGCCTAATCGCCCCCAACTGTACCCCCACCTCTGCCAGCCTGGTCACCCCTAACTGTCCCCCTGCCAGCCTGGTTGCCCCACAGAGCTTGCTGTTTGGTTGTCCCTCACTAACCCCTCTGTGGCCTGGTTGTAGGCAGCCATCTCGTGAGGGTGTGATGGTCAATTTGCACATTACCTCTTTATTATATAGGATAGTTCAAAGATATGTGTCTTCATTGCCTGGTTTCTTCCTGACACCTTAGTTGTTTTTTGTTATTTTATAATAGTCAATTCCCCATTCAAGAAACTCATACCATATGATCTTGTAGGTTTTACAGATAGTCTTTCTAAATTTTGTTGCTATCTCCACTGACCTGCAATAAGACCATTTCTACCTTTCAGTAAAATGGGTTTTTGTGATAGGGAAACCATTTAGGTCTGATTTTCCTTTTTTTGCCCCATTTGCCTTCATACAAACCCAGTTTTATATATCTGTGGAAAGAATGCCTGAGCCTGAAAACCAGATTTATTTAAAGTACATTAGAAATAATAGGTAAAAATTAAAACAATTTGTAATGTGATTTATTTGTAGGCAGATATACAGATCCTAGATGTTACTCTGTCATTTGGAAGTTTAGACTACATGATAGGCTCACTAACTGTTCTAAAATTTAGCAGGTGGTCATTATAGCTAGAGAAATCATTCTAAACAAACAAAAATTCCTGAGAGAAACAGTTAAGAAATACTATATTATTTTGAATACTTTGTGTTACTGTATCTATATATATATGTCCTTGATATGGCTGTTCTTTTTGGCCTCATTTATTTTGAAAGAGGTGTAGAATATAAAGTTTCAAAATGCTCGGGGTTATTTTGTTATGTTTTAAAATCATTATAGCAAAGAATTTTATTTTCTCTGTACAGAAAAAGCCACTATCTTCCTCTTTCTGACTATGGCAAATTTGAGTACTGTTAAGATTTACTTTATTTTAAATAATTCTCTCCTCTTGAGACTTTCATAGTGTCCATTTCCTTCCATAATGGTGAAGTACAAGAAGTTACCTTATTAATAGAGGATGTAGGATATTTTAAAGTTTACGTTAAAATTTATATTTCCTAATAGAGAAAAAGCTTAAAGAAAAAAAAGTCTTCACTCAAATATGGAAATTTTAAATATTTTCTTTAAACCTTATGTTTAGAATCAATTCAGAAGATCAGATGAATAGTAAGAACTTTAAATTTTTGTTTGTAAGTAAGAATAGCCATGAATAACCCTCTGTGAATATTGTATTGAATAGTAAGGTGGGCACACAGGACATGGGGAGATAGCATGAAGTAAAACAACTGGCTTAAATCTCTCTGAATTTCAGTTTCCCCATCAGTAAAATGTAGGGATGATAATTTAAAATTGTGATTTTAAATTTTCATATATAACTTTTTTTAAAATTACAGTTTGCATTCAACATTATATTAGTTTCAGGTATACAGCATAGCAATTAGACAATAATATATTTTACAAAGTGATCCCTTGATATTTCAAGTACCCACTTGACACTATAGATAGTTATTATAATACTAGTGGCCCGGTGCATGAAATTCATGCATGGGAAGGGGGGTGTCCCTCAGCCCGGCCTGCACCCTCTCCAATCCAGGACCCAGGGATTGGGCCTAAACCGGCAGTCGGACATCCCTCTCGCAATCTGGGACTGCTAGCTCCTAACCACTCACCAGGCTGCCTGCCTGCTTGATCACCCTAATCACTCTGCTTGCCAGCCTGCTCTGTCTTCCCCAACTGCCGCCCCCTGCCTTCTTACCCCCAACTACCCCCACACACCCTTGCCAGCCTGCTTGCCTCCAACGCCCCCCCCCCCCCCCCGCAGGCCTGATCTCCCCCACCTGCCCTCCCCTCCTGGCCTGATTGCCCCTCACTGCCTCTTTCTCGGCCTCACCACCATGGCTTTGTCCGAAAGGACATCCGGAAGGTCTCCTAGTCTAATTATCATATTACACTTTTATTAGTATAGATTGTTGACTATATTCCCTATGCTTTACTTAATCCCTGTGACTACCAATTAGTACTTCTTAATCCTTTCACCTTTTTCACCCAGCCCCCAATTCTCCTCCCCTCTGGCATCCATCAGTCTATTTCTGTATCTACAAGTCTATTTTTATTTTGTTCTTTAGATTCCACATATCAATGAAATCATGTGGTATTTTATCTTTCTCTGGCACATTTCACTTAGCATAATACCTTCTAGGGCCATCTATGCTGTGACAAATGGTAAGATTTTATTCAATTTTATGGCCAAGTAATATTCCATTGTATGTACACAGGTTTTTTAATCTACTCATGTATTGATGGTTATTTACAGATTACATACATACCTTGGCTATTGTAAATAATGCTGAAGTGAACACAGGGGTGCATATATTCTTTGAAATTAGTCTTTTGGATTTCTTCAGATATATACCCAGAAGTAGAATTGCTGGGTCATAAGGCAATTCCATTTTTAATTTTTGAGGGCCCAGCTGGTGTGGCTCAGTTGGTTGAGCATTGTACCATGGCACCAAGAGGTTGCCAGAGGTTGTCTGTTTGATTCCTGGTCAGGGCACATGCCTGGGTTATGGCCTCAATCCCCAGTAGGGGGCATGCAGGAGGCAGCCGATCCATCATTGATGTTTCTGTCTCTCACTCTTCCTCTTTCTCTTTCTTAAAAAAAAAAGCTTTAATTTTTTTGAGGAATCTACACTGTTTTCCATAGTGGCTTCACCAATTTGTAGTCCCACCAAGAGTGCATGAGATAGCCTTTAACAGGTATAAGGTGTTACATCCTTGCTTTTCTCTGATGATTGATTAGTGATGTTGAGCATCTTTTCATGTCTGTTGGCCAATTGTATGTCCTCTTTGGAGAAGTGTCTTTAGGTCCTGGACCCACTTTTTAGTTGAATTGTTTGGATTTTTTGGGGAGTTGCCTTGAATTCTCAATAAATATTGGATATTAATCCTTCTGTTCAATATTGTTTCAGTCCATTCCCAGAAGTTGCAGAATCAGTTCAACAAGAACTAGAATCTTACAGAGCACAGGAAGATGAAGTTAAACGACTTAAAAGCATTATGGTAAGATTCTGTTTACTTTTTTAGAATTATAGGGAAGCAGAAGAACATCTAAAAGGAGAAATAAGTTAACTTTTTCTTCTAAAAATTCAAGGCCATTCATTGCTTTAATTAAAAAAGAAAAAGAAATACCTCAACTTACATAAAATATCTTTTTCATAATGAAATCTAAATACTGAGTAGAGCAAATATTTTTAAATATTAATTTACTACTTAAATATATATATAAAATGCAGCATTATTTTATAAATTCTAGAGGCCCAGTGAACGAAATTCGTGCACAGGGGGCAAAGTGGGGGCGTGTCCCTCAGCCCAGCCTACACCCTCTCCAATCTGGGACTCATCAAGGAATGTCCAACTGCCCTCTCACAATCCAGAATTGCTGGCTCCCAACTGCTCACCTGTCTGCCTGCCTGATTGCCTCTAACTGCTTCTGTCTGCCAGCCTGATGACCCCCTAACCACTTCCATGCCAGCCTAATTGATGTCTAACTGCTCCCCTGCCAGCCCATTTGCCCCCAAGTTCCCTCCTCTGCCAGCCTGATCACCCTTAACTTCTCTCCCCTGCAGGGTTGATCACCTCCAACTGCCCTTCCTTGCAGGACTGGTCCCTCTCAACTGCCCTCCCTTGTAGGCCTGTTGCCTCCCAACTGCCCTCCCCTGCTGTCCCTCTTGTGTCCACATGGGGGCAGGATCTTTGACCCCATGGGGGAAGCCATATTGTGTGTTGGAGTGATGGTCAATCTGCATATTAATCTTTTATTAGATAGAATAGAGGCCTGGTGCACAGGTTGGGGCCAGCTGGTTTGCCCTGAAGGGTGTCCTGGATCAGGATGGGGGTTCCCTTGGGGCGTGGAACGGCTTGGGTGAGGGGCCTGTGGTGGTTTGCAAGCCGGCCACACTCCCCAGCAATGCAAGTGGAGGCCCTGGTATCTGGGATATATTTACTTTATACAATTGAAACTTTGTAGCCTGGAGCGGAGCCAAGCCTCCTGCTTGCTCCGTGGTGGCAGCCATTTCTGTTTGGATTTTTTTCCTTCTATAATTGAAACTTTGTAGCCTTGAGTGGAGGCTTAGGCTGGCAAGGGCAGGTGAAAAGCTTGGCTTCCTCCGTTGCTGGGGAAACACCTCCCTCCTGCTCTCTGGCTGTAGCCATCTTGGTTGGATTTATTTGCATACTCGCTTTCATTGGCTGGTGGGCATGACTTGTGGAGTGGAGTGATGATTAATTTGCATATTATTCTTTTATTAGTTAGGCTATGTTTCAGTGCTACTCATTCTGTACTTTGAGCTAACTTTAGATTTTAGCTCTACTATTTATTACTCTGACCTGTGAAAAGTTTCTGGGCCAATTTCTTTTATCTGAAACGCCAGCTGATCCTTTTTGTAGTCATCAACCATTTATTGGGCTGTTGGTGGCTAGAACTTTTATATAATTGTCAAAAGATATATGTTTATTCCTTAAAGGAGAAGAATTTTTATTCTTGGTGACCTAAATTTTACTCTTTACCAGTGATCTTAGAAATATATTGATTTTTATGCTTGGGTTTTGGGATGTGTGAGTAGTTACTAGAAACTTTTTTCTTCCCAGGGACTGGAAGGGGAAGATGAAGGAGCCATAAGTATGCTTTCTGACAATACTGCTAAGCTAACATCAGCTGTTAGGTAAGTAAGAAATATCTCCTCTTTGAAGTCTTTTTGTTGATAAGATTTACTTAGGTGGTAAAAATTTTGTTAATATTTTTAATAGGATATATTAGGTAATAACATATACCTTTAAAGAACTAAATTGTATTTTTAGTATGTTCAGTCTAAGTTCTTTCTTTTATATAGCAGGTTATTTGCTTCTCTCACTAGTTGGAATATTGTATAATGTGGATAATTTTACGAAGAAGATAATATTGATGATAAAGTAATGCAAGTTGTTGTTAAATTTATCATTGCTACTATTACTTTATTAACTGAAGGTTAAGCAGTTTCTTTTGGATACTTTAAATGCTATTAAGGAGAAAGGAAAAATGTTTTAGAAGTATAAGTACAATCATATTTCCATTAATCTGATTTTATTTTATGCCTCCAGATATTGGAACCAGACAGTGAATGGTGGAGTAATGAATGATATTTAGGAGGCAGATTATTTTAAAACTAAGAAGCACTTCACCTGCATTAGAGTAGTAAATAATTACATCCAGTTGATAGTTTAATTTGTCATTTTGTTACTGTTTTACTTAAGTTTTCTTAGAGGACATATCAGGTGGGTTTTATTTAGGTCTATGACAGTTTCTTAGAAAATATAATGGTTAATTTCAATTTTTTTATACTTGTAGTTCTTTGCCAGAACTCCTGGAAAAAAAAAGACTTATTGATCTCCACACAAATGTTGCTACTGCTGTTTTAGAACATATAAAGGTAAACTTAACTTTTATCCTCCCCAATATAATTTTTTTAATTTTTACACATATTATTCTATTAATAGTAGAACTGTATCTCACCATCAGTAATACAGATTTAGATACTTGTTTTATTGTAGTACTATCTAAAATAGCTGTTAATGTCGTCATCATTTCATTATGTAATTTGGCCCTGAACTTTTTAGTTTTAGATGAGTCTGCTAGCATTAAAGCTTCTTACTATCTCCTATTGTACTATGAAACAAATAAATTGATCTTATATATGTTGTTGAAGTTTTTTCTCATTATTTCATTCATGATTCCCTGATATTGGCTTGATTTAGTTCCAGCATTGTACTGGTATTTATACTCTGGACATGGAACTGAATTCTAGTTACAGCTTGACCATATGCAAGGATGTGACCCCTACATCCCATTTAATAAACATTTGAAAATCATTGTAAAAAAGCTGGATATGCCAGCTGCCTATCAAAGATGTTGTTAGTATCTTGGATTTATGGAAAAGGAAATTAAATGTTTTTTTAAAAAAATTATTTAAAAAGTCACAGAGGATTAGAAACGAGCCAATATAGATAGATAATGAACATTGTGCAGCATGGAATTTAATTCTGCAAATTTCTTTTTTTTTTTAAATACATTTTTATTGATATTTTACAGAGAGGAAGGGAGAGAGAGAGAAAGCTAGAAACGTCGATGGGAGAGAAACATCGACCAGCTGCCTCTTGCACACCCCCCACCGGGGATGTGCCCGCAGCCAATGTACATGCCCCTGACCAGAATCGAATCCGGGACCTTTCAGTCCACAGTGCCTCTACCACTGAGCCAAACCGGTTTCGGCAAATTCTGCAAATTTCTATTAAGCTGACAGCCTAATTTTTTTCTTCCACATATTCATATTGATAATTACTGCTGTCATGTAACTACAGGAATAGAAACATAAATGTTCAGTCTAAATGGTTCTGCTGATATTTTCACTTTTTTTATATGCAACATTTCTATAAAGTGGAGAGAGACTGTCCAGATCTGTTTACCTGAGGTCCATGGGAGGTTTTAAGAAAGTTCAGAGCATAAGCCAAGATAGGCTGTTTATATGGAAAAGCCAGTGAAAGTATCTTGAGTCAGTTGGGGTCTCAGGTTATCATCAGGGTAGGAGGAACAGAATTAGCCAAGTTGATGGAAACTCAGCCTGCCTGCTCTGTAGGATGAGGGCTCACCAACGGATAATGGCCTCTGCCAACTCTCACCCCACCGCCAGACAATTCAGTTCCTCCCCGTATACCCCTGGTGCCTTTCAATCTGCTGTCCCAACGCTGGAGGTCAGAGCAAGTGAGTTCTGATAAGTCTGTGTGCTGGCCCTCTATGAAGAATGCCTGGGAATCCAGCAGCCCTCAGCCCTCAACCCCTGTTGGTTTTTACAGCCAGAAGTTATAGGGACTTCTCTTCCTGTGGATCCCTGAGCTGGGGAGGAGGGAGCTAGGAAGGGGCTGGGACATTCAGGGGGTGGGCCTCTAAACTAAAGATTTCCCTCTGATTTTTAATCACCACATGTGGGTATGGGACCAGCCTATTGCACATCTTTACCCCTCCTACAAGTCTTGATGTGCTTCTTCTGTAAATTCTTAGCTATAGGACTTCTGTTCAGCTACATTTCATGAGGTTCTCGATGATGGTTGTTCCTTAGTTTAGTTGTAATTCTGATGTGTTTGTGGGAATATTCATGTACTGCACTTACCTACTCTGTCATCTTGATTGGAAGTTCTGTAATTCATAACTTTTAAACCTTTCCTTTAGTAGTTCTTTTATTTCTCATAAAAATATGATTTCCCCCACTTGCTGGTTGTTAAGGAATGGCTTCTTAGACTACTTAAATAATTTGCAAACATTTTAATTTTTTTTAAAAATATATTTTTATTGATGTCAGAGAAGGAGAGGAAGAGGAGAGAAACATCAATGATGAGAGAGAATCGTTGATTGCTGCCTCCTGCATGCCCTCTACTGGGGATCGAGCCCACAACCCAAGCATGTGCCCCTGACCGGAATCGAACCCAGGACTCTTCAATCCACAGGCCAACGCTCTATCTATCCACTGAGCCAAACCAGCTAGGCCAGATTTAAATTTTTTTATTGTTAAATTGAATTAAGTACTCTTTAGTATATGACACCTAAGATAGGAAAAGATACCTACTTACCAACTTATAAATCATAGTATATGAGAGAGAGAAGTGGCATTATGTGTTCTTTCACCTAATGCTCCCTTTTGAGAGGAAGAGCTGTGACATCAGAATGTTTTATGCTCTTATAGCCAATAAAGAACAAACTGTTAATAAGCTGTTGTGGATTGAGTCTTCAGTTGGTATTGAATCATCATTTTTGTTTTACTACTTCCTGTGGAAAAAGTTATGAGGTCTAAAGACATCATCTGATCAAGCAAACATGTATACCCCTAGGTCTATACTCTGAGCCCCTGCTAGCAGTGCTAGCTTTTAACTACAACTCCTGCTCCAATGATTAATTTTTAGAAATTCTCTTAATTGGTCTCCACTAGTCAACACATCAAATTAATTGCTGCCCTTCATTCTCTCTGTAAAGCAGTGTTTCCCATACTTTTGACATATGTGTACCCCTTCTATAATTTTCATAACGCTGAGTACCCCTCCTCAAAAAAAAAGATGTATTTTAATAACAATCAAAATATATTTATTTTTTTGGTACATACACAAAATAATAATAAATGAAAAATAAAATATAAATAAAAGTTATAAATAACATTTATTTGCACACCAGACTATCTCAGGTTTCAAAAGACTGTCTTAACTTGACTCATGAGAACGTAGAATTAGGTGCAGCTAAGCACAGTGCAGTGCATATCCTCACCAAACTCTGGTGCAACTCGTACCCCCACCAAACTCTTCCTGTACCCCTCAGGGTACGCATACCACACTTGGGAAACACTGCTGTAAAGCATAGTGCTAACTGGCCACAATATTGACATGTTGACAACTGACAGCTAGTATGTTTTACAAGTGGAATTTTTAGCTTACCCAAAAATAGCCATTTGTATTTAATTCCAACCTACCATTTTATGAATAGGAAGAGTACTATGTGTATAAAACTTAAGTTCACATCTTAGAAACACTCAGTGAAGTGGTGATCTAATTATTGTTCAAATTAGTAGTGAGTAAAAAAACGAAAAGATTGGAAAATTTCAGAAGTAATAAAATTGCTCTGAAAATGTCTACAAATTTTTTATTCCATTTGAAAGAAACAAACTGGAAATCATAGGAGATGCCTTATAGGTGTACTTTATGCAAGAAAGAAAAAAATGTCACATAATTGATTGACATATAATTGTACATTCTAGGTCTTAAGTTAAAAGGCAATGTTTAAAATGTATATATACAACACAGATCTTTTAAAATCCGTCTTTATATTAACTGGCTTTGATTAACCGCTCACCACCCTCCTGATCACAGTAGGGAAGGAATTTTACTGTGCTAGAAATTAGAACATTTCTCTGGCTGGATTTGGACTCATCTATTTAAAACGATCTCTTTTCCAAAATACATGCCAAGTGAATATTCTTATGACCTAGTTGTCTTTTCTTCAAGGCAGGGGGAAAATATGTTCTTATCAGGAAGTCCCCATGGGCAAGCTACCGCTATCTTCTACCTCTTCTCATCCCAAATAAGGCTAATCATTACTAGAATTTGAATACGTATGTTTCTCACACACTGAATTTCTGGAGACTACTTACACATCTCCAAAAAACACTGTGAAATTACTTTTCTCGGGCTCTTTGCTTTCACTTTTCTGCCATCTGTTTTGGTGAAGATGAAGCATTGTCTAGCATGACCTAGTTTAATGGATTCATATTAAAGGTTAATTTAAAGAAATAAAACTTCTCAAAAGCTAATAATAAATAAACAATTAAGTTTAAAAAATGGCCAAAGTATTTGAACAGAAATTTGACTTTAAAAAAATACAGATAGCCCTAGCTGGTTTGGCTCAATGGATAGAGCATCGGCCAAGGGTCCCGGGTTTAATTCCCGTCAAGAGCTCATGCCTGGGTTGCGGGCTTGATCCCTAGTTGGGGGGGGGGGGGGGGGGGGGGCGTGTGGGAAGCAACTGATCAATGATTCTCTCTCATCATTGATGTTTCTATTTTTCTCTTCCTCTCCCTTCCTCTCTGAAATGAATAAAAATATTTTTTAAAAAAATACAGATAGCAAATAAGTTTCCACATCAATCGTCATTAGAAAAATACTAAAACCACAGTGAGATACCTCTACACATCTATTAAAGTGTCTAAAATTAAAAGGATTGTTCATGTCAACCTTTGACAAAAATACAGAGAAACTAGAAAACTCATAAATTGCTGGTAGAAATGTAGAAGGGTACATCCACTTTGGAAAATAATTTCTCAGTTTCTTAAAATGTTAAATACAAACCTCTCATATGTTCCAGCCATTTCACTCCAACGCATATACTCAATGTAAATGAAAGCATATATTCATTGTACACAAATGTTCATAACTGTGTCTATAATACCCCCAAACTGGAAACCAAATGTTACCAGATAAATTGGGTAAACAAATCATGGTATATCCAATGGAACACTAGTCAGTGATAAACTATTGATACATGCAACAACATGGGTGCATCTCAAAATAGAGTGTAAGGAGTCACATTTTTTAAAAAAGGAAAGTACAGTAAACCCTTCTTTTTGCGGACCTCGATTTAATAGCCTTTGAATTTAATGGAGAAAATTTCTAGTCCATATGTCATATGTAAAAATTATTACCCTGTTAATTTTAAAAAGCTTTTAAACAAGATTTGCTTATAATTAACTTTTTGTTTTGTTACTGTTTTTAACACATTTTAGTAAATTGGCCATCCTATCTAATAAAAGAATAATATGCAAATTGACCATAATTCCAACACACAAGATAGCTGCCCCCATGTTGTCAAAGATCCTGCCCCCATTTGGACACAAGATGGCCAGCAGGGGAAGGCAGTTGGGAGGCACCAGGCCTGCAAGGGAGGGCAGTTGAGAGGGAACAGTCCTGCAAGGAAGGGCATTTGGAGGCAATCAACCCTGCAGGGGAAGGCAGCTAGGGGTGACCAGGCTGGCAGAGGAGGAAAGTTGGGGGCAAACAGGCTGGCTTGGGAGTAGTTAGGGGTAATCAGGCTGGCAGGCAGAAGCAGTTAGGAGCAATCAGGAGGGCAAACATGTGAGCAGTTAGGAGCCAGCCGTCCTGGATTAATCTCAGATTGGAGAGGGTGCAGGCTGGGCTGAGGGACACCTCCCCCCTCTTTGCCCCCATGCATGAATTTCGTGCACTGGGCCTCTAGTATGTTATAAAAACATGGCCTATCTGCTCTAGTAATTTCGGCAACATTAATATTACATATCTGCAAGTATAGACTACATATTTAAACCCAAGAGTCACCGTTGGTAAAGAGAGTTCTGCGAGTGATTACACTGCATCACTTGCAGTAATTGGTTCTGTTGTCTCATGGCATGACTTTCTGCATCAGTTTTAACATCTGCAGTCAATGTTCCCAGATGCTCTAAGCAGCACCCCAGCTGTGTGCATTTGTTTACTCTCGGTGACTATGTCTAAGACTTGACTTTGAGTGGTAAGCACGCAATGCAGTATACAGATGATGTATTACAGAATTTTATACCCGAAACTTACATAATTGTTATAACCAATGTCACCCCAAAATTTTAATTTTAAAAAAGAGTACATAACCTTTAATTCAGTTTACCTAAATTTGCAAAAATGATGCTAACTTATAGTAACAGAAAGTAGATCAGTTCTTATCTAAGGACAGAAAGAGAAGTGTTAGAAGGTAAAAAGGGATGCATTACAACAAGGAAACTTTTCTGGGTAATGACTAATATGTTCTCTATCTGGATTGTATTCATGAATTCTACATATGTTAAAATTTACCAAATTCTGTGTATTGTATGTCAGTTACTCTTCAAAAATTCAAACAAAGCTTAGTGGTTATTTTAAATAATTTATTTTACAGATAGAAAACATATTTTTGTTTAAGTCATTGAGAGAAACAAAGATTAATTTTGTTAATGAGAATATTTGATGTAGGTTTAAAGTGACCTAGAATAGCAGGAAACAGAATATAGTACATAATTTGTGAGTAGGTAAGCCCGAAATATTTTTATAGACTTTTTCCTTACAGAAATGGGCAGTAAGATAAATGCAGAGAATAGAAGCAAATTAAAATGAAGATTAAAATGTTTAAAATAAAAGGAGAGGACAGATGCAGTCCTTATTTTTTTAATTAAATTCCTCACAGTTTATATATGTATACCTTGACTTGTTCTGAGATAGCTTACCATGACAGCACACACAATAGCTGTGTAGCGAATGATTAATGAGAATTAGGGATATATAAATTAGAGTAGAAAGTCAGAGTCAAACATAGGCCTTACAATTTCCTCTGTTCTTTGGTCTCTATTTTCCAGAGTCCTTCGTGAACCTACCGTGGAACTTAAGACTGTCAAGCTAGAAGGTACCTAGGGACAGAGTTCTAAGTAGATTCTACAAATTAGTGAGGTTTCTTCCCTGGTCAAATAAGGTTAGAAATAAAATTTACTATATTCTCCTCTTGGAGATTCACATGCAATGTAATATATAAAGTAGTCTGCAAGTCATGATTTTAGAAAACTTAATTAGCCAGTATTTCTCAAACTCTTTGACTTTGAAACACTTTTAGGTAATATTTCTTTTAACCAACCCTGGGAAGTAGCATTCTGTAGAATATATTTTGTGAGATATTCTTATTTTATAAATGAAAGAATTCCTCCCTTACCTCCAAAACAGGTAAAATGTTTCCTAGTTAATGGCAGGGTTGGAACTCAAACTATTTTGTCTTGTTGTCTTCTTTCCATGCCATTTTTCCTTGTTACTCATTGAAGCAAAAAAATGTTTCATTTAAAGACATGCCTTAAAGAATTTCACATTCTTTTACTTAGCTCCTTCTGATAGTACCATTGTTGCTTTCTTTCCTTATGGATTACCTAAAATGTGCAGTTCAATCGATGGTTCTCATTTTAATCCTAGTGAAAATATTTACACTCTGATGTAATATGAGTGCTAGAGTACCTTAAAAATAACATCTATTTTAAGACATTATTTTGATTTTACTACAGTGCCTTAATGCTTTATACTTTACAAATATTTTATGATCAAATATAGCATCCTTAAATCATAATCCTTAGATGGAAAATGTAAACATATGGTATGTTTCATTCCCTTTCAAAAGGAAGAACAAACTTTTTTGGCAACTTATATGTCAGATAATTAAACATAATAGATTATGCTCTCTATTCTATGTAGAAATATGAATCTCATAGGTACTGACTACTTGGCTTAAAGCCAGAGCCTGAAATTGAACTTTGGCTTTTTTACTTTTAAGTCCCATGCATTACCATACTGTAGTTCTTAAAACATCCACCAAAAATTCATTGAGTCCTGGCCTGTGTGGCTCAGTTGGTTGGGCATCATTCCATGCCCCAGGGTGGGGGATTTGGGCAGTTACTGGTTTGATTCCCAGTCAGGGCACATGCCCAGGTTGTGGGCTGGATTCCCAGGTGGAGGTGTGTGGGAGGCAGCTAATCAATGTTTTGCTCTCATGTTCATGTTTCTCTCCCTCTCCTCTCTTTATTAAAAAAAAAAATCAAAATAATTTTTTAAAAATTCAATGAAGACAGAGCAACATTAGAATCAAATAATTTCAGCAAAAACAAAATAGAGTGAAATAGAGACTCCAGATATCTTATTAAAATATTTGATCATTTAATGTGTTTATTCAATTCATTTAAAAAATAGTCTGATCTTTTATATCCATGAAATGCTTAAATAAGCAATGAAAATTTAGTAGTCAAAGTTTAAGTTTTATGAAACAAGTACACTTTTTTAAAAGAATGGATTTTTTAAAAGGGTAAATTATTGAAGTACTGCTAAGTATCTCAGGAATCGAATTCCATGCTAGGCCCATACTGACTTGATAACAAACATTAATACACACAAACAAATGATTATATACTATGCATATCCTATCTAATAAAAGAGTAATATGCAAATTAACTATCACTCCAACACACAAGATGTCTGCCCCTATGTGGTCAAAGATGGGTGCCCCCATGTGGACACAAGATGGGCCACTACAAGATGGCCAGAAGGGGGGAGGGGCAATTGTGGGCCATCAGGCCAGAAGGGAGGGCAATTGGGAGGGACCAGGCCTGCAGGGGAGGGCACTTAGGGGTGATCAAGCCTGTAGGGAAGGGCAGATAGGGGTGACAAAGCCGGCAAGGAGGGAAATTGGGGGTGACCAGGCTTTCAGGGAAAGGTAGTTGGGGAAGGGGGGACCCAGGACTGCAGGGGAGGACAGTTGGGGGGACCAGGCCTGCAAGGGAGGGCAGTTAGAGACAAACTGGCTGGCAAGGGAACAATTAGGTATCAATCAAGCTGGCAGGGGAGTAGTTAGAGGGTGATCAGGCTGGCAGGCAAAAGTGGTTATTGGCAATCAGAAAGGCAGGCAGGTGAGCAGTTGGGAGCCAGCAGTCCTGGATTGTGAGAGGGCTGTCCAACTCTCTGTTTAGGCTAGTTTTCCCACCAGTACATTGTCCCATCTCTGCACAGAAGAGATGTATTCCCTTATGTAGAATGATTTATTCAAAGTGTCTAAGTCACTCTGACATATGAGCAAGTGCTCCAAAGTAAGCATTTTCAGCCACCTGTATTATATAACATCTTCAAATATAAGTTTATGGATCATCTGATTTTTGTGCAACATAATTTTTCATCTTGGCAGACCCATTAAAAACTCACCAATATGAAATGCCAAAAAAAATACACATGTAATTAACTGAGAATATATTAATGTGCTATTTTGTTATATTATAAAAAGTAATTGTGATTTTAGAGAATTTCAATCATCTTGCAGGGCACAAGGCATACAACAAAGAACAAGTAGTCACAAGGAATTTATACTCTAGGGGCATATGCAGACTATTAGTGCACCATACAGATGCTATCCACTGGGAGGATGGGATATCCATATACATCCTTAAAAATTAATAGGAACTGCCCAAACCGGTTTGGCTCAGTGGTAGAGCGTTGGTCTGCGGACTGAAAGGTCCCGGGTTCGATTCCGGTCAAGGGCATGTACCTTGGCTGCGGGCACATCCCCGGTAGGGGGTGTGCAAGAGGCAGCTGGTTGATGTTTCTGTCTCATTGACGTTTCTAGCTCTCTATCTCTCTCCCTTCCTCTCTGTAAAATATCAATAAAAATATTTTTAAAAAATTAATAGGAACTAAACATGAGCAAAAGAAGAAAGAAAAAGGACACCCTTCTGGTGTGGTTCAGTGGTTGAGTGTCGATCATGGTTCGATTCCTGGTCAGGGCATATAACCGGGTTTCGGGCTTGGTTCCCAGTGTGGGGCATGCAGGAGGCAGCCAATCAGTAGTTCTCTCTCATTGATATTTCTCTCCCTCTTCTTTTCTCTTTGAAATCAATAAAAATTTTGTTTGTTTGTTTTTTAAAAAGAAAGGCTAGGCTATAAATGATCTTCAACTTAGATATAGGTTATACATATCCGACTAAAGGTATAGTTCTAAGTTCCTGTTAGCTTAGGATATACTTTTCTATAGAAAATACATGATTGGTTCCTGTCCAAACCCTATTTAATTCATAATGTGAAAAATTCTTAATGTTGTGTTGAAACAGAGAATAGTTTATCAACCCCTCTCCCTCCTGTGATAGGTAGGAGGAAAGGAATATTTAGATTCTTTTTTAAAAATATATATTTTATTGATATTTTTTACAGAGAGGAAGGGAGAGGGACAGAGAGCTAGAAACATCAATAAGAGAGAAACATAGACCAGCTGCCTCCTGTACACCCCCCTACTGGGGATTTGCCCGCAGCCAAGGTACATGCCCTTGACCGGAATCAAACCTGGGACCTTTCAGTCCGCAGACTGATGCTCTATCCACTGAGCCAGACCGGTTTTGGCATGGATTCTTAATAGTAAAGAAATTAACTCTCCTTTTTTCTTGTCTTTACTTTCACTACTGACTAATGTTAGAGATTAGAATTGAGAATTAGAAGAGGAAAGGCCAAGAAATACCAATGTAGACTTTGTCATCAACCAGTTGTTTACTGAGATGAGGAAAGAAAAGCGTAGCTAGTAGAGAGTAGGTAGTTTCACAGTGTGGTGTCTTCTGTACTTAGAATGAAAAGAGAAACTGGGCAGGGTGTTGGGGGAGGGTGAATATTCTTTAATTGGGAATTCACTTCATGTCCTATATGGGTCATATGACAGATGTTTTTAGTTAATGATTTTTAAAAGCAAAAATTTGTATGCTTGACCATTGAACAAAACAGGTATTAGGGGCACCACCCAACCCTCAGTTGAAATAAAAAATAGCATTTTTGGTTTGAGGTTGATTTAATTCACAGATGCAAAACCCAGGGATATAGAGGGACAACTGTATATTTATTGAAAAATTTGGTACGTAAGAGGACCTATGCAGTTCAAATCCCTTTTGTTCAAGGGTCAACTGTACTTATACATCCCAGGTAACTATTAAGAGTTTTCCATTATTGTGAAGAAAGAGGACAGCTGATTTTTAAAAGGATTTTTGAGAAATTCATGGCTTAGAATTTATATCCACTAGCTATAATTTATATTCCATGCATAGTCCTTTGGTTTTATATAAAATTCCCTTCTTACTCATTTTTGATACTTTTTGAAACTACCAAAAAACTCTGTTTATCTTGACCTTATTATTTTTTTTATATTTTAACTTGTCTATTTTTCAATTAACTCCTGTTATCCCAGTTGTATTCTCCTTTGAACCCATATATATATATATATAATCAGCTGACCAGCCTAATGGATGGTAGCTATGATGTGCACTGACCACCAAGGGACAGATGCTCAAAGTGGGGACCGAAACCACAGGCATGGAAACATGGAACAGACTGATGAATCTCAGAGGGAAGGGGAGCAGGGAGGGCAGGAAGAGTTTAACCAAAGATCTTATATGCATACTAGAGGCCTGGTGCACAGATTTGTGTACTGGCAGAGTCCCTCAGCCTGGCCTGTGGGGATGGGACTGAAACCAGCTCTCCGACATCCCCCAAGGGGTCTCGGATTGCCTGAGGGTGCAGGCCAGGCTGAGGGACCCCACTGGTGCACGAATCCATGCAACAGGCCTCTAGTAGTGTATAAAAGTAGTCTTTTTGGGATTACAGAAGTTGTTTCTTATATGGATGATCCCTTATTTCAAGAAGTTGAGAAAGGACCTAAAAATATTATATATCTGGTCTAAACAACCTTGTGGCACATATACTAAATTATGTGTATTTCAAAAAACCTAAATATGTACTAATTAGAAAATATACTTTTTATTTTTCATAAAGCATGTACAAAGGAAGTAAAATTGTACTTGAGGAAAATAAAATTTTTCCTACATTTTCTCTGTGATGTACATTGGAGTCTGAACTGGATTTGAATCTGAACTCTACTATTTTTACTCTGGTAACCTTAAAATAAGTATACGTTTCTGTGTGTCCTTCATCTTTAAAATGAGACTAATAATTTCTAGCTCAAATTATTTGGAGAATTAAATGAGATAATCTAAGTTAGTTTTTAAACACTGTTCTCTGCTACCCTTGAGCTCTATAGAGACTTTTAATGGGTTACCTTAAAGCTATTTTATGTTTAGGGTTCTGCAGAAGACTTAATTTGAGAAAGAGGGTCCTGAGGTTCAATGTTCAAAAACATTTGAATGTCGTCCTGGCCAGTTGTTCAGTGGTTAGAACATCGGCCTGAAGACCAAAGAGTCACAGGTTTGATTCCCGGTTAAGGGCATTTGCCTTGGTTGCAGGCTCCCCAGCTCTGGTAGGGGCTAATTGAAGAGGCAGCCAGTCGATGTATGTCTCTCATGTTAATGTTTCTCTCTTGCCCTTCCACTCTCTCTAGCAGTCAATGAAAAAAATATCCTCCAGCGAGGATTTAAAATAAATAAATAAATAAATGAATGAATAACAATATAGTTGTAAAGTGCATTGTACATAATAAATGCTGAAAGATATTAGGTCTCTTATGCAGGAAGTTCAAATGTAAGCTAATACATCAAGAAGACAAAATGGATCCAATGTTTCTTCACTGATTTATGTAGGTACATGCATTAGATTCTATTATGCATTAGATTCTGTCATTTATCATACTTAATTTCATATATCAAATCACTAAAGATTGATTACATTTTTCACTTCTAAGTTTATTCTACTTTCATCACTTTTGTTCTTTCATAACTTTTAAAGATGACTATTAATCAGGCTCTGGCTGGGCTTCTCTGTTGGTTAGAGCATGGTCCTGGCATGCCAAGGTTTTGGTTTGATCCCATATAAGAATTGACAAATGAATCCATAAATGAGTGGAACAACAACTAGATGTTTCTCTCCCTCCCTCCTTCCCCCACTTTCTCTCAAATCAAATAAATTTAAATATCTTTAACAAACAGAGCTAACTACTTACCTATATATATCCTGATCTTATAGCTTTGAAATTCAACGATTATTTTGGCAATACTTGTTATGAGCCATATGCCTTATTAAACTATTAGTGTTAAATGATTAATTAGACACACTCTAGGGAGGTTATTCTTTTAGAAGAGGAGCATATAAACAAATAAGAAGAATATAGTATAACTAGAGGCCTGGTGCACAAAATTTGTGCATTTGGCAGGGGGGGAAGGGTCCCCTCAGCCTGGCCTTCGCTCTCTCACAGTCTGGGAGCCTTTGGGGGATGTCCAACTGATAGCTTAGGACCGCTCCTAAGCTTGCAGTCAGACATCCTTAGCATTGCTGTTGAGGCGGGAGAGGCTCCTGCCACTACAGCTGTGCTTACCACCTGTGAGCCCGGCTTCTGGCTGAGCGTGTGGGAGTGCACTGACCACCAGGGGGCAGCTCCTGCATTGAGCATCTGCCCCCTGGTGGTCGGTGCGCATCATAGTAATTGGTTGTTCCACCGTTTGGTCTATTTGCATATTAGCCTTTTAGGTATTCCCAGTATATAGGTTCATTGTTATTATGGAAATGTATGTAAGGTGCACATTTAAAGGAATAATAAATTCTCTTTTATTATTATAGCTGACAGAGACTGGGGGAGGGGCAAGAATGGGAAAGAATGGAGATTGAAGAAAGAGTTGCAAAGAAGCTGGTTCTTGAAGAATGAGTAGTCTTCACCAGGCAGGCAATGGAAGAGGAATATATTCGTTAAAAACTAAGAGAATAATCTGACCCTAAGCCTAGACACATGATGTCTAATGAAGAAAAGTCATTGAGTTATTTAATGTGACGTTAGGGAATATCCTAGTGTATAGTAGTTAAACAAAAAAGGTTGGCTGAAGCAGATTGTGAGGGTCTACAAGTAAAGTTAACACCTTGTTTTATCACATTACCCCCCTCCATTTCTTGCTTCATTCTACAGATGATTAGCCTTTCCCAATATAATATTCACATTAACATAATTCCTACTGCCATTATCCTAGTTCCTCATGAGTTATCTTAGACTTTTTTCACTATTTGTTTTAAATCTCCATTCTCCTGTTAATTATTAAGTTTCTGTCTCTTTCCATTTCCACAGCCACCGCTATGGTCTCTTTTCTAGGATCTTTTTTCTGTTTCTTTCGTCCATTTTTAATATTATACTTTTTTATTCTTAGGACTTCACTTCGTCTATTTTGGTGTTCAGAATAGCTTGTAGAGTAGCTAAGATAGCTCCTATGACAGGAAGTCTGAAGAGATAAAGTGCCAAATAATTTATAAAAAGGAAAGTTGTAATGTTTATTATACTCTTATCAGGAGCTCATTAATAAGGAAATTCTCCATGTACTGATTCAGTGTATTTTGTTGAGTAAAAGCGAAGGACAGAAGAGTACAGTATATTACCTTTTGTGTCAGTAAATGGAAGGATATTAGGATATAGACCCTATTTGCTTTCATGCAAAAAAATAAAACTGTAATAAATAAAGTAAATATCCATAAGAATGGGTGGAAATGGGGTGGAAGAGGCCAAAGGTGAGGGCAGATCTCAATGTACATGTATACCTTTTTATGTTGTTTGGGATTTTAACTGAGCGTTTCATCTATTTAGAACTTTAACCTGTGCTACTGCGGGGGAGTGGATTGAGGGACTCTTACTGATCTCCTTGTACCTCATACATATAAAATCACTTCTTAGCCTATCATGCCTATTTCTCCAGGCCTCTTATGCCTTGGTATGATCCCTTTCACTGAAATGAACTCTATCCTTCAAATCACTTTCAAAATTCAACTCAAATTTTATCACTTCCTCCTCCACAATTGGTTAACTATTTCATTCTGTCACCTTAGTGTTTTTTTTTTTATGTTTATATTTTTATATTTATTTATGCTCTATATTTATATATTGGTTCTTCGTTGGTATCTACAAGTATTCTAACTTATTTCATAAGTGGTTTCTATTCTCTTTAGAGCAGCGAATTTTTATCAGTATGCAGCAAGAATTCTTTTTTTTTTCTTTTTTAATTTTTAATTTATTTTTTATTAAATTATTATCTGTGTACATATATTACCATTGCCCCCCCCAAAAAAAAACATGCCCTCCCTCCCCAGAGTTTTGTGTCCATTGGTTATACTTATATGCATGTGTACAAGTCCTTCGGTTGATCTCTTATCTCCCCCATATTTCCCTCCCCTCCCCGCTGTAATTAGACAGTCTGCTTGTTGCTTTACTGTCGCTATTTCTATCTTATGGTTCATCAGTTTATAATGTTCTTTATTATCCATAAATGAGTGAGGTCATGTGGTGTTTCTCTCTCATTGACTGGCTTATTTCACTCAGGATGATGTTCTCCAATTCCATCCAGGTTGCAGCAAGAATTCTTTTTTTTTTTTTTTAATATACTTTATTGATTTTACACAGAGAGGAATTGAGAGGGATAGAGAGCTAGAAACGTCGATGAGAGAGATACATCGACCAGCTGCCTCTTGCACAACCCCTACCGGGGATGTGCCCGCAACCAATGTACATGCCCTTGACCGGAATTGAACCCGGGACCTTTCAGTCCGCAGGCTGACGCTCTACCACTGAGCCAAACCGGTTTCGGCAGGTTGCAGCAAGAATTCTTAAAACATGTAATACTTGACTTTTTAGTGAGAGGCACTGAACTCTTTTCCCTTAAATTGTCAAATAAAAAATGATAATAGGCAACACAATAATAGCCATCCAATGTGAATGAATCAATATTATATCTATGTGTGTGTTTTTGGTCAGATTGTCAAAAATATATTTTTGATGTGCTGCAGAATTTCAATAATTCATTTATGTGTGCATGAGATGAAAAAGGTTAAAAATCACTGTCTTAGATTAACACCTTCAATAGAAAACATGTTATTTTTTTTCTCTCATGTATTATCTGAAACATAATTTAATAGATGCTTGGTATTAATTTTTATTAGGAGGATCCTAACATGTTAATTTCATTTGGATAATTTTAATTTCATTTGGATAAACAAATTTTTAATTTGGGACAAGGTGTGATATCAAAAAGCTAAGCTTGATTACTTTTCTAATACCTAAAACTTTAAAATATTAAATGTGGTATTAATGAGGAAAAACAGTTTTATTTAAAAACCATTGAAAATAATTTAGGGTAACTTTCTATTCTGTTAAGGTAAAAATATGTAGATTTTTTTAATAACTATTACATGACCACTAATTTCCATGAAATACAATATTATTTGTTAGCTAGTTACTGATGTATACAGCAATTGAGATTTGTGTGGTTTTTATCTTTGCTAATAAAAATATGTCAATTAAATTTGAACTTATAAGTCAAATATGGTAAACAAAGGATCAATCTGGGTTTTGTTTTGTTTTGTTTTAATTTCTTTATTGATTAAGATATTACATATGTGTCCTCATTCTCCCATTACTCCCAAACTCCCCCCCAACTCATCCCTCACCCCCTGTTGTCCATTGCATACAAGTCCTTTGGTTGATTTCTCACCCTCCCCTGCCTTCCCTCTGAGGTTTGAATCTAGGTTTTTTTTACATAAAGTGTATAATCAGAAGTAAGACACTTTAAAACAAATTCTATTAGGAAATGAATGTTTGTTTTTAAAATTGATCATCTATACCAGTGGTCGGCAAACTCATTAGTCAACAGAGCCAAATATCAACAGTACAATGATTGAAATTTCTTTTGAGAGCCAAATTTTTTAAACTTCTTCTAATGCCACTTCTTCAAAATAGATTCGCCCAGGCTGTGGTATTTTGTGGAAGAGTCACACTCAGGGGCCAAAGAGCCGCATGTGGCTTGAGGCCGCAGTTTGCCGACCATAGATCTATACCAATAAAAGGGTAATATGCTAATTAGACCGGATGTCCTTCTGGACAAAGCCACAGCTTCTGAGAGGGCCAAGGGCCAGTGGGCCTGGGCTGGTTCCACCTGCACTGTGTGGCCTTTCCATCCACAGAGGAGGCACTAGGAGAGACGGGGCAGCCCACAGTCCTGGAACCTCCACAAAGGCTGGATGGGGTGCAACTGTGGTGCCTCAATCTCCCACAGCCCCTCCTCCAGCCAACCTGGCTCCAGATCGCCCCTACACACAACAAGCTGAGGGTTGGCAGCCCCGGCCACTGGCTTTGACTGCAGCAGTGGGGTGATGGGGGGCGGGGGCGCCTTCCCCTGATCCTCCCGTTTGCTTCCCGCAGAGGGAGGCCAGCAGGCCTAAGCCATCAGTAGGACATCCCCCGAGGGCTCCCTGACTGTGAGAGGGGGCAGGCCAGGCTGAGGGAACCCCCTCCAGTGCATGAAAATTCGTGCATTGGGCCTCTAGTAGAAAATAAAACTTGTAAGCTGAGAAGCCCTTAATGTGTTATTACTTGAGGTATTCTAATCTAATATTTATTTTGAAACAGGCAAGAAAACTAGATGTATATTTTGAATATGAAGAAAAAATAATGAGCAAAACTACTCTGGATAAATCTCTTCTAGATATAATATCAGACCCTGATGGTATGTATCATAAATTTGAGGTTAATGTAAATTTCACATCAGGTGAATCCAGCATTTTCAATTTTAGTAAAATCTGACTAGAATTATTTTTTTCTAACCATTTATGCTAATAATTAGATAATTAAATTATTTTCTATTGAGAAGTTTATAGCATAGCAGTTCATAAAATAGAAAAATTATTTGCATTTTATTTCATTGAACTTTTCTTTAATGGTTTTAAGCACTTTTTATATTTATTCAAAGTGCTACATCTAAAGCTCAATTTCTGTTGGTCCAGGAAGATTTGAAGGTATAACATTCAAAGCAGGTGTCTCTAAGTGATACACTTCCTAAATAATTTGGTTTAAACCTAAAGAGTTTTCTAAAAAGATGTATCTAAAGCCGAATTCTATTTTAAATATTTAGGGAATTCACTTTTTAAGGAACTCTAGTCAGTCCCTTTATATTTAAATATTTGTATGTTAAATGTTCTTAAAATAAGACATACTCTTTGTATTTGGAAAATGTAATTTAATTATTGCTTTCAATTATAATGATCATAGGATCTACATAGGTTTTAGCATATTAAAATCACTAAGCTTTAGAGAGTTATTAATCATTTCAGAATACTTATCAGTTCAAATCTCAGCCCTTTTCCAAAGTGAACAAATAGGATTTAAGCTCTACTCATCTTATATTTTGCACAAACGTTCTCACCTGATGACGACGGTTTTTGAATTGTTGTTTTTTAATGTTTTCATTGATTTTTATTTTTAAAGGGAGAGAGAGAAAAAAATCAATGATGAGAGAATCACTGATTGGCTGCCTCCTACACGCCCCCTACTGGGATTGAGCCCACAACCCAAGCACTGGGAATGGAACTGACTGGGAATGGAACCTGTGACCTCTGGGTTCATAGGTTGATATTAAACCACTGAAACAAATCGGCTGGGCTGGTATGAGCTTTTGACTGTATTTCAGACAAAAATAATTTTAAGACATCCAAATTATTTGTAATTAAAGATTCTATTCATACAACTTCTGAGAAGACATAAGTATTGCTCTCACTTTTTTAAAAAAATATGTTTTTATTGATTTTAGAGTGAGGAAAGGGGGGGAGAAAAGCATTGACCGTCTTCCCCCTGCATGCACCCTACTGTGGTTTGACCCTACTGCCTGGACATGTGCTCTGATCAGGAATTGAACTAGAAACCTCTTGGTGCATGGATTGATGCTCAACTACTGAGCCATATAGCTGGGCTTGCTCACACTTTTAAAAAGCTAGATTTGTAGTGAGAGCATAGCATTTTAAGTATTTATATTTTGCAATGGGGAAAAAAAAGGAAAATATACATAAGTCCATTACCTCAGAGTTATTAACAAGAACTTTTGAGTTAAAGTTAAAATAAATAGTGTGTTGATAAAAGGGCAAACAGAACCTTTCATTATTCTTTCCCCACTACTTTCTCAAACACTTTATTTTTAAAGACATTAAATAAGGCTGAGCAATGTAGGCATTTATGCAAAGCAGAAGCCTGAGTTCACTTTCATCCAGAACAAGATGTTGGAACCTGAGCAAAATGAGAAGGGCATCTACATGTAGGTAATGGGAGTGTTGAGTCTGAGTGCAGTGGGCAGCGTCCACAGGTGGGAACAGTCCAGCACGGGTGTCGGAGCTCTAACAGATCGCTGCACAGGAGCCAACCCAACATCAGCCCACATGGGTGAGCAGCATGGCCAGGCATGGTAATGTGTCCATTGTAGGGAATCAGTGTCCAAGTGGAGTGGGAGGCTTCCATGCAGGCAAAGATGGCAGCAGAGATATGATATTTTGTTACATACAAATAACCAGGAGCTGGTTAAATAAGTAAATATGTCAGATAATATAGAGCCAGCTTTCTCCTTGTTGGAAAAGGAAGTTATAAATAGGAAAGGGAGAGGACGAGAATGAATCCTAGAATGTTGGATTGGATTTGGAGGTGTTGGTAGAAACTTAGTGTTTTCTCTATGTATCTGTCAGATAAATAAATACCGTATTTGCCGGCATATAAGACGACTTTTTGGCCCTGAAAAATATGCCTCCAAGTGGGGGGTAGTCTTATACGGCGAGTATATAACAAACTCTGTATTTTTTGTGGAAATGTTAGGGGGTCGTCTTATACACCCAGTCGTCTTATACGCCGGCAAATACGTATTTTTCAGGGTCAAAAAAGCGTCTTATACGCCAGCAAATACGGTACAGATGTTTGTGTGTGTGTGTGTATGTGTGTATACACTTATACAGGATGCCCCCAAAAAATGTATACACACTTGAACAGCTGATAGCACAATTTTGAAAATGAAATTATTTTAGTAAACATTGCCTTTATAATTACTCAAAGTGTATATATAAGTTTGGGGGAAATCCTATATATATATTATCCAGCTCTGCCAATTGAGCAGTGCTAGAAGCAACAATGCCTCTATAGTAAAGATTTTAGCTTAAAAATACCATTTTACATTAGGACTCATTGGAGAAGTGGTTGATTCCAAGGCTGAGATGGATACTCTGATTTTAAAATAGAGTGCAGTTACAGTAGAAACTTACGTGTGACAAGAGGATCCAAGCTGTGGCTACAAGCGCTAGAGTGCTTGTAACTATAAAGATGCAATTTCAATTTGGTTCCCCTGTGATTCACGTTCATGTTAAGTATTTGGATGCTTTATAGCCCTTACCGTCAGGACTCTTAAAAACCTTAGCAGAGGTTTGGGGCATTTATTAGCACATAGCAGTTATAAAATGTTTCTCCTTGAGGAATGGGAATTGTTCCTTCTTTAAACAGAATCTGTGCCTTCCATGAGAAAGGCTATGCTACTAGATGCTGAGAAGATTAAAAGCAACAGCGGGGAACCACAGGCCCCTACAACTCTGAGGGAGGGGACCCTTTCCCTAATACCTTAAAAGCTTTGATCCCAAGAACCTAAGGCAAACCCCATTGCTCTTTTTCTCTATTTCTCTAGCTGCTTGGTCAGTTACAGGAAATGCATTGTGGAGCAGGGTAACTAAAGCCAAAGCTTTTTGGCTGGAGCACCAAAAAGGAAGGGCCAAGGGAACTGAGAAGAACCAGGAAGATTGCAGGGAAGGAGCTCAGAAAAGCTACCCCATCAAGTTATGAATTCCTGGGCTCACCTCTAAACTGCCTATATGGGAATCTGATCCTAAACAACATTCCAAAGACTAAGGTGAAGGGCTACATGATCTCCCAGTTCTCCTATTGGCCACTGGGCAGTGAGACACATCCCCATAGCACTGCAAAAGGCTTTGAAAATAGAATCAGAGATGGAACCACAACCCACAGGAAGGTGGTAGGAACTTTGGCTGAACCAGCAAGCTAATTACCTGCGAACACAAAAGAGTCAGCTTTTCCTAGGATTTAAACAAGACCATGAATCTCAACCTTATATTCAAAGTGTCCAAGATACTATATTTGTAAGCATGAGGACATTGAAGAAAGATATTTATCACCATCGTTGTCATATATAGGGAGTGAGGATAATTTTAAGAATGGGTGTCTAGATTCTAACCATATTTTTTAAAAAATGGTTTATCAGAAGTATTTTTTAAAAGTTCTGGTTTTTATTCTGTAATAAGTATAACAGTTTGATTTATTGAGTATTAGGATGCAGTTTGAAGTGAGAGTGCATATTGTTATTTGTTGAGTAATGAAACTGAGTTACCTATGACTGTTACCACTTTTCACCCAAGTAAACCCAGTAGCAGAGGGGAGAATAAATTAGTTTCTCTGGGCAGTTTTGGGCTTTGGGTAATAGGAGTAGTAGTAGCCCAAGGCACCCACTGCAAGCAAGAAATTTCTTTAAAATCTTGTTTTGTCTTAAAATTTTAGACAAACATGTTATGCATAGTACATCAGTGTTTAATATAAATGCATCAAATGTAACATAATGCCCTTCAGAAAGAGAAGACATGTATATTTAATTATCCCAATTTGAAAAGTATAACCTTAGGCTGATCTAGATGATTTTAGGCCGCAAGATTTCATAACCTAATACCTAGGGTGACCACGCAACTTGTGTCCCAGGACAGCCCATTTTTGTGTCAGTTGTCTTTCCATCATTATTATTAATATCCCCTTTTCATCGCAGTAGTATCCTGTAAATCTCAAAATAATGTACAGTATTAAAAAAAGAATGGTAATACTTCCATATCCCACCTCTTTAATCCTAAAGCATTTAAATTTTGTCCATATCTGTATTTTATCTGATTGTAATTAAAGTGTTTATAACCTTAAATCAGCTGAATCAAGATTCACATTTAGATATGCCTTGACTTTTTATATACTTGTGTTGACTAAATACCCAGAATTATGAAGGGTTTTTAAAATTCTGCTTTCCCTTATGTAGCAGGAACTCCAGAAGATAAAATGAGGCTGTTTCTTATCTATTATATAAGCGCACAGCAGGCACCCTCTGAGGTATGGTCTCTGTTCATTTATTGGGCAAACGAGGGGAAAACGTGTTTGTTTAAAAAATAGAGTTAAAAATCACTATGGAAAAATAATGACTTCATCTCTTTCTTTAAAAGAAAATAGTTTGTTAAAAATAGTTTACTGGTTCCATTTACTGATGAGTTTTATAACAGTATTTATTGCCACCAAGAAAACTATCCTCTCATTAAATGTCTGACCCCTTTTAAGTTGTCGGAATATGAACTGAATTCAAGTAGCCAACATTTTTACTTCTAGAAAATAGCTATTCTAAACTAAGTTAACGAAGTTTATTTCTCTTGATGTGATGATCTTAAAAGCTCCATTTCTCTTTTGTATTTTTTTATTTTGATTATTATTTTTAATTGATTTTTAGAGAGAGAGGAAGGGGGGAGATAAAGAAAGACACATCAGTGTGAGAGCAAAACATAAATTGGCTGCCTCCCACATGCCCCTATAAGGGATCGAGCTGCAAGCCAGGCATGTGCTCTGGCCAGGAATCGAACCGCCAACCTTTCAGTGCATGGAACAACACCCAACCAACTGAACTACACCAACCAGAGAAAAAGCTCCATTTCTTTAAGTGGTAGCTACTAATATTTATTTGATTCCCACATAATTTATCTTTAATCTCAAGTAAAAATTTGGTAATTTTTAAAGATTTTTTAAAAACTAATGTTTATTATAGAAAATGAATCACTTAAAGAAAAATATGCAGTCTTCCAAAAAGTCCTGTAATGATTGTTTTTAATAAGGTTTTGGTAAACTTCAGATTCATTTTGCATGATTCATATAAAAATAAAGTTGAGATACTTTGTATTGCAATAAAATAACTACTTTTATGTTAGAATAAGTTCCTAAGAATAATTGGAAAATGATAAAGGGCCCTTCTAGATTTTTTTTTTCTTATTGAAAGCATGGATTGTGGGTAATTTTATTGTTTTGTTTTTTTCCCTGTAATGAGCCATCAATTGCTTTTGAAGAAAAAAAAAATGTTTAAGTATGTATAGGCCATTAAACTTTGAAGGAAAGCAGAGATTTTGGTATCAGTCTTGTTGAGTTAGAAACCTCTTAACTCATTCTAATGTTAACTCAGTATAATTTTACCAACTTTTCAAAAAGTATAAGAAGCTCACAGATGACATCTAGAATGATATGGTTCTTGTAAACTCTTTTCCTTTGCTGGTAGTATTGATTTTTTTAAAAATCTAGATTATTGTAAGGCTTTTGGTAAAAAATCTGTGGCATGTTAAAACAGCAAAGTAAACCCATCATTTGTTTTCAGCCAATTGTACTTTATCCTAGGAACACATAGTTGATCTTTATTTTATTTCAGTAAGAAAATGTCACTTCCTTTTTAGAAGTAATTCTCATTAATAGAGGTATACCTGTATCTTAGGGGATCCTCATAGCCTATTTATAAAATTACCTTAAGAACATATAATTTAAAAACTTAATTCAAGATTTTTTAAATTTGACCACATCATTTATTTTCACTTGAGGCCTGCCTGGTGCACGAAATTCGTGCACAGGTAGGTTCTCTAGGCCTGGCTGGCACTCAGAGCTGATCCATTTCCCTGCCTCCCGCCTCCTTCCCTCGCCACCCCTTTGCTGCCAATGCACAATTCCCACCTTGTTTTACACCACACCCTGGTGATCAGTGCACATCGGAGCAAGCAATTGAATTCCTGATCTCCCAGTCAAACTCCCAAGGGAACACTTTGCATATTAGCCTTTTATATATATAGATAAGGATTGTGTTTTTTCATAACTTTAAGTGAACATTAAGAGGTTTGAAGCAAATTATGACTATTGATATCAGATTAAAAGTCTCAAAAATGCAAAGGAGTAAACATTTCTGACTGAAGATGAGCTTAAAGTTTCTGTCTTATAAAATTTTAGAATGAAGTCACTGCTAATAAGTTCCTATAAATTACACTATTTCAACTAGACTTACTCATCAGTAAATAAAAAGAGCAAGAAAGAGAAAACAATGATTTTAAAATTATAAGACAATTTCTATTCAGTTAAGAATTTGACCTCGCCAAAACCGGAGCATCAGCCTGCGGTCTGAAAGGTCCCAGCTTCTATTCCAGTCCAGGGCATATACCTTGGTTGCGGGCACATCCCCAGTAGGAGGTGTGCAGGAGGCAACTGATGGATGTTTCTCTCTCATCGGTGTTTCTAACTCTCTATCCCTCTTCCTTCCTCTATAAAAAATCAATAAGATATATTTAAAAAAATTTTTAAAGAAGGAAAAAAATTGACCTCTACAATGAATATGAGATGGGAAAACCTGGATCTGCAGTTCCCTTCAGTCATTGTCATTTCTCTTGTGTGTCTCATTTGAAATGATCTTGGTCAAGCCAAATCTTTTATATAATGCTTATCTTAAGGAAAAGCCATCTGTTTCAACAGTGGAGAAAAAAACAGTCTGTTGGCCTTTTTTGACAAAACTGTGTGCTTTATAGGTGATTTGGGAGCATGTCCAAGGTAATTTTCATATGTAATTTTTGTCTGAAGTGCCCAACTTGGATACTCACTTCAGATACAACTCCACTCCACTTGGGTTCCTCAAATTCAAACTCATGCCTTTAGTCTAACCTTTTTTGAATAATCAAATGACAACAAATAATATGGTCTTTTCTTTCATGAAAGTAAAATTTTTGTCATATCGTTCTTTGCTTATTTTAGGCTGACTTGGAGCAATACAAAAAAGCCTTAACTGATGCAGGATGCAACCTTAACCCCATACAGTATATCAAACAATGGAAGTAAGTTTTCCTTTTAAATTTTCATCATTTAAGAGAGCATGATGGAAGTTGAATTCTCAAGAAAATGGCAATGTTACTAAGAAAATTGAATAATGCCTTAATATATTTTATTCAGTGGTTTGAATATTTTCTTATCTGTCCCTCCCTATTTACAATTAATATTATACAAAATAATGATGTTTTTATTTCCAGACATGTTTATTTCTCTTCACTGATAAGATGAGAAAGTCAAAGAATGAAGTTTTGGGTCAAATGTCTCAAAAACATTAAAAGAAAGTTTTAATTTCACTAGTTCTCAGAGAAATGCAAATTAACAAAATGCAAAGATTTACAAAATATTATGTCCAGGATGCAAGCAAATGAATTGATGCATTTATACTCTACTATTAGAAATATAAACTGTCTCAATCCTGCTGAATAGTATAAAGTTTCTTTTTTTTAAGTTTTAATTTTAAAAAAATTTTAATCCTTATCTGAGGATATTTTCCCATTGATTTTTTTAGAGAGTGGAGAGAGGGAAAGACAGAGAGAAATACTGAAATACATCAATTGGTTGCCTTCTGCATGCCCTGAGCAGAGCGCTGGCCGGGGAGGAGCCTGCAACCAAGGTACATGCCCTTGACTGGAATCAAACCTGGGATACTTCAGTCTTCAGGCCAACCAGCTAGGACTAAGGTTTTAATTTATTTTTTAAATTATATGCCCTTGGTCTAGAACTTCTACTCTTAAGGATTTATCCCAAAGAGTATTAGAGTTCTAAAATTTAGAAGCAATTTAGTAATGACATTTTGAAAACCTACCTAAATGTCCAGCAATAAGATTAGTAAATTAATTATGGTATTTCCATGAGATAAAATGCAAGAGTCACTTAAAAATCGTTGTAAAAGACTTATTTAATGACATTGGGCAATGTTCATTATATTGAAAGTGAAAAAGTAGTTTACCACAGTATTCCTTGATTTGTTTGATAAATTGTGGGGGGCCTGATGCAGCAGGGGCCAAACATGGCGGGGATCTCCCTTTTCCATGTGCAGCTCGGAAAGAGAGATGAACAAACCGGTTCTAAGTGGAAGCGGCCAGGGATTGAGAAAGAATGGAAACAAAGTGAGAAGACACAGAGATAGATTAAAAGCTGGGAGCTGGATGGACCATCATTCTCTCTGATGGAGAGGCAGGAAGACGACAACGTGACCCCTCCTAGCGCATTTATTTTATACCCCCAATACCAGGAAGTAACACCAAAACTTAGGATCAAAAGAGCTTATTTGCATTCTTAAGTAGGCCCTAGCATTCCTGTTGCTTTTCTGGATTTACATATCTAGACCCACCCCTGCCGACACCCTGGGCTTGATATGAAGGCCAAGCTGATTGCACTTTCTGCCATCTTGGGGAAATGTGTATCTGAGCCTCAGCTCTGCCAGTTGTTTCAGACTCAGCTGACAATTTAAAGGAAAATGCCCATGTGTCTTCCCAGGTGGCCCTCTACAATAAGTAATTATTTCCCTTGTCTGTGTGCATAGGGACTTTTCTAGACATCAGGAATATAATAGTGAGTATGCTAAAGAAGGCCCCTACACATTGAGTTTGTTTGTGTTGAGGGAACAATAAATCAAGCAAACAAATGAACAAAATATTCAATTATATTAAGTGATATAAAGCAGTGATAAGATCTTAACCTGTTGTGAGTGGTGACTAAATTTATTGAGGAGATATGAAAAGTCTCTGGGAAGTGATATTTGAGCCAAAATTTACATGACATCATTTATAGTATCCCTAAAATCCTTTTATCCATTCGTGTGTGTGTGTGTGTGTGTGTGTGTGTGTGTGTCTGCACACACACTGAGTGGCCAGATTATTATGATCTCTGAACACATAATAATCTGGCCACTCAGTGTATGTCCTATATAATAAAAGGCTAATATGCAAATTGTCCCCTCAACCAGGAGTTCAACCAGCAGGCAGACTGGCCAAAAGCCCATTTTCCTTCCCCCTGGCCAGGCTGGCCTGACCCACCCATGCACGAATTCATGCACCAGGCCTCTAATACATACACACGCACGACGCACGCACACTGAGTGGCCAGATTATTATGTGTTCAGAGATCATAAATCTGGTCACTCAGTGTATGTAGTTACATAGCTGAAGTGATGTACACCTCAGTGTTATTAGTGACTAACTTTGGTAGAATTTTTTTTCTTTTGGGTTCTTTATTTTTCAAATTTTCTACAACAAACATTACCTTCAAAATATTTCTTAAAATATCTGTTTTAAGACTATATGGTTGAATCTACTTTCTGATCTCAGCTTTATAAAAAAATATGCATAACTAGGTAGAGAACCATCATTCAGAACTGCCTGAAATTTAGCTAAGCAGAAGTGCTATTACTAAGGATATAAAGAAGCTACATTAAGACTGGTAGTGCTGACAAAGGCCATTTTTCCTTTTCTGGGACCTCTCCCACAGAATTGGCAGGTGGGTGCCATATATGAGTTTCCATCAGCCTGGCTAACACTGTTTGTCCCTCCCTGGTGATTTTCTGAGACCCTGTCCCACCCAACTTGCAGGCCACCCAAGCTGTTTCCAGTGGATTTTCAATACAAACAGCCTCTCTTAACTCAGGCTTCAAACTTTCCTAAAATCTCTCAAACTAGCAGCATGCCCCTTTCCTCTTGCTAAGTGGCTTCAGGTCTGGCACTAGCATCAGTCAGCCTTGGCTTTCAGCTCAGCCTCTCCCAGGCACCACCAAGCCAGCACAAGTAGCCTTTTATAGATCACTCTGCAGCTCATGGCAGGTAATGTGGTCAGGGCACAAGGAGTGGCTGACCTTGTATCCCTTGGAAGGCCCCAGAGCTAGTGTACCCAGTAGACAGCCTCAGACTACACTGGATTAAAACCCAAATACCTCCACAAGTGACACACTCAAGAGGCAAACTCATCTGGCACCAAAGCCTACTGGAGCAAGTCCTGTTTCATTGGGTCAGCCCCTGCTCAGAAACTTCTCCACTGTAGTTACAGCCAGTCCTCACAGCCAATCAGCCTTAGGGTCATTTCCTCTCAGTAACCTGCCCATAGCAATCAAAACTCAATTGTAACAGGACACTGCACATAGTCCACACAGGGAGCGTACCTGGAGCGCCCGGCTCAGGTTACTAGAGAGGTTATACCACTGAGTACCTACTACAAAAAGCCACTCGACCAAGTCTAGGAGACGCAGCAGCTCTACCTAATACATAAAAAACAAACATAGGGAAGCAGCCAAAATGCAGAAACAAAGAAACAGATCCCAAATGAAAGAAGAGGAGAAATTTCCAGAAAAAGAACTAAATGAAATGGAGGCAAGCAAACTACCAGATACAGAGTTCAAAACACTGATTATAAGGATGCTTAATTAACTTACTGAAAAATTAAACAGCATATAAAAAGACAGGAACCAGTCAGAAATGAAGAAGAGTGCACTAACTGAAATGTAGAATAAATTATAGGGAATCAATAGGAGAGTAGATGAAGCAGAAAATCAATCAGCTGAAACCGGTTTGGCTCAGTGGTAGAGCGTCGGTCTGCGGACTGAAGGGTCCCCGGTTCAATTCCAGTCAGGGGCATGTACATTTGTTGTGGGCACATCCCCAATAGGGGGTGTGCAGGAGGCAGCTAGTCGATGTTTCTCTCTCATTGATGTTTCTAGCTCTCTGACCCTCTCCCTTCCTCTCTGTGGAAAATCAATAAAATATATTTTTTTAAAAGAAAAGAAAATCAATTAGCAATTGGGAATATAAAAAAGCAGAATACACCTAATCAGAACAGCAAAAAGAAAAAGGAATCCCCAAAAGTGAGTCTGAAACAACTTTATGCATACCAACATTCATGTCATGGCAGTGCTAGAAGGAGAAGAGAGAGAGCAAGAAATTGAAAATTCTTTTTGAAAACTAATGCGAGAAAACATCCCTAACCTGGTGAAGGAACTAGACATATAAGTTCAGAAAACAGAGTCTCAAATAAGATGAACCCAAAGAGGCCTGTACCAAGACACATAATTAAAATGCCAAAGGATAAAGGCAAAGAGGGAATCTTAAAAGCAGCAAAAGAATGACTGTCACTTTCCTACAAGGGACCCCCTACAAGACTGTTGTCTGGTTTCTCAACAGAAATGTGTATATCAGAAAGGATTGGCACAAAATATCAAAATGAAGAAAAGGAAGGACCTATAATCAAGATTACTTTACCCAGCAAAGCTATCCTTTAGAATTTGAAGGATAGATAAAGAGCTTCTAGACAAGAAAAAGCTAAAGGAGTTCATCAGCACCAAACCACTATCACAAAAAAGGATGAAGGGTCTTCTTTAAGAAGAAGGGGGGGAATTAAAAAATATGAATAATAAAATTATAATAAATATATATTTATCGCCGAAACCGGTTTGGCTCAGTGGTAGAGCGTCGGTCTGCGGGCTAAAAGGTCCCGCGTTCGATTCCGGTCAAGGGCATGTACCTTGGTTGTGGGCACATCCCCAGTAGGGGGTGTGCAAGAGGCAGCTGGTCGATGTTTCTCTCTCATTGACGTTTCTAGCTCTCTATTCCTCTCCCTTCCTCTCTGTAAAAAATATCAATCAAAATATATTTTTAAAAAATAAATAAAATAAATATATATATTTATCATTACTTTAAATGCAAATGGATTAAACCCCTCAATCAAAAGACATATATATGACTGAATGAATAACAAAACAAGAACCTTACATAACATTGTCTATCAGAGACTCATTTTAGATTAAAAGACACAGAGACTGAACAAAGAGGGGTTTCCATTTCATATAAATGGAAACAAAACAAAACAAAGTGGTAGAGTAATACTTGTACCAGATGAAATAGATTTTAAAATAAAGGCTACACAAGAGGCAAAGGACTCAGCAATTCCACTACCCCTGCTACACACACAATCCAGCAGTCCTGGATTGTGAGAGGGATGTCCGACTGCCCATTTAGGCCCAATCCTACCGGATTCCAGATTGGAGAGGGTGCAGGCTGGGCTGAGGGACACCACCCCCCCCCATGCACACATTTCATGCACCAGGCCTCTAATTGGTTAATAAATTATATAAGTTTCAGGTTTACAATTCTATAATATATATATATTGTATTACCATACCAAGTTAAGTCTCTTTCCATCACCATTTATCTAACCTCTTCTACCTCCCTGTCAATCCTACCTAATAAAGGAGTAATATGCAAATTAACCATCACCCCACTATACCAAGCCATGCCCACCAGTCACACCCACTAGTCAATCAGAGCAAGTATGCAGATAAACCCAAACAAGATGGCTACAGCCACAGACAGCAGTTTCCCAGGCAACGGAAGCTTTCCTCCTGCCCCAGCCAGCCTAAGCCTCCACTCAAGGCTCCAAAGTTTCAATTATAGAAAGTAAACAAATCCAAACAGAAATGGCTTTGGCCTTGGAGCAAGCAGGCAGCTTTGCTCCACTCTAGGCTACAAAGTTTCAATTGTAGAAGGTAAATAAATTCCAGATACCAGGGCCTCCGCTTGGGTCACCAGGGGGTGTGGCTGGCCTGCCAACCACCATAGGCCCCTTGCTCAGGCTGCCCCATGCCCCAAGGGAACCCCTACCCTGATCCGGGACATCCTTCAGGGAAAACCATCTGGCCCCCTCCTCTGCACCAGGCCTCTATCCTATCTAATAAAAGTAAATAAGCAGATTGACCATCACTCCAACACAATAGCTGCCCCTGTGTGGTCAAAGATCCTGCCCCCTGTGGACACAAGATGACCAGCAGGGGAAGACAGTTGGGCCTAAACAGGCATTTGGACATCCCTCGAGGGGTCTCAGATTGGAGAGGGTGTAGACTAGGCTGAGGGAAACCCCCTTCCCCACCCCCATGCCTGAATTTCGTGCACCGGGCCTCTAGTGGGCCTCCTGCTATTTTTAAATATATATGTATATTTTTTTCATTTCAGAGAGGAAGGGAGAGAGAGTAGCATCAATGATGAGAATCACTGACTGGCTGCCCCTGCATGCCTCACACAGGGGAACAAGCCCACAACTCGGACATATGCCCTGACCGGGAATCAAACTGTGACCTGGTTCATAGATCAAAGCTCAACCACTGAGCCACACTAGCTGGGCTCAATATATATTTTAATACCATGATACTGAATGTTAGCTCTAATAATTGACATTTACATATAAATTTTGTTTCTTAGGGCTTTTGCCAAGATGGCCTCTGCTCCTGCCAGCTATGGCAACACTACTACTAAACCAATGGGGTAAGTATTTTTAATAATTCTGATTGGGTAAGTCTGGTACTTTAGACCATAATTAGACTTTCATGCCTTAAAAACACTGACACTTTAAATGTGGAATATTTTTATTGTGATAGAGAATAAATAGCAATATGCCTTTAGCTTCTTAAATTTTCATTTTAAAATATAAGTTAATAATATTTTACATGGTATGAGCTATTGGCTTCTTTTGCTTCCTTCTTAAAACATTACATTTTTCATTTCCAAAAGATAAATGAAGGTTAAAGCTATCTTTACATCAATGTTGTTAACTAATATAGACTTGAAGCTAGGCACAAAGACCTAGCTTCAAGGTAGACCTGGGCATCCTGCTGCATAATAGGGAGGAAGTCCCCAGGGCTGGGCATGACCTCTGACACCACAGTATCATGTAGAGTCTGCATGATTTTCAAAGGACCTGAACAAGGTAATTCTGACCACACTTTTCCATACCACACTAGTTTCAAATTTTTAACTTTTATTTTATAGTTTAGAGCAAAAGCTTGAAGCCCAGAGAAAAACAGGTTTATCCTAGCCCTATCCTGAGCGAGCATTTTTTAAAAATATCAATATGCCTGATGCTGAGCCTTAGATATAGCTTTTAAAAGAGAGAGAAAGAGAGAGAGAGAGAAACATCAGTGATGAGAGAGAATCATTGATCGACTGACTTCTGCACCTTTTTGGGATTGAGCCCGCAACCTGGCCTGTGCCATGACCTAGAATCTAACCGTGACCTCCTGGTTCATAGGTCGATGCTCAACCACTGAGCTACACCAGCCTGGCACTACCACTTTTTTAAAAAAATGTGTTTTTATTGATTTTAGATAGAGGAAGGGAAAGAAACAGAGAAACATCGATGAGAGAGAATCATTGATCAACTGCCTCCTGCACAGCCCTTATTGGGGATTGAGTCCACAACCCAGGCATGTTCCTTGACTGGAAGTTGAACCTGCGACCTTTCGGTGCATGGGATGATGCTCAACCAACTGAGCCACACTGGCCAGGGCTTGAGCTACACCTTTTAATGAAACCATTTACAAAAACAGAATTACTTGTCATATGCAGAGCTTTATAAGTGTTTGACAAAATGAGTCCAGCTGACCACCTACGGGTTAGCATACTTCCTCAGAGTTGCCTGGTACTAGGGGATCACCTGAAAATTGTCCATTCCAACAAAGGTTACTTCTATTGTTTCTGATCTTTGTCCATCTCTTCATTTCAGAGAGGAAAAAGGACAAGATAAGGAAAAAGAAAATATATTTTAAAGCATGAAAATCCTATTGAAAATAGTAAAAGCCTCTTACATTTCTCATGTATCTTGTAGTTGAGGATTTAAATAAAATTGTTACAATAAAATTTTGGATGCTTTAAAGGATATCTCTAGCTTTCTGATACCATAACACAGGATTACTAGTCTGTCTCACAAAGCATCCTTTGATCCCAAAAGAGAGGCTGTTGGAAACATACAAACCTAGTATGGCAAATCATTTGTTGGTATTTTTGATGCTAAAAATTTAGATAACATTCTTCAGAACAGAGGTAAAATTCACCAGGTGTGTTATGCTTCACATTTTATATGATAGATTATACAAAGAGAGACCATATACAATGTAGAATTGGATCTGACTGCTATGATAAAGAGAAAATAGTAACTTTTGACCTCATCCTACTTATGGGCATATACATACACACATATATATACATTTACATATGTATATACACACACATGCTTTAATATGTTGGTATTAAGAATTCCTAAAGCAACTTACTGTCTTTAACTTTTTTCTTTTAGCATTAAGGCAACCAAGAAAGCTTGCAGTTCTCTACAAGTTATAATTTGCCTAAAAACGATAGCTAAGGCTCATTATTTACAATAGCTAAGGTCTGGAAACAGCCCAAGTGTCCCATCAGTAGATGAGTGGATAAAAAAATTATGATACATTTTATGCCATGGAACACTATGCCATTGTAAAAAGAAGGGTCTCTTATCCTTTGTGACAGCATGGATGGACTTGGAGAGTATTATGCGAAGCAAAATAAGTCAGAGAAACACAAATATCACATGATCTCACTAATATGTGAAATCTAATGAACAAAATAAACTGAAAATCAAAATGGGTCCAGAGACATGAATACATGGAACAGACTGGCAGATCTCAGAGTGGGTGGGAAAGATGGGAAGAGATTAACCAAAGAATATTACATGCATAGCACATGGACACAGACAATAGTGTGATGAAGGCCTGAGGTAGGGCAGGGCTAGTGGAAGGAGGAAATCTGGGACATCTGTAATACTGTCAACAAAAAGCTATAGCTAAGGCTCAGCAATCAAAATGTTTATTTTTGAGGGTATTTCTTCATTTTTACATTTTGTTAATAATTATTGACTAGTTAATATTTTATTATTTTTTCATTGTTAAATAATATTGCAGCAGTAATACTAGAATTCTCAGGTCACTCCTGTTTAGTGAAAACAAATATGGTAGGTATAGAAGGCATCAGTATGTGGTATATAATTAAGCAAATATTTTATCTATAATCTGTTGGAGAGATAGTTTATGCTTATTGTGATCCTCTTTTGCCCCTAGTCTCTTGTCACGAGTCATGAATACTGGATCGCAGTTTGTGATGGAAGGAGTGAAGAACCTGGTATTGAAACAACAAGTAAGTACACTTGTTAGAAAACATACTGGTAATCTTTCAGTATAAGTTCACATGTTGACAGGTTGCTCAGCTAAAGCAACTTCTAGATATATTCAAATTATAACTATTAGGAATAAAATAAAACCAGGTCTCTTTTGTTGACATAATTAAAATTTTTCCGAGGTCATTGCTTTTTTTTATTTTTTTTTTATTTGCTCTTGGATTTTACTGACATTTTTGTTTTTCTTTGAAAGTGCCTTAATTGAGAAAAATAAATAAAACCTATTTAGGATAACAAACTGATACATAATTCATATTATTTAAGTTTTAGCATATTAAGAGAGTAGAATAATGAATCTAATAGCCTAAAGGCCTGTGTAAATTAGAATAAGTATAACATTTTAAGCCCTAGCTGGTTTGGCTCAGTGGATAGAGCATCAGCCTGTGGACTGAAGGGTCTTGGGTTCGATTCTGGTCAAGAGTACATGCCTGGGTTTCGGGCTCCATCCTCAGAGTGTGGGGCATGCAGGAGGCAACCAATCAATGATTTTCTCTCATCATTGATGTTTCTTTCTCTCTCTCCCTCTCCCTTCCTCTCTGAAATCAATAAAAATATATTTTTTTAAAAATTAAGTATAATTTATGTATTGGGATAATAAAACTCATTTGATTTCATACTTCATTTTGAAATCAAATGACAGTTTTACACATTTTTAAATACATCATATATTTATAAATACATCATATATTTCCTTTATCATTCTCTACACATGAAGTTTCCCTTCTTTATCTGTGACAGTGTGTGAATATTGTATGGGCACAAGTAGTAAATGATTCTTTTGACGTTGTCTGGTTGTAAAGACCGGACAAAAATATAAAGAATTGTCTATGGGCTTATGAACATTTGAACTATTCTGCTTGAAAGAAATTTTTCTAAGATGATTTAATGGCTTATTCACTGGTAGGCTTGTCTTTGTTACCTACTGAGCTATAAAATAAAAAGCAAAATTTGTATCTTTTTAAAAAATCTTATTTTTTTAAATATCATTGAAAGTTTTACTTATGTCCCCTTTTTTCCCTCAATGACCCCTTCTAGCCCACCTCCAACCCCGTCCCCTATTGTCTGTGTCCATGGGTTATGTATATGTGCATACAAGTTCTGTGGTTGATCTCTTTTTTCCCACCCATCCATCCCTGCCTTCCCTCTGAGATTCAACCGTCTGTTCCATGGAAGAATCTTTTATACTAAATAAAGATTTATTATGAGACATAGGTATAAATATTAAATTTTTCAATTATTTTCACTAACATAATAAAAGTAATATGATTTATGGCTTTATTATTACAAAATCTCTTCAGAATGTTTTCTCTGTTGTACAAATCAAATAGTACAATTCAGGGAACTGAAGAGTTATATGTAAATAAAGAAATGTATATGAAGTTAATTTTAGTAAAATCTTATAATTTATAATGTTCCTTTAATCCAGATTTTTAAAAAATTATTTCTCTCTGTTATGTTGCAAAGTACTCCATCATTTTCTATTAGAATTGCTTAGAAAAAAATTTCAACTATAGTTTTTTCTTTTGGATAAAGCATTTTTATAGATTTAAAATTTGTGCCATTATTGCTTAGAGAAAGTAACGGTTTAGACTTTTTCTTTCATGAACAAACTCAAATTTTACTTAAAACAAACTTAAAAGGACATTTTTTACTACTTTTTTTTTTCTCTTTAATCCTAAATAATAGAATTCAGGGAGCACATTTAGTCAGCTTGAGCACTTGGTGCTGTGTTTATATTAAAAAGTTCCTGGCCAACAAATATCAGATAATGAAATAGCTTTTAATTTTAAAAGGCTTTTACTTGCCATCAAGAGAAAGTAAAATAAAAAAATGCATATTTTTGTTTGCTGAAGGCAGTATTTTCCTTAGTGATGGTCCATTTTAGTAACACTAAAATGTTGTATTGACTAAAGAAAGTAAAACTCCTTGCAAAATAGTAATGTACTATATACAGATATTTAAATAATCAGACTTAATGTTGCCTTTGTTGTGTGAAGTCTCTAAGATTCAAAACTTTTTTCTAGAACTTCCTGTACAGCTCACAAAGGAAATATCAGTTCAAAGTAGGCAGAATACCATCCCAGTAGGAATGCACTTTGAATAGGTATAATAGTCACATAGTAAATTTTCTATACTCCATGTGTTATTATTTTCAAAATAATGATAAAAATCTTCAGACTGAAATGTAACAATAGTATTACTTATCCCAAAGGCATGTAAGCATGTCAAAAGGCATTCTTCTGCCAACAACATTTCATATTCAAGGGGAAATTTGTTCCATAAGAAGACATTGCAAAATGTCATTGAAAATTTGGAATTTATCCCAGGCAAAATAAAAATGGTCAGTAAAGTTTGTATATATTCATTTCCCCATTTTTTAAAGAGCAAAGTATCTTTTGGCATAGAATAATATACAGTAGAAATTAAAGAACTCTGGTAGGTCATTTAATCTCATACATCTTCACAAAGTTTAAGTTACTCTGTTTTTAAAGAAACTTAGAATTTGCAAAGAGGAAATTAAAAAAACACACAATAGGAATCTTATGTGATCAAAACAAAAGCTTTCCATTACTAATATTAAAAAGCAAACATCTAACAAAGTAAAGAAAGAAGCTCAAACATGTAAAATCTAGATACACCTAAACATTAAAAGGACCTTTTGATTTAGAATTATGTTTTTCTATGGAAACTTGAGTAGTGCCAAGCTATTTATGTCTATGAAACCATTCACAGAATACTTAATCTTAGAATGAGTTCAGTTGGAAGGTAAGCATACTTAACTGTAGAATGATTACGTTGTTTGATAATAGAGAACTTTTCTCATGAAAATACTAATCTCTTCCACAGAATCTACCTGTTACTCGCATTTTAGACAATCTCATGGAGATGAAGTCAAACCCTGTGAGTAGCATGTAACATTATACTTGTAAAATTCTTAAACATATCAAACTGACTATATGAAGGTGATAAAAGATGAATTTACTGTGACCTTAATTACAGCAGACTACATGAAGGGAAGAAAAGAGTCCATATTCTTTTTTGGCCGTTATTACATACTTGTAATTATCTTAGCAAATATGACTTTATTATAGGCAGTAAATGTCTAGAAGATATTCCAAACAGTAATCGTACTATCTAATAAAAGAGTATTATGCAAATTGACCATACCTCTGTTGCAACCACAAGCCACGTCTACCAGCCAATCAGAAGCGAGTATGCAAACTAACCCAGCCAAGGTAGCTGCAACCACAGACGGAGCAGGAGGCTTGGGTTTCCCCAACAATGGAGGAAGCCAAGCTTCCCGCATACCCTGGCCGGCCGTGTACTCTACTAAAGGCTACAAAGTTTCAATTATAGATAATAAATAAATCCCAAGAAAAATGGTGACAGCCATGGAGCAAGCAGTAGGTTTTTGTTTCCCCGGCAATGGCCTGCCCTAGCCTCCACTCAAGGCTAAAAAGTTTCAATTGTAGAAGATAAATAAATCCCAGATACCAGGGCTTCCACTTGGGTCACTGGGGTGTGTGGCTGGCCTGCAAACACCACAGGCCCCTCACCCAGGCCACCCCACGTCCCAAAGGAACCCCACCTTTATCCGGGACACCCTTCAGGGCAAACCAGCCAGCCCCCACCCTTGCACCAGGCCTCTATCCTATCTAATAAAAGAGTAATATACAAATTGACCATCATTCCAACACACAAGATGGCTGCCCCTATGTGGTCAAAGATCCTGTCCCCATGTGGACACAAGATGGCCAGCCGGGGGGTGGGGGGTGGGGGGGACCAGGTCTGCAAGGGAGGGCAGTTGTTGGGCAATCAGACCAGCAGTGGAGCACAATTGGGAGGGGTCAGGCCTGTAAGGGAGGGCAGTTGGGGGCAATCTAACCTGCAGGGGAGGGCAGTTAGGGGTAATCCGGCCAGCAGAAGAGAAAAGTTGGGGGCAATCAGGTCTGTAGGGAAGGGCAGTTGTGGGGGACCCAGGCCTGTAGGGGAGAGCAGTTAGGGGCAGTTGGACTGGCAGGGGAGCAGTTAGGCATCAATCAGGCTGTCAAGGGAATAGTTAGGGGGTGATTAGGATGGCAGGCAGAAGCAGTTAGGGGCAATTGGGAAGGCAGCCAGGTGAGCAGTTGGGAGCCAGCAGTCCTGGATTGTGAGAGGGATGTCTGACCGCCTGTTTAGACCCAATCAGTCAGACATCACTCAAGGGGTCCCAGATTGGAGAGAGTGGAGGCTGGGCTGAGGGACCCACCCCCGACTCCCCTGTGCACAAATTTTGTGCACTGGGCCTCTAGTAAAGAGTAAAAGTATAAATAAATGTGAAATTTTAGACTGATACCAAATCTACAAGGCGACAAGGAAGTTTATTGTATTTTATTACTATCCCTATCTTGAAGCTGAGATGATGAATAATGACAGTGATAATGGTAATAATTGATATTCATTACACACTTAAGTGTCTAATAAGAATTAAATGAGATAATATGTAAAAATGTTTTGAATGGTTCCTGGTTTCTCTTTTGTTTGCAGATTAGTTGATTTAGAGACATTGAAAAGATCAGCACCAAGTTAGACCTAGCTAGTAATCTGGAATGTATCTTATCTTAAAGGCTTTAAAATGCTATAAGCTAATTCTAGGTGCATTCTTATCACTTACATTTGTTCATTGAGTGTTCTCTTTTTATTTGTCTTAATTGAATAAACGGGAAGAAAAGGATTAAGGCTGTATCAGATAGGTTGGATATTGCCTTGTAAATCTAGCCAGTAATGGTTTCCTGGATCAGAGTATTAGTGGATCTGACACTGTATTTGGTTCACTGAGAGTTCTATGATTGATTAGCACTGAGTACCAGACCTGATAGTGGCAACACGTTAGTAGTTTGTCATCAATCAAGTTTGGATAGTGCCATCCATACTATAGAAAAGAATGAGTTCCTTGGGCTGGTTGGGCCATGGAAGGAGAGAGGGAGGCAGAGATTAGTGATTACATCATAAGCAGTAAAGCAGTCCTTTCCAACTCCTTTAATATTAAGACGCTAGTTTCCAATACAGAGGAGGTTCACAACCCCCAATCCACCACTTCTGAAATCCAAAATGTTCTGAAAACTTAAGTGATTTTATAGAACTCATTTGGTGACAAACCTAACCTTAATTCAAGTTGAGGCTCTATAGTTTTTAGTTATCCTCCTTTATATTGATATTCATATATTTAGCTGCAGAAATGTTAATGTGGTAGATGATGGGGTGCTATCCACTGGGAGTGTAGCCATGTACAGTTTATACATGATGTTATCTAAAAAAATTTTCAAATTCAAAATTCTAATATACATATAACTCCAAATGTTTCAAATAAAAGATTGTGAACCTGTATCAGGTATTCTGTACATTCAATAAAATCGTAGACATATAGCCTTAGCCGGTTTGGTTCAGTGGGTGGAGCATGAGCCTGAGGACTGAAGAGTCCCAGATTCGATTCCTGTTCAGGGTACATGCCCGGGTTGTGAACTCAATCCCCAGTGTGGGGCATGCAGGAGGCAACCAACCAATGGTTCTCTCTCATCATTGATGTTTCTATCTCTCCCTCTCCCTTCCTCTCTGAAATCAATAAAAATGTATATATATATTTTTTAAATATATATATTTTATTGATATTTTACAGAGAGGAAGGGAGAGAGATAGAGAGCTAGAAACGTCAATGGGAGAGAAACATCGACCAGCTGCCTCTTGCACACCCCCTACCGGGGATGTGCCCGCAACCAATGTACATGCCCCTGACCGGAATCGAACCCGGGACCTTTCAGTCCGCAGACTGACGCTCTACCACTGAGCCAAACCGGTTTCGGCAAAAATGTATATTTTTTAAAAATCATGGACATATAAAGATAATAAAATAAAAATACATCGCTTGTAAGCCTGATACATTTTCAAGAAGCAGTATAGCATAATGGTTAAGAGTGTGGGCATTAAAACTAGATTACCTGGGCTCAGATCTTGGAGTTAACATAAATGCTAATTATGTGACGTTAGCAAAGTTATAAACTCTATTCCAGCTTGCTCACCTGAAAAATAGGAATAACAATTACTACCTCATTGATATTATCAGGATTAAGTTATTTTATTGAAAGCAGTAGAATAATGCTTAACACATAGTAAGTGCTTGGTAAACAGTGGTAGTGGTTACGTGTTCTATCAGATTAATAGGTTCATTAAAGTAAATTAAGCCAAACTGTATCTTTCTGAAGACAAATTCCATAGTCATGGTAAAATTCTATTTTTTTAATAGGAAACTGATGACTTCAGATATTTTGATCCCAAAATGCTACGGGGCAATGACAGGTAAGCAGCTCTTGGTGTTTGTTGTAGGTTTCCCCACCCCTGCCAAGAATGGAAGTAACATAATTATTTTTGTTATAAATTAGTAATTGCTTAATATTAAAAATTTAAACTGCATAGAAAACTGGTAAGTAAACCCAGAGATAATCGCTGGTAATTATACTTAAAATGTTTTTGTGCTTTTCCTTTCAAGATATACACATACAAAAGTACCTTTGGGTGTTTTTTGTTTTGTTTTTAGTGAAATGATGGTGGAATAACAAGCTGTTGCGGGGAGGGAGGATCTTGGATAACATGTATGTTTTTAAATAAATACTCTTTATTGGACCAAATGAAAAAATGTGTCTTTATGTTAGATACCAGTTGGGTTCTTTTTTGGAGGGTAAGGGGGAAGGGGTGTTTTGTTGTTGTTAATCCTCGATATTTTTTTCCATTGATTTCTAGAGTGGAAGGGGAGAGGGGGAGAAAGAGAGACATCCATTAATGTGAGAGAGACACATTGATTGGTTGCCCCCTGTATTTGCCCCAACCAGAGCCAGGGACCGAACCTGCAACCCAAGTACATACCTTGACCAGGAATCAAATCCAAGACTCTTGAGTGCTCGGGCTGATGCTCTAGCCACTGAGTAACACTGGCCAGGGCAGATACCAGTTGTTTTGTTGTTTTTATTTTTTACTTAACTGGTCCATGTTATCTAAGTCACTATGGATTGCTGTAAAGACTTCTTTTTGACAATGAAAAGTTCTACAGAATCAGAAATACTCCCAAAGTTGCAAATAAGCTGCTGATAGCTACAGCTGGAAGAAGGAATTGACAAAGGATAAGTTATAGAAGAGAGAGATGAAGAGTGACAGCTAATGGGTATAGGGGCTTCTTTTGGGGATGATAAAAATAATTCTGAAGTAGACACTGGTATTGGTTTTACAACTCTGTAAATATACTAAAAACCACTGAGGGCACACTTTAGAACGGTGGATTTTACAATTCTTTTCCTATCTCAGTATTTTCCGGACTACATTTTTTTCCTTGCATTTTCATATACTAACAAGTAAATAACATTTTTCTTGGGAACTTACTGAGGCACTCTTTCATCTGACTTGTATGTTAAGTATGATAATGAGGAGGAATACTGGCATTGATAAGACGGGAGCTCAGGCTTTCCTTCCTCTCCGAATTATCTCAACACAACTGGATCTGGGTGATTAGTAACTAGTAATGCTGTGCTACTTAAATCTTATCTCTCCTCATTCCACTTCTACTCTTAGAGCAACTAAAGCAGTGGTTGCCCAGGTCCGAAAGGTTGGTGACCACTGACTTAAGGAAACCTTTGGATCAGTGGTCACCAATTGGTGGTCCGCAGGACACTGGTGGTCCGTGAGGTCCAAAAGCTTGGCAACCGCTTGAACTTAAAGCACTCTAGAAGGAAGTTCAATACTGAGGAGGTGTTTCAATTAGGTGGGCTCTGGTCTCTGTAGAATATTCCAGTAAACCACAGAAATTACAAGATGATAGGACTGTGGAATCAGCCTCTGAATAACTAAAGGAAGTTACAATAGTTCTCTCCTGGTTGGGATTTTCAAAAATTGCTTCTGAGGAAAAACTGAGTTGTCTTTGTGCAGCCTATTTTAGCATCCAAAACAATATACATCTGATTCACAAGAGCTTTGAAAACGTCTTCATAAAAAGACCTCTTGGACACTAAAAAAGTATTTTTAAACTATATTATAAATATAGTAGTATAAATAAATATGTAATTTGTATGTAATACTAATATATAAATATATAGAGATATATGTAAGCTACAGTAAAATACAGATCCTACTCCCCTCTTTCTTTCCTAAATTGTTATCCTTCTGTTTACCTGCTTTTTCACAAATGTAGATATCCATACTGTAATATTATGTTGAATATGATAAAAATTTTATATAATTTATCCCTAAACTATATACTTAATCAACTCATCTTAAACCCAGATTTCCACTCTTTTTGAGAGCTGCTGCTCAGTCTTCTCCTATAATTTTATTTTAAAGTCCATAGGTTGCCCCATTTCCTTTTAGACACTGAGACATGTACCTCTTCTGTATTCTTCCTTTGCATCCCAATTCATTACCAGGCTACACAAAACTAAAGGACCCACCCTCCAAGACAGTGAAGGAGGAAGAATTGTAAATATATATCTAATTATATGTGTGTCCCATGCCTATTTTTCTCCATCAGAAAAGCCGTGGGTGAAATTTTCAGTATGGTTTTTCTTTGTTACAGCTCAGTTCCGAGGAACAAAAATCCATTCCAAGAGGTACGTCTCATATAAAAATAATCTGTTCCTAAAAAGAAAAGATGGAAAGATTACCAAGCAGTCAAAAACATCTTTATCCTAAACATGGTTTATTATGATGACTACTAGTGGCCCAGTGCACAAAATTCATGCTCTGAGGGAAGGGGTTCCCTCAGCCCCGCCTGCCCCTCTCCAACTGGGGACATCTCTCTCACAATCTTGGACCACTGGCTCCTAACCACTTACCTGCCTGGCTGCCTGCCTGATCGTCCCTAACTGCCTCCTCTGCTGGCCTGACCTTGCCCCTAACTGTTCTCCCCTGCCAGCCTGATCACCCCTAACTGCCTCTGCCTGCCTGATCACCCCTTATGGCCCTTCCCTGCCAGCCTGATTGTTCCTAATTGCCTTCTCCTGCTGGCCTGATCTTGCCCCTAACTGCTCTCCCCTGCCGGCCTGATCACTCCTAACTGCCTCTGCCTGTCAATCATCCCTTACTGCCCTCCCCTGCCAGCCTGATCTCACCCCCAACTGCCCTTGCCTGCCGGCCTGATTGCCCTTAACCCCCTGCCATTCTGATCTCACTCCCAACTGCCCTCCACTGCTGGCCCGATTATCCCTAACTGCCTCTGCCTCAGCCCCCACCACCATGGCTTTGTCTGGAAGGAAGTCCGAAGTCCAGAAGATGGCTGGTCAACCTGGTCCAATTAGCATATTACCCTTTTATTAGTATAGATAAATTATATAGGGTAGGATTGCTTAAATGGTTGGGGTGGGGGAAGCCTTTTTCATCAGGAAGAGATGCTTTTGGCAGACAAAAATACATAATCCCTATACCTGGAATGATAGCCAGCCATATGCACTGTACTGCCAAACCGGTCATTAAAAAATTTAACTGCTTTCTTACACCTTATACCAAACAGCTGTTGCCCTTAAAACCCCTCCTTAGCCACCACCTTAGGTTCTGCCTTCGCAGTTCACCCAGATTAGGTCCTCATTGGTCAGTTTCTATGCCAGTCAGCATCAAAAGCTCCGCTTCTTAGGCAGCCATTGGCTCCTTACAGTTCGACCGAGGTTTGGTTCTGATTGGTCTGTTTCTATACCAGTCAGTGGCTCCAGGCCTAATCAGAGAGGTCAGCAGTTCAGCCCACTTGCCAGTCCCCTGCCCACCTGAGCCAGCTGCACGCACAGCCTGGCATTCGGTAGTCCCTTTGGTCGTTGTGGACGTTATGGACCCTGGCTCATTATATATATAGCAATCTTGATAAATCCAATTCTGTGCACAAGATTCTTTAAAAATATATATTCTTAGCAACTATATTTTTCTGATTTATAAAGCTGCTTTAAACACAGAATCATTTAAGCTTAAAATATCTGACATGAAATTAAGTAATTCTCAGAAAAAGAAGTCTTTAAGAAAGTTTTATATGTTTGGAACTTCTAAAATTAGATTCTAAACTTTTGTGACTATGCTTTCATTTGAAAAACAAAGAAGATTCTTAAAAGTACAATAAAGAACATATGGGGTTGGGCAAAAGTAGGTTTACAGTTTCAGTACACAGAAACAGTTTATTCTTGTATTGTTATTAATTAGTTATTGCATTGTTTTTTATATGGACACCTGTGAACCTTTTACCCCACCCTGTATATTGGGAATTATATAATTGCTAAGTTTTTTGTTCTTTCTACCTACAGTAAATAAGCTAAAATTCAAAAATGCCTTTGGAGAAAGCCCTTTGGATTTCCTTGCTATTGCTTATGTGAAGAATGAGGTTTATTTTCCTCTAAATTTTTTCTGAAAATCTATCTCATTTACTTCTCAATAGACCTTAGAAATTTGTAAATATATAAACTTTTTAGAAACAAATTTCTTTATAAGTGAAGTAACATCAGGCATGCAGGATATGACTTTTGCTAGCTAATTTTTCTTTTACCTATGTTGTGGAGTATGTTCCCACCTAAAAACTTTCTGCTTGAAAACTTAAAATACTGTTTTAAAGTAGTATTTTAACTATTTCTTTTAACTTACTTATTTTTCTGTTTGCATTTTTAGGCAATTGTTTTTGTGGTTGGAGGAGGCAACTACATTGAATATCAAAATCTTATTGACTACATAAAGGTACATGTTGACCTTTTTATTCTTTTACGAGAGGCCCGAGGCATGAAAATTCATACACTGGAGGAGGGGTCCCTCAGCCCAGCCTGCCCCCTTTCACAGTCCGGGAGCCCTCAGGGGCGGGAGGCAGCCTGGCATCCAGGGGAAGGCGACACCCCCATCACAAGCCTCGGATGGCCCTGGGTGCTGGGCAGCTGACATCTGAGGCTCGCCTGCACCTCGGGCCGGCCCTGGGCAGCTGGGGGGCTGAGGATGGGTCCAGCCACACCATGTGTCTGCTGCCCCTCCTGACTGGGCTGAAAGGACTGGGGGACTCCAGTTGAGCTGAAGGGACTGAGAGCCGCTATCTTATGGCTATGGGCACTGCCAGCTTTGTGATGTTGTGACCGTAAATTTGCATATCGCTTCTTATTAGCTAGGGTCATTTAACTAGAGGCCTGGTACACAAAATTTGTGCACAAGGGACGTTGTCCTTCAGTCCGGCCTGTCTGGAAGCCCTTGGAGGATGTCCAACTGCCGGGTTAGGCCCAATCCCACAGTAATTGGGCCTAAACCAGCAGTCGGACATCCTTCTCACAATCCGGGACTGCTGGCTCCTAACCACTTGCTTGCCTACCTGCCTGCCTGATTGCCCCTAACCATTCCCCTGCCAGCCCAATTGCCCCCAACTGCCCTCCCCTGCCAGCCATCTTGTGACGTCATGGGGTCACACGATGCCACCTAGGCTTTTATTATATAGGATGTTTATAAGAGTTGTTCTGTCTTTATTTTTTTATTTTTAAAAAAATATATTTTATTGATTTTTTACAAAGAGGAAGAGAGAGGGATAGAGAGTTAGAAACATCGATGAGAGAGAATCATCGATCAGCTGCCTCTTGCACACCCCCTACTGGGCATGTGGTCGCAACCAAGGTACATGCCCTTGACTGGAATCGAACCTGGAACCCTTCAGTCCACAGGCCGACGCTCTATCCACTGAGCCAAACCGGTTTTGGCAGTTGATCTGTCTTTAGAATGCTAACATTCTCTATCTGATTCTTACATAAACCTCTTTTCTAGAGGATTTAAAAATCCTTCATACAGCCGAAACCGGTTTGGCTCAGTGGTAGAGAGTCGGCCTGCGGACTGAAAGGCCCCGGGTTCGATTCAGGTCAAGGGCATGTACATTGGTTGCAGGGCACATCCCCAGTAGGGGGTGTGCAAGAGGCAGCTGGTCGATATTTCTCTCTCATTGACGTTTCTAGCTCTCTATCTCTCTCCCTTCCTCTCTGTAAAATATCAATAAAATATTTTTTTAAATCCTTCATACAAGATAGGATTTTTTTATTCCTATAACATTCATTTATAGACTAAAATTTTACTTGAGGTGGAAAATATTTCATCTTTTTGATATAGTGTATTTTGCAGCTACCTATCTTAGTTTGACTTTGCATGCTTAGAGTCTTCAGGTAACCCCTCTCCCAAAGAGTCTCCCATAGTGAAATGATTTATCAAACACATTTACCTGAATCATAAGCACTTTTCTCCTATCCCATTGACTTCAGTCAGCAACATACTTCTCACAAATTTAGAATGCTGCTTTTTCAGCATACAAGAGCTTTAAAGGTAGCAAATTGGCAGTGGAGTGCTCTTCAGAGCTGACAGCAGCAGGGAGTGATGAACAACTAAGCAGAAGGAGAATATGGAGGAAAGGGTGGGACTTGAAAAGCTAAATATACTAATAAATGCAGGAGTGATGGAATCAGTGATTATCAGAATGACGTCTTAGAATCTTCATTTATTTACTTAACATTAAAGAATGATCATTCCTTATGTCCTATGTTATGTAAGGTTTTAATAAAGATATTTTGGTACAACAGAGGGGTGGGGGGGGGGAATGCCGATGCCATAAATCTTCAAACTCCCAGCACAACTGCTGGGCTTCTATGTCACTTGCACAGGACATATTTCATCTTCACAGTGTAAACCCTCAAGATCTGTGTAAGATCCTCTGGTCTCAGGGACATCATCTTATACAAGGAGGGGTCTTTTATAGCATCTGTGGCCATAGAGCCAGAATAAAAAATGGGAACCAAGAGCACATAACATAAACCATGTGCAAACTGACACTTTTTATAAACAGTGGTGACAAGCTAGTGCTAGTTGTCTCCTGGTCTATCCATGGCCTTAGGACCTGTATTAATCACAAGATGGTCTATTTCATTCAGGTTTGACCAAAGGTCAACCACAGGACTGATTCTAAGTGTTCCCAAGGATAAACACAGGGTTGCCACAGACCTAAGTGCCCATCAATGGGTGAATGGATAAGGAAACTTGGTCAGTCCTCAATAAACTGTACTAACTAGTGATTTATTTGGTCTTGTGCTAGTATACAGGGTAGACCAGCAGGCAACTTGCACTAGCTGGTCAATACTGTTTAACAGAAAATGTAAAGATTAATAGTTGGCCCTTAGTTTCTGTCATATATTCTTGTTTCTGCTATTGAACCTGCTCGTGGTTTTGGCTATGTGGTCAGAGAGGTATAAAAGACCCCTCCTTGAGCTCCCCTGCGACCAAGCAATCTTCACTGTATCTTGGTGGTTCACAATTAAAAATGAATTGTGCTACTGAGATGGAATCCTAGGAGCTGTGCCTAGAAGTTATGGACCTCTGTAATGTTTCCCTTGCCTTCTTTGTGTGTGTGTGTGTGTGTGTGTGTGTGTGTGTGTGTGTGTGTGTATACTAGAGGCCCGGTGCACGAAATTCATCAATGGGGTGGGGGTTGTCCCTCAGCCCAGCCAGCATCCTCTCCAATCTGGGATCCCTCTCACAATCCAGGACTGCTGGCTTCCAACTGCTCGCCTGCTTGCCTTCCCGATTGCCCCTAACTGCTCTGCCTGCCAGTCATATCACCCCTTAACCACTCCCTTCCCAGCCTAATTGATGCCTAATAGCTCCCCTGCCAGCCTGTTTGCCCCTAACTGCCCTCCCCTACAGGCTTGATCTCCCCCAACTGCCCTCCCCTGCTGGCCTGATCGCCCACAACTGCCTTCCCTTGTAGGCCTGGTCCCTCCCAACTGCCCTTCCCTGCTGCCCATCTTGTGGTGACCATCTTGTGTTCACATAGGGGCAGGATCTTTGACCACATGGGGCAGTCATCTTGTGTGTTGGAGTGATGGTCAATTTGCATATTACTCTTTTATTAAATAGGATGTTTTTTTCTTTTTAAAAAAATATATATTTTATTGATATTTTACAGAGAGGAAGGGAGAGAGATTGAGAGCTAGAAACGTTGATGAGAGAGAAACATCGACCAGCTGCCTCTTGCACACCCCCCATCGGGGATGTGCCCGCAACCAACATACATGCCCTTGACCAGAATCGAACCCAGGACCTTTTAGCCCGCATACCGACGCTCTACCACTGAGCCAAACCGTTTTTCAGCAATAGGATATATTGATTTCAGAGAGTAAGGGAGAGGAAAAGGAAGATAGAAACATCAGTGATGAGAGAAAATCACTGATTGGCTGTCTCCTACATGCCCCACATTGGGGACCGAGCCCACAGTCCAGCATGTGCCATGACAGGGAATGGAACTGTGACCTCCTGGTTCATAGGTCAACACTCAACCACTGAGCCACATTGGGCTGCTTTCTTTATCTTTATATGCTATGATCTCTACCTCTGTTAATGTTTCATGTAAGTATATCTTGTGAAGCCTCAAAATCCAAATTTTATGACCCTGTGTAATTGTTGCACCTACCGTCTCATTCTTAAAAAATTGAGTGAGGTGTAACTGATGTTTTATTTGTTCTCAGAGATGGCCAGCTGTATGAGATTTATTCAGCCAACAATGTTTATTCAGCCTATATGTCACAGCAAAATGTCCTTCTCTTGGATTACAAAGCCATAATTCTTTTGTTCCTTGGTGAATTATATTTGCCTTGTTATGGAATAAACTTTTTACATTGCAAAAGAAATATTATGAATTTACCTTCAAGTTCACAATACATATAATAATTTTAGTATTAAGAACTTAACAAAATTTTTAGTAAAAAAGTTTTGACTACTGTCATTGGATTCCAAATTTCTGTCAAAATTAGGAATGGAAAGTCATTGTTACCAAATGGAATGGGATGTATTAACATGTAAATACTGTATTGCACAAATGAGACTAAAATGACAGTCCATGCTAACTGCACCATCTCCCACTTTCCACATAAAGAAAGTCCGAGAATGTTTTCTTCAAGTAATACAGATCCTTCATTACAAGAGTGTTGGCCTAAGATTTTTTTATATATATATATTTTATTGATATTTTACAGAGAGGAAGGGAGAGAGATAGAGAGCCAGAAACATCGATGAGAGAAACATCGACCAGCTGCCTCCTGCACACCCCCTACCGGGGATGTGCCTGCAACCAGTGTACATTCCCCTGACCAGAATCGAACCCGGGACCCTTCAGTCTGCAGACCGACGCTCTACCACTGAGCCAAACTGGTTTTGGCTGGCCTAAGATTTTACAGATAGTTATGAAATGTGGCAGTTATGAGATCCCTTCTATTTCCATATTTAAAAAAATACTGTGCCACTTCACCACTTTTTTCTGTGCAATTTTGTGTTAAAATTCAACACCTCCCCTCCCCTCCAAAAAAAATATCTTTACGAATAACAAAAAGGTTTATTAGCTTTAATCCCTCTTCTTGAGAATACTTGTTACTTACTTGATTCTGATTTTTACAGGGGAAACCAGGCAAACACATTCTGTATGGCTGCAGTGAACTTTTTAATGCTACACAGTTTGTAAAACAGGTAAATTTACCTTTTTAGTTTGTTTCTATTAACATACCCTAAGTTGCTGTTGGTATTTTTCAAAAAAGAACAAGAGAATCATTATATTCATCTGAACCAGCTGAATACAGCTATAATAAAATGTAAGGTTTTAACATGGACAACTATACAAAAAACTCTGATAATTACATTATTTTCAGTATCCCAAATCTGTAAAGAGATAAATTAGGAAAATTTTAATTCAACATTTCCTTACATACTGTCTACATTTCTGATTTTGCAAAACATATCACAAATTGGGCTAAGTAATAAAGTACTTAGTAACTTTCTTGGGCTGATTCTTACCAAATGTGCTCAGGTGATACAGTGGAATTACATTCACTATGAAAGTTAATGACACCAGTAGCTGAGGTGCACAAGATCTATACGTTGTAGTATTGTTCCCCTAGTGTTCTCAGTAATTATATTAACTTTATGGCTTTTGTAAGCAGGAACTACCTGAATTGCTCAGTAGACTGACCAGTCATGTTCACTCACCTTTGCCATGACTACCACAAAAATAACTATATTCTTTACTCATTTTTAGTATCTGTTCCTTTTCTAGCACAACTTTTCTTACCCCAATATATAGTTCTTATATTTTTAACCTCAATATAGTGGCCCATTGGTGTTGTGAGAATTTCAAATACAGAAAAATTGGAGAATTTGCAGTGAGCATATGTACACTCCCCATTAACATTTTACTGTACTTTCTTTAAAAGATACCTACCCCTCTATCCATTGTTCATTCATCACCCCCAACTTACTGTATTAATTTTAAAGTAAATTATAGATATCAATATACTTCCTCTTAGTACATCGTCTCAATACTATTACTTAGAGTTCATTATTTGCTTAGGGTGTTGTTGTTTTTAAGCCTTTGGAGGTAAAACTTACAGCAATGAAATACACAGATCTTAAGTGTACATCCCTGGGTTGTGTCAGATATGTTCACCTGAGTAACTCAAACCCCCAACAAGATACAGAATCATCACACCACAAAGGTTCTTCATGGCCACTTCCAGGCAATTCTAGCCCCTCGTCAACCCCTGCCCAACACTGGATTGATGTTTTTCTATTGCTGATTAGTTTTGCCTATTCTAGAACATCATGTAAACAGAATCTTTTTGTTTGATTAGGTTAACTAGAGAATCCTCAAATTTGTTAATATTTTCTAATGAACAAGATGTTGTTTATGCTAATTTTCTGTTAGTTTTGTAGTCATTGATTTCAAGGCTTTTATTATTTTATTTTGATTACTTTGAGTTTACTTTATCCTTTTCTGAAGTTGGAATATTAAGTTAACAACTTTAGTTTTTCTTTTCTAAAATAAGCATTTAAAAAAAAACTATAAAATTGAAACTTTTGCCAAACACAGCTTTAGCTGTTTTCCACAAATGGTGATATATCTTCATTATCATATTTGAAATATTTTTAATTTACCGGGTAGATTATTCTTTAGCCCATGTATAATGTAGGGATCTATTGTTGTTTTCAAGTGTTTGTAGGTTTTCTAGATATATTATTCTTATTGAATTCTAATTTTATTCCCTTGTGGTTAGAGAACATAAATTCTTTTTATGGCCCAACATATGGTCTATTTTGCTAGGCGCTTCATATGCACTTAATTAGGACATGCATTATGCAGAAATTGAGGGAAGGGATTTATAAATAGCAACTTGGTCAAGGTAGTTGAAGGCATTACTTAGATTTCCTGTGTCCTTATTTTTTTTTTTTTTTGGTCTATTTCTATTAGGTATGAAAAGACTTATATTAAAATCAACTGTAATTATAGAATTATCTCTTTCAATTTCTGCTTTTTACACTTTTAACTCTGTTATTAATAAACACACATATATGATTGTTGTATTTCCTAATAGCTCTTTTTGTTATTATGTAATACAAGAGGCCTGGTGCATGAAATTTGTGCACGGGGCCGGGGTGGGTGGTGTCCCTCAGCCAAGCCTGCACCCTCTCCAATCTGGGACCCCTTGAGGGATGTCTGACTCCCCATTTAGGCCCGATCCCAGTAGGATCGGGCCTAAACAGGCAGTCTGACAGCCCTCTCACAATCCAGGACTGCTAGCTCCCAACTGCTCACCTGCCTGCCTTCCTGATTGCTCCTAACCACTTTTGCTTACCAGCCTGGTCACCCCCTAATCACTCCTCTGCCAGCCAGCCCAATTTCCCCTAACTGCCCGTCCCTGCTGGCCCAATTGCCCCCAACTGCCCTTCCCTGTAGGCCTGGTCACCCCCAACTCCCCTCCTCTGCCAGCCTGGTCACCCCTAACTGCCTTCCCCTGCAGGCTTGATCGCCCCCAACTGCCCTCCCCTGCTGGCCATCTTGTGTCCACATGGGGGCAACCATCGTGTGTTGGAGTGATGGTCAATTTGCATATTACTCTTTTATTAGATAGGATTCTTCTACACATCTGATAATATTTTGTCTTGAAGTCTACTTTATCTGGTATTAACATAGCCACTCTAGCCTCCTCACACTTATGATTTACATATTACAACTTTTCCATCTGTTTACTTTCAACTTACGTATCTTATAGGTACCATATAATTGAATCTTTTGGCTTTTTACAACCATTTTGACAATCTGCCTTTTTTTATAAATATTTTTTAAAATATATTTTTATTGATTTCAGAAAGGAGGGGAGACAGAGAGATAGAAACAGCAATGATAAGAAAGAATCATTGGTTGGCTGCCTCCTCTACATCCCCCACTGGGGATCGAGCCTGCAATCCGGGCATGTGCTCTGGGAAGTGAACCATGACCTCAAACCCTGAGCCACACCAGCTGGGCAATAATCTCTGACTTTTAATTGGAGTCTGTTGCTATCTAATCAATTATTTATATCATTGGATTTAGGGCTACCATACTGTTTGCTTTCTACTAGTCTTCTATTTGGTGTTCATCTGTTCCTCCTTCCCTGCCTTACTTTGAATTATTTGAACACTTTTTAGAATTCTATTTTAATTCACCCACAGATTTTTTTTTTTAGCTATATCTCCACATTTAGTGGTTTCTGTGGAGATCATTATATATATATATGTGTGTGTGTATATATATATATATATATATATATATATATATATATCTTTCACTGTTCATAGATTAAATATTGTGCTATTTATATTAAATGCAGAAATCTTGCAACCATATAGGCTTGTTTCCTCAATATTTATGCTGTGATTGTCATATAATTTGTAATATGATTTCCATTGCTCTTCATCCCTTAGAATAATTCTATCTGTTGACTGAAAAACTTTTTCTTTCACTCACTGTAGCTCAGGTATGCTGGCAGTGAATTCTCTTAATTTTCTTTTATATGAAAATGTCCTTAACTCACCTTCAATTAAATTATTGTTGAATATAGAATTCTGAATTGACAGTTTTTCAACACTTTAAAGATCATTTCATAATCTTCTGCCTTCCGTTTCTGATGGGAAGTCAGCAGGCATTCAGATGGATATAACTTTATATGTAATATATAATTTTTCTCTGCCTTTCAATATTTTTTTATTATCTTTGGTTTTTAGCAATTTAGTTATGGTTTTTTGTCTATTATATTTCAGGATCACTGAATTTTTTAAAACTGTATATTTATACAATCACAAAATTGGGGGATTTTCAGCTTTTGTTTCTTCAAATATTTTTATACCCAATTCTCTTTCTCCTCTCCTTTTGGGGCTCCATCTACCTATATGTTCAACGTTTTATACTGTCTCACAGATCCCTGAGAACTCTGTTCATTAGAGTGTACAGTTTTAAGTTTCTCTGTCCTCAGCTTCACTAAGTCTATTTACCCTGTTATCCCCATTCTACTGTTGAATAATATATTTACCAGTTCTAGAATTTTTACTTTTTTTATATAGTTTGTATTTCTCTGCTAAGATTTCTTATCTTGCCGAACCGGTTTGGCTCAGTGGTAGAGCGTCGGTCTGCGGGCTGAGAGGTCCCGGGTTCGATTCCGGTCAAGGGCATGTACATTGGTTACGGGCACATCCCTGGTGGGGGGTGTGCAAGAAGCGACTGGTCAATGTTTCTCTCTCATTGACGTTTCTAACTCTATCTCTCTCCCTTCCTCTCTATAAAATATCAATAAAATATATTTTTTTAAAGATTTCTTATCTTATCATTGTTAGCATATTTGTCATAATTTTATTAAGGAAAGTTGTCGTAGCTGCTTTTAAAACCCGGATTATCTTGCTGTCAGTCTCCACTGTCTTTCCTCCTAGAGAACGGATCATATTTTCCTGTTTCTTCATATATTGAATTTTTACATTGTATCTTTAATATTGTTCTTTTATTTTGGAAACTGAATTCTGTTTCTCTAAAGAGTGTTGACTTGTGGTTTTAGCAGGTGATTACCTAGGTTAGACTCAGATTTCAGACTCTGTCTCTGGGACAGTTCTTAGCCTCTCATTCACAAGTGGTTCAAGGTGTTACCATAGATTTAGGAAAAGTCTATACACAGAGTGTATCACACTGGCTCTCGCCTTTCCAGGATTTCTCCCTCACTTTCCAGTGACTTGCATTGCCCCAACCTCCTCTAGTCCTTCAGGCATTTTCTCTATCGGAATTTTAGCTGCCAGTATGGCGCCAGCTGTGCCCTCCGGGAGGCTGGGAATCGCTGAAGCGGGGACTCAGCCAGTGCTGTTCCCCCCTTTCGGGTGTTCTCCATGCCTTCAGGTAGTTGGTTTTTTATTTTGCTTAAAGTTTATAGTTGCTCTCTCTGAGAGAATTCATCCAATAAGAGATAACCCGGCTTTTCTAAATTGAAAGCCTTGTCCTTTTAACAACCTCCTAGAAATAAAATTAATTAAAATAAGTGGAGAAGTGATCTGTCAGCAGTGAAGTCCCACAAGACGTTTTTTCTTTGCATTTTCATGTTGAGTTAAATATTAATTTTATCATTCTTAGGGTTTATAAATTTCATTGGTTGAATTTGCACCTATGTTTTCCACATTTTTTGCCATGACAGTGTTTTTTGCTATTTAGCTTTAAAATACCTACAAATCTTAAACATTTGAGTTAGTGCTGAAAATGTATTATTATTCTAGAAATGCAATACATGCAAATGTCCATTTTTAAGGTGTTTAAAAATATTTGAATGCATGTATCTTTTGTGATTAATAAAAAGCTGTATTTATGTTGTAGCTGTCACAACTTGGACAGAAATAGCACAGAAGAACCCTAATATGAGACTCGACTTGGACTTGGACAAATGTAAAAAGAAAAGTCAAAAGGGCCAGATGTTTTCTTCTCTATATAAGTGTCCTAACAGTGAAACTTAGAATTATTTGTTAATTTTTAAGGAAATTCTATACTTAATATAATGTGTACTGATTAAAAGAATAAAGCATTTCAGAAATAAAATTTTAACATTGTACATTCTCTCTCCTGTTATGTTTCCCAAATGAGAAAGTGCTTGGAAGGAAAGAAACCTCTGTCTGAATATAATGTTGAAATATTGATATAATAACAAATACGTTATTGAAACTAGTAGAAGTTTAAGAATATAATTTACAAATTTTACTTCATCGGTTCATGACTCTCCTACTTGTATGCATTTTTATTATGAAATCACTGTCCTGTGATTTTTGGTTTCCCATGTGGCCCCTAGATTTTAAGTGGAGATTTTAAAACCACTTTAATGTCTCTTCTCCCTCTAGCACACCTGTGTACATCTTACCTCCTTTATATAATAACAAGCACAACATCTAGAATGAACATATATAAAACATTTATCCCATGAAGTTCTAAATCTTACATAAAATTGAGTGTTAAATTTGGTGCCAGCCTTACCAGTATGCAGCACTAAGAAGGAATGCTGGTCAATCATACATCAAGGCAGCCATAAAATAAAGCAGGCCTATTGCTCCAAAGAAAGAGCTGTTCCTTATATTAAGGCAATGGGCCTTTCCTCCCAATGAGCCTCATCAAGAGGAACCTGTAATTTACCGACAACACCCTAATAGTACAAGACTCACAGGACTATTTCTGCCCCGTGGTCAATGTCATCACACCAGAGCACAAGCCAGAATGGCTATCATCAATAGGTCAACAAGCAAGTGTTCTGGAGGATGTGGAGGAAAAGGAACCCTTGTGCACTGTTGTGGGGTTGTAAACTGGTGCAGTAAATAGTATGGAGGTTCCTCAAAAAATTAAAAATAGAACTAAAGTAATTACCCAGCAATTTCACTCTGGCTATTTATCCAAAGAAGTAAAAAATAGTAATTCAAAAATAATATGCATCCTGAGTTCATTGCAGTGTCACTTAGTAATAGCCAAGAAGTAGAAGCAACCTGTGTCCATCAATAGACAGACAGATAAAGAAGTGGTACATATATACAATGAAATGTTACATCACCATAAAAAAGAGTGAAATCTTGCCATTTGCAACAAATTGACTTGGAGGGTATTATACTAAGTGAAATAAGTCAGAGAAAGACAAATAGTGATATTACTTATATGTAGAATCCAAAAAACAAACTAATAGATACAGATAACAAACTGATGATTGTCAGAGGGTGGTTGGGGAGGTGAGTTACAAATTGGCAGTTACAAATAGTTATGGGGATGTAAAGTAGAGCATAGGGAATATAGTCAATAATATTGTAATAACTATGTAAGATGGGTACTAGCTTTATTGAGGCTATCACATCATAAATTATATAAATGTCTAATCATTGTCTTGTACACCTGAAACTAATATAATATTGTATGTGAATCATAATTGGAAAAAAAATTAAGGGAAATATTCTCATCAATGAAAATACAATTTTTTAAAGCTTGTCCTATGGCCACAAAAAAGTCCATTGCCAAGGTTATGCGATAGAAACCTTCCTGTGGAGTCTACAAAGGGTTGGTCTTTAAAATAAAACATTTTGGGGAAACCTTGGCCTTTCTCAAAGTGTCCTCAGCTTAGCCCCATCTGTCCTGGCGCGGGCGACTCTGCAGGCCAGTCAGCATATCACCAGGGCCACCGTGTACGACCGGCGAGGCCACACGTGGCTGATTCAGAAACCAGTTCATCTGTCTCCACACGGGCGATGCTCCTCAGAGTGGATCCCTGCCCTGGGGAAGCTCGGATCACTAGGAAAGGGAACTGCTCCGCCAAGTGATATACAAAGGTCACATCGCTTCGTCCTCACAACACTGACAGGGAGATGACACAATTCCAGCTGTACAGATGGAAGCAAAACCCAGAAGGTGAGTTACCCTGCTCCCAGTCATGGCGCACGGTGGGCCAAGGACAACGCACACCTTTCTGCTCCGAATCCGTCCTTCCACTGCTCGAGGCCTGGAGTCCTCAGTCAGCCACTACCTCTCCTTTTCTCCTGGGTGAGGCGTTGGGCCCAGTAGGAGCGTTCACCCTGGGCCCTCAGGCCAGGCAGCTCACCTGAGCCAGCTCGTCAGGATGGTCGACAAAGCAGATACCTCATTAGTGAGCGCTCACATGAACTGGCAGGCCGAGCCACCTGTCAGAGAGGATTTCAGCAGTCTGGCATAAACACGGGGAAGATGAGTTTGCTTGGCATAGATGGGGCCCTACAACGAAAGAAAAGGCAAAATCAAAAAGTTTGCCCTGAAACGAGAGCTTCCATTTCATCACCACCACCAGGTAATTGTGTGCTGTGACTGACTGTAAGACAGCCTTACATCCTAGTGTGATCAAAATTATTAATTATTTACTTATGCCCTTAAAATTTACAATATTTAGGTGCTATTCCAAAGAGGTTGAAGCTGGGTATGAACATTTGAATTCACTTAAATATGTCCAGATCAGACTATGGACATTAAAGTTTTTTTTAATAACTTTTAAAATTATAAGCCCCTGGAGTCGGAGCATCCTAACTCCAGGGCTTATACGACTGTGAGTAAAGAAAACTGGAAACTGAATTTCTGGCTTGTCAGAGTAACCACATCAAAATATACATAGACTAAGCAGAGACAATTGGGGACTGACTCAACTTCACTTGGCTGAATTGCTCCAGCTTCAAAAACTGATAAGCAAACAGATTCCTGGCTGCTGATGAGTGTGTGCTGGGCTTTAAACTTCTGTAGCTGCTTTTACAATGGAAACCTCGGGATGGGTGTGAACTATCAGGCAGCAGCGCAGTCAGCATGCGAGGTTTCCAGCGGAGCCACTGACTGTGCTCACAGCGAGCTCTGCGTACCAAGATGGCATGGTCTCCTAAGAACCCGAGACCACACGAACACCAGGACTCTCCAGAATGAATATGGCTGTGACTAATAACGTGTTGATTGGCCGGTCAGCATTATTGTCCCTGATTTTGTCACCTGATCTCAGGTGGAGCAGACACTATTCCTGATAACTGTAACTGATTAAGGGAGAGATAAGTAACCAAACCCAGCCAATGGGAGGCCATCAGACTCCTGCTGAGATCTCACTTGAGAGGCACAAGAAGAGCAGTCTTCATAGGAGGGCTTTAAACGGGCTGTAGACATCACAACAAGACGCCTGAGAATGAAACCATGCAGAGCCCAGAGTTGTCCTAATAACGTCATTTGAACCCCTCGGTCTGTCCTTAGTATAACTGAGGGTTGCAGCCAGGGGCTGGCACAAGCCTTGAAAAGGATGCAAAACCCAATGGATGATTTAAACATTCTAAGAGAGGCAATGAAATGCAAACCAGAAAAAATATAATCAGCCAGATTATAGGCACTGGACATCAGACAGCACAGGACAGTGTGCTAAGAAGGAAATCAAGTAAGCGCTGCCATTGCATCAATTGACCTGGAGAGAGATTGTCAGACTGTAGCACAGGCAGTTGTAGCCGAGTGGCCTCCCCGAGCTGCAGAGATAGAGTGGACATCTGGGGAAGTCAAGGCAGGCTGGACAGGGTCGAGTACTAAAGAGAAGAGAGCCGTAGAGGAAGCAAGTTCTGGAGGTCTGCAGATCAGATGAATATAATTGGTGCATGTGCATAAGGAAACCCCCTGAGGCACGGGAAGTAACTACAAAGGGTCATGGGGAGCAGGAACAATCTTTGCTCACATGGGGCCAGAAACAGTCTGTTCCTATCGACCAGTTGCCTCATTATTCATGAGGAAATGGCAGAGCACTCACACGGTAATGGGGGAAATCGGACTAACTGCTATTCTGTTGCTACCTAACAAACCTTAAATGCAAGAGCCAATAGAATCCAATTGCTTCCAAGTAACTTGAGTCATGTGCAAGAAAGTTCAAGAATAGAGGAATACAAGATAAGAGTGTTTGCAATCCAACCAAAACTTGCCAGATAAGACACAGGAAAGTAAAGCTCAGGAAGTGGAAAATTCTCAATAGAAATATATATAGAAATGCCACAGATGACAGAATTAATAAACAAAGACATTAAAACAATTATTGTAACTATATGCCCTATATTCAAGAAGGTAAAAGAAAGTTGGAACATTGAATTATACTTAAAGTTGAACTTTATAAGAACTGAGATTTTCAGTTTAGGTTTAATAAACCAAAAGTAAACTTTTAAAACAAAAACATCTAATTTTTTAAATATATATTTTATTGATTTTTTTTTTTTTTTTACAGAGAGGAAGGGAGAGGGACAGAGTCAGAAACATTGATGAGAGAGAAACATCGACCAGCTGCCTCCTGCACACCCCCTACCGGTGATGTGCCTGCAACCAAGGTGCAAGCCTTTGACCGGAATCAAACCTGGGACCCTACAGTGGCAGGCTGACGCTCTATGCACTGAGCCACACCGGTTTCGGCATCTCCTAAATATTTTTATCACCAAAAACATACATTGATAGAATCAAGACATACCTGAAGATCCTTTTTTTTAAAAAAAAAAATTTCCTGAGTCATTAAGTTCATTTTTTGGCTTAAAACAGTTTGAGAGGACTTTATGCTATTTGTGTGGTGGGGAGTCGTAAAATAGTTGCTAATATCAGTCTGATTCAGAGAAAACACATTCTCTTTTAGAGAACTGCTAATGATTTTGATGTGAACATAGATTCAAAATTGAGAGAGAATAGATTCAGAGTTGAAATGCAAGCCACAATTCAGGAATTCTTGATTTTTAATATATTTACCTATTTTTTAAACTAGGCCTACAACTATGAACCTCTATGAGAATAAAACTGATTAAACCATTTTTATTTGTGTTGCTAAAATAGGTTTTGAATTGTTAATTTTGCGAGTAATTTTTTAAATTATTCAGTTCACACACAAAGGAATTTCTGATCACGTATCCTCTACTTAAAATGCTATATAATAAAAGGGTAATATGCAAATTGGCCCTAATGGTGGAACAACTGGTCGCTATGATGCGTACTGACCACGAGGGGGCAGATGCTCAATACAGGAGCTGCCCCCTGGTGGTTAGTGCGCTTCAATAGGGGGGGTCACTGCTCAACCAGAAGCTGGCTCAGGGCTGGCCAGTGCAGTGGCAGTGGCAGCGGCAGTGGCAGGAGCCTCTCCCACCTCTGTGGCAGTGCTAAAAACATCCAACTAACGGCTTAGGTGAGAGGGTGCACGCCGGGCTGAGGGACCCCCCTCAAGTGCATGAATTTTCATGCACTGGACCTCTAGTAAAAATTAAAATATTCTATTCTAGGACTACAACAAAACACAGAAAACTGATTTATAAATATCTGTTCCAATTTATAAGTTAACATATATCAAGAATGAGCAATGATCAATTGCATGGGTCATCCTATCTAATAAAAGGGTAGTATGCAAGTTAACCATCACTCCATCACAAAGATGGTGGCACCCATAGCCCAGTCCTCTCAGCCCCGCCAGAGTGCCCCCAATCCTGGTATGGAGGGGCGGCTGCTGAGAGCGGGCAGCGTGAGCAGTTGGGGGGAATGCAAGCGTTCCACCCCGGCCTCGGAGGGCCTCTGGGCAGTGGCACGGAGCGGCTGGGCAGGGGGTGCTTCTATCGTCATCCAGCGATGAGGCGAGCATTCCGTGCCCCACAACGGGTGGGCCTCTGGGCAGCAGGCGCAGAGCAACCCGGGTCCGCAGAGAGCTACTGGCGCACGGATTTGTGCGCAGAGCTCCTGGTACCTTAGAAGAGGCCGAAGAGCAAAACAGAGAAAATAAATCATGTAGACTTTTTCTGACAAGGACTTTGTTAGGTGCTCTCAATGTTACCTCATTTAATCCTAATAAAAACTCTAAGGAAATAGGTAACACAATTCCTGCTTTATAGATGGGCTATGAGGTCAGAGTTCAGCCATTATCCATAGTCAGTAAGTAGTGGATTTTAAACTGGCCAAGTCTGAGTGAAGCATTTTCCCTACTGGAAATGAGGAATTAGAGGATGTTACAAATATTAGGATATTAGGGACTAGAGGCTAGAAAATGAAAAGATACTTAGATTCTCTGAGGATGCTTGAGTTACAAAGATGAAAAGGATTTGTAACTTACCTCATTTCACAAAAGATTGAAGATAGTAGTACCTTGCCTGCTCCTCTGGCCAATGTGTAAGGAGGTATGCCATTTTCATAAATTAAGTTTATAAATCATAATGTAGGTTGTAAGAAAGCCCCTCTGAAGTAAGCTAGCTCTTGCTGAGTTCGGTTATCTCTAGCACAGTGCCCCTTTCCACGTGAGAGTTCCGCAGCTCCGCTTACCCAGGCAGCTACCTTTCTGTCCAAAGAGAAAGCCCTTTGTGGTGTCTTTCCTAGACGTCAGTGCTTTTGAGGGTCAGCTGGAAGCACACCTTTATTAAGTAAATTAGGAAACATCCACACCATGGAACCCTGTGCATCTGCAGAAACTGAGGAACTTGCTGTACTGTTATGGGAGGGTCTACAAGACCAGAGAATATTGTTACATTAACAAAGGTGCATAACACTGCATATAGTATGAGCCTTTGCAAAAAAAAAAAAAAAAAAAAAAAAAGTTTACGCACTTATTATCAGAAGCACAGTGCACAAAATTCTTGCGCTCAGATTGGGGATGTTCCTCAGCCCAGTTTGCGCCCTCTTGCAGTCTGAGAGCCCTTTGGAGATGTCCAACTGCGGGTTTAGGCCCAATCTCAGGGACTGGACATCCCTCTCACAATCCTGGATCACTGGCTCCTAATCGCTCACCTGACTGCCTTTCTAGTCGCCCATAACTGCCCCCCCTGCCAACCTGATCACCCCTCACTGCCTCTGCATGACAGCCTGATTGTCCCTAACTTCCCCCCTACTGGTCTGGTCACCCCTAGCTTCCCCCTCCCTGCCAGCCTGGTCACTTCTAACTGCATCCCTCCATCAGCCTGGTTGCCCCCAAATGCCCTCCCTGCTGGCCTAGTCACCCCTCATGGCCCCCCTGCCATCCTGATAGCCCCACACAGCCTACTGTTCAGTCATTTGGTTGTTCCTCACTAACCCCCTGCCAGCCTGGTCATAGGCAGCCATCTTGTGAAGGTGTGATGGTCAATTTGCATATTACCTCTTTATTATATAGGATATGTATACAGAGTATCTCAGGATATCCAATAATTTGGTAATATGGTTTGCTTCCTGGAAAGGGAACTGGGTGCCTAGGGTCCAGGAATGGGAGGGAAACCTAGGCTTTTCACTGTATGTCTCAGATATTTTGAATGTGGTACCACGATATATTATCTAGTTCATTTAAACTGGGGGAGGAAGATCTCTTTTGGTATACAAAGAGACAATAGATATAAACCTATATAATTTTATTAACCAATGTCACCCCAGTAAGTTTAATAAAAATAAAAAATTTAATCACAAGTCTGATGGAATCTTATAAGTTCCCATTTTACTGTCTTTTGCATAGCATATAGCATTATTGTCTACTCCCTTCTTGAAATTCTTCTTTGTTGGCCTCTTTGGTTTAAAAGTACCAAATCAGGGTCATTTGGTTTGCAAGTCTGTTCCTGCCATTCCCAAGATTCGGACACTATGAATAAGAATCAAGGTAAGCCCTAACCGGTTTGGCTCAGTGGATAGAGCATCAGCCTGCAGACCGAAAGGTCCCAGGTTCGATTCCGGTCAAGGGCATGTACCTGGGTTGCGGGCACATCTCCAGTAGGGGGTGTGCAGGAGGCAGCTGATGGATGTTTCTCTCTTATCAATGTTTCTAACTTTCTATCCCTCTCCCTTCCTCTCTGTTAAAAGAAAAAATCAATATATATATATATATATATATTTTTTTTTTTTTTTTTTTTTAAAGAATCAAGGTAAGCCGAAACCGGTTTGGCTCAGTGGTAGAGCGTTGGTCTGCGGACTGAAAGGTCCCGGGTTCGATTCCGGCCAGGGGCATGTACATTGGTTGTGGGCACATCCCCAGTAGGGGGTGTGCAAGAGGCAGCTGGTCGATGTTTCTCTCTCATTGACGTTTCTAGCTCTCTATCTCTCTCCCTTCCTCTCTGGAAAATATCAATAAAATATATTTAAAAAAAAAAAAAAGAATCAAGGTAAGAAAGTGTCATTAGTCCTAGCCCAGTGGTCGGCAAACCATGACTCACAAACCACATGTGGCTCTTTGGCCCCTTGAGTGTGGCTCTTCCACAAAACACCACGTGCAGGCATGCACGTACAGAGTGATAAAAACTTCCTGGCCCATGCACAGAAGTCAATTTTCGGCCTGGGTGAGTCTAATTTGAAGAAGTGGTGTTAGAATACTCAAGGGACCAAAGAGCTGCATGTGGCTCGTGAGTCGTGGTTTGCCGACCACTGCCCTCGCCAGTTTGGCTCAGTGGATAGAGTGTTGGCCCTTGGACTGATAGGTCCCGGGTTCAGTTCCAGACAAGGGCACATACCTCAGCTGCAGCTTGATCCCTGGCCCTGGTTGGGGCTTGTGTGGGAGACAACCAATCGATGTCTCTCTCTCACATAGATGTTTCTCTCTCCCTGTCTCTCCCTCTCCCTCTCTAAAAATCAAGGGGAAAAAATATCTTCAAGTGAGGATTAACGAACAGAAAATAAAGTGTCATTGCATCTGTCAAAGAATACTTTCTTCCCGTAGGATCATCTAGTTTGACTAGACCTTTCCATTAGTAAAAAATTAAGACACTATAAAAATACTACAGAGGCTGTTACTAATGTCTATATTTTAAAAATATTAACAGGTCAATGGGATGAAAAAGAGGGATATCTATAATACTTGTAACAATAAAGATATATTTTTAAAATATTAATTCACAATTGATCATCCGGAAACAGACTACTAAATTCAATTCCAGCCTCATCTTATATATTAGCTGTGGGTGCTGGGCAAGCTACTCAATGTCCATAAGCTTCAATCTCATCTCAGAAGGGGAACATAATTGTCCAACCTCATAAGGTTGCTGTGAGATTAAGTGACATAATCCAGGAGAGTGCTAGTTACAGGGTCTGGAGCTCAATGCGTGCCAGCTGCACTCTGACTTCCATGAGGGCGGGAGCTAAAGTGGACCTGCAGAGACCTTTACAGCCACAGGCCCCTTCCGGTTCCTTTGAAGGGTTCTCACAGATGAGAACCCAGCAGCTGGCCCATCAGCACTGCAATCTTGGGGCTCTGTGTGGCTGCGAAGACACACCTGAGACCTTCCTAAAGATTCTTTTGCTTGAGAAGCCTGCTGCGGCCATGACACACAGCATGGGCATAAGATGCTTTAGACCAAGCATGTCAAACTCGCAGACCGTATACAACCCACAACAAATATTTTTGTGGCCCAACCAATATAATGGTATGTAAGAAATGTTTTAATAAAGATTTTGTAACTTAATTTTTATAATATTCTGTTATCCATAATCCTAATATATAAAAACCCAGGGTTTGTAACAACTGAAGGCTCAACCAAACTCCAGGCTGCACACGCAGCAGGCTCTGGTGGGCAGGGACAACCAAGGCACATGCCCCTGACCAGAATTGAACCTGGGACCCCTCAGTCCTCAGACCGACTCCATCCACTGAGCCAAACCGGTTTCGGCTAAACCTATTTTTCTTTTTCTCCAAAAGCTACATATTTCCCGTTGCCCACACCAAACAAGTCAGTACAGGACTCATGACTTGGCAGTCGGCTGCTAAAATATTCACTTCTAGTATTAGTGAAGAGAAATGTTGTGCTTGCACATAAGGCACGTAAGAGAAATGAATGCAACACAATTATAGTAATCAGTCATTAGCAAACACTGTAGTTCGTTATTAATTAACTAGGGGCCTGGTGCATGAAATTCATGCATTGGGGGAGGGTTCCCTCAGCCCAGCCTGCACCCTCTCCAATTGGGGACCCCTTGGGGGATGTCCAACTGCCAGCTTAGGCCTGATCTCAACAGGCAGTTGACATCCCTCTCTCAATCTGGGACTGCTGGCTCCTAACAGTTCACCTGCCTGCCTGTCTGATCACCCCTAACTGCCTTTGCCTGCCTGCCTGATTGCCCCTTACCTCTCTGCCTGCCTGGCTGATCACCCCTAACTGCCCTTCCTTGCCAGCCTGATCTCGCCCCCTCAACTGCCCTCCACTGCCAGCCTGGTCACCCCCAACTGCTCTCCCCTGCCAGCCTGAACTCGCCTCCAACTGCCCTCCCCTGCCAGCCTGATCATCGCTAACTGCCTCTGCCTTGTCCCCCACCACCATGGCTTTGTCCAGAAGGAAGTCAGACATCCGGAAGATGGCTGGTTGAACCGGTCTAATTAGCATATTACCCTTTTATTAGTATAGATGGATTGTATAGGAGAGGATTGCTTAAATAGGAGGGAAAAGCCTTTTTCAGCAGGAGATGCTCTTGGCAGACAAAAATACATAGTCTCTTTATCTGCCTGATAGTCAGCCATATGCACTGTACTGCCAAACCAGTCATTAAAAAACTAAACCATTTTCTTACACCAAACAGTTGTTGCCCTTAAAATCCCTCATCAGCCCCCACATTAAGTTCTGCCTTTGCAGTTCACCTAGATTAGGTTCTGATTGGTCAGTGTCAGGTAAGTTAATGTTCAAGAAAAAATATTAATTTTTATTAAAATGTTCTATTATTTTATGTTAACAATTACTCATTTGTTTTAGCCCTTTGTATTCGGCATTGTCTCTATTGAAATAAACCTATGTTTCTATGAAAAATGAAGCTTTTGTTTTTTTGTGGCCCACATGACCTGTGTCAGCCATTGAGTTTGACATGCTTGCTGTAGACTGCACAGCAAAATTCTGTGCTCCATTCTGCATCTCTCCTGGCTGCTGACAGTCAAAGGTGTGGCCATCCTACGTGTTCACAATCATTTCCCCTCTCCTCTCCCCCGCCCCCGCCCCCGCCCCCCTGCCGTTAGAGAGACAGGACTCCCTCACTGGCCTCTGTGTAGATAGCAGTTCAAACGTCTCCTCTGGGAAGACCACAAAATGTCCCAGTCGTCCCCAAGCTGTAGGAACAGGAAGGGAAGGAAATAAGTCAACCAATTTTCTCTCTCCTCAGGTGTCATCTCCAATCCGCTCTGCCTCCCGCCTGGCACGGCGTCTGACGTGACCACCCCTGTGTGGTCTGCATGTGGGCGACAGTGCCAGCTGTCACCTCTCTTGGCTGCCCATGTGGCCAAATCTGCCAGTGTCCATATCCCGTGTACCCGCCTTGGCGTGGGCCCCGAACCCTGACGTGACGCCCGGAGTCTGCAGCAGCATCTCAACAAAGACCAGGATTCAGCCTGGGGAGCCTGGCACTCGGGCCCGGCATTCAGAAAAACATTCGCTAACCAACAACCCTGGTGCTGACATGAGGACAGCTCCGGCCCCGGAGACAATCCTTTGGCTCCAGAGGGCTGGATGCTCAGGTTTCTAATGACGGCTTGTGTTTAGAAGGAAAGCAATCCAAAGGTGAACTCGAAGGACACCTCTGTGAATCTGAAGCTGGTAAAAGGATAACAGTTTCAAAAATTAGAAATAAGCTCCCACATCAAAGGGATCTTTGTCCTTGGTCCCCTTTAGGCAACTGACCTTTTCACCTGATGTCTTCCTTCTCTCCTCCACCTCCTCACACACACCTTCATCTCAACAGAGAGCTCCACAGGTTGGTAGATTTACCCCACACATATCCAGAGACAGATGCTCAGGGATGAGCAAAATTTAAAAAAAAGCTTTGCCCAACTGCTTTTAAATATTCTAACTGAATTTACCTTCTCCTCCAGGTGTCCCACACACTGTCACGGAGGAGCTATGGCATCATATCATATGACTTCCGGTTATGTTCTCATCTCTATGTCCACACTGGGTGCCATGTTTTCAAAAAGTCTAACAAACATTTTCATTTTAAAGGCAAGAAAGAGAAAGGGTGGTAAAAAGCGAATAGAGAACATCAGGGTTTGGAAACCATTGCCTTCATATTATCTTAGGAAAAAAATGTCCACAAGTATAGGACTGGAAAAGCTCAAATCCTTTCTCTGACCACCTACCTCCTGCGCCCTCCCCCTCCCCCAGTCTCAAACCGCACCCTGGACAGCTCAGGAAGCCCCACCTCTGGCGCCAGGCTTCTGTCCTCACTGGCTGCAAAGGCCATGATTCCGTTGGAAGGAAGTGCTTCTCAACCCTTCATCGGAGAGCAGGTAATTCTAGGACTGTGGGTGCACGTAGGAAAGCAGACGTCTTCTTATAGAGAAAGCCCCACCAACTCTCCAAAAGTCTTTGTTTTCACTGAGGACCCTGATACAGTGCCTGCGTCCCACTATGGCAGTGGTCGGCAAACCGCGGCTCTCAGCCACATGAGGCTCTTTGGCCCCTTGAGTGTGGCTCTTCCACAAAATACCGCGGCCTGGGCGAGTCTAATTTGAAGAAGTGGTGTTCAAAGAAGTTTAAAAAATTGGGCTCTCAAAAGAAATTTCAATCGTTGTGCTGTTGATATTTGGCTCTGTGGACTAATGAGTTTGCCGACCACTGCTCTACGGGAAAGCGTCCCCCTGTAGACCGACGAGGGTGCGCGTGAAAAACAGGGTCCATCACACCATCACCCAGGAAGCTGGCATGCTGGCACCCTCCCGGGAAAGGCACCACGGGCACAGGAAGCGAAGGCATTGGATGGCCACGCCTCTGTGGGCATGGAAAAGCCAGGCCTCAGCCCGGCCAGCCTCCCTCCTGCTCGTGTCCTGGTTTCTATGGTGCCCGGGGACCTAGAGAAATGCACGGGCCACGGCGGGGCTCAGCACTTCGCTTGCTTTAAGTTGCTCCTGGTGTGTCCCTGAGGAGGCTTCCTACTGAGAGGAGCATTAGAATCTGTAGATTCAGTAAGCAGATTGCCTCCCTGTGTGGGTAGGCACTGTTTAATTCATTGAAGGCATGAATGGGGCCAGAGGCAGAGGAAGCAGCAAGGGGCCCCATCTTCCTCCTGCCTGTGCGAGCTGGGACGTGGGTCTCCTCCTGCCCGTGGACTGAGACTTACGCCATCAGCTGCCCTGGTCCTCCAGCCTTCAGAGGAAGCCAGGACACACCACCGGCTGTCCCAGATCTCCAGCCTGCAGTTCTCAGCCCCACACCCACGGGAGCCTCTTCCTCAATAAATCTCCTCCCCTCCCCACCTCTGTGGCAATACCAGCATACCACATGCAAATACATGAGCTAGGTGTAAGGATACATGCACACACATTACCTCCTAATCTGGAGAACCCTGACCAATACAGATAGATGCTGGAGAGAGAGAGAGAGAGAGAGAGAGAGAGAGAGAGAGAGAGAGAGAGAGAGAGAGAGAAAGTGATTTCAAAGGAGACCTGAGCAGCAATAGAAACAATGGCTGTGCCCTGGCCGGGCGGCTATGTTGGAGCGTCACATCGTCCCGCGCACCAAAAAGGTTGCGGTTTGATTCCCAGTCATGGCACATGCCTAGGTTGGAGGGTTTGATCCTTGGTTGAGGCTCATACGGGAGGCAACCAATGGATGTTTCTATATCTCGCTCTCCCTTCCTCTCTCTTTCACAAATGAACAAAAACAGATCCTCAGGTGAGGATTAGAGAATAAATGATAATGGTGATGATGACCATTGACTGAGCGTCTCCCATGTGCGGGCAGCTGGCCAAGCACGTTGCGTGCCCCCCTGGCTGCAGCTAGGCAGGAGCGTGGTGCCCAGGCGCTGGCTGTGGCCATAAATCACTCCTCAGGGGCCCTCCGGGTGCAGACACAGCCCTGACTCCCCGCCAGCGTGGAGACCCACTCAGTGTTTCCTGAGCCGCGGGCAGAAATGCACTCCTGCACACAACTTGCATCAGACATGGGTAATGAGCAAGGGTGCTGGCCAGAGGAACTGTAGGAAAACCAGCCCTCGGGGACTATCTGAGTCCCTGACAAGGACGGGCTCTGGGGCCACAAAGCCCAGCCCAGGCTGCGGGGAGGCGCCCTGCTCCGGGCCGGGCGGTGGGAGGTGAAAGCTGCCGCGCTGCCCACCTCCCAACCAGAGCTGCACCCGGGAGGGGCGGGAGGCATTCCTCTTCAGGCTGGGGAGAAAGGTCAGGCGGAAGGTGACCAGGTGGCTGGAAGAAAGACAGCAAAATAACCCTCACGTCAAAAAAGACTGCGGGTTCACAGGAGGCAGCCTCGGTGGGGAGGTGACAGCTGGGGCCCCGCCAGGGACTCACAACCGGCCCGGAGAGCCACAGGCATGGAGCCCCCGGCCTGTGCTTCATGCTCTGCTGGCCTCGCCTGGAACATAAAAGACACGTGTTCTCCGCTCTGCCTCACGATGACGTCATGAGTGCAGGCACTCACACGCCCATGCTGCAAGTGAGGGAAACTGAGGCCTGGAAGGAGGGTTTCCACATAACAGTATAGGAAGAAAGTCACAGTGCTGGGTTAGAAGCCAAGACTATGTTTTCTTTTATTGTTTGTTTTTGTTTTTTTGTTTTTCCTGGAGAAAATCTTACATGTGCAGGGAATGCTTTATTTTCCTCACTTAGAATACCAACACTGAAGGAGATTCTTTGGGACACGTTCACCTGAGTTTAAATCCCTTCCACGGGGACACACACTCTGCCTGGTTCCTCAGCGGCTCCGGGCGCAGCGGGCTGGAAGGCGCTGCACTGCACTCGCTAACACGCACAGGCCTGCTCTCCGGGCCGTCCCCGCGGGGTCTGAGGCCGAAGAGATCTCACCTCCAGCACCTAGCTCATCTGTAGGGCGCGCCGTGGTCGGCAAACTGCGGCTCGAGAGCCACATGCGGCCCTTTGGCCCCTTGAGTGTGGCTCTTCTGCAAAATACCCACGGCCTGGGCAAGTCTGTTTTGAAGAAAAGAAATCTCAATAGTCGTACTGTTGGTATTTGGCTCTGTGGACTACTGAGGTGGCCGGCCACTGGCTTAGGGTACATGTGTGCTGTGCTCTCACTTGTGCCTGAGGACATTGTGATGGCTCTGAGCTCGTGGCAGTATCTTCACTCCTTTATCTCTGACACAGGCTTCGTCCAGAGCACCCATCCTCTGCTCAGAAGTGCTCCCTCTGCCAAGACGATGTTTTCAAAGACTCCTCCTCACCTGGCCTCGCTGCCCATCCCCTTGGCAGCGTTGGCAGGGTCTGCCCAGAGGGGCGCAGGTCCAGCGGAGTGGTGTGACCTCCGCGCTGTGGGATCGCGTTGACGCACAGGAGGGGTCCGGCATCAGGGCCTCCTGGATCCCTTGATCGCATGGCGCTCCCCCCACGCGGGGCCTCCAACTGGCCACTTGCCTTCCAGCCACGATGAAGCTGCTCAGCGTGCACTGGAGTCCCCCCTTGTCTGGTGCTCCCTGAGGGGGTGGCCATGTTTCCTGGGCTGCCTCCGTGGCCACTGGTGGTGGGATTAGAGAGGCATCTCAACCTCTAGCCTGGGGTGGGGCAACCTCAGCCCACGGAGTGGAGGCTGCACCGTAAGGTCCCCTCCCTGAACCACTGTGCAGAGAGGAGGCTCAGTGAGTGGCAGGCGTGACCCCAGAATGACGCCCAGAGACAGTGACCGCAGAGAGAACTCTGAAGGGCTGCGTGCGGGTGGCGCAGTGGTTAGTCGTGGCTCTGAGGGAGAAGACTCGCCTGGGGTCCCAAGGCATGCGGCTGGCCTTTCAGGGACCGACCTGGTGGCGAGACTGTTCCTGGGCCCCGCAGGCCTGGCCACGACGTCCGCCGGGTCTGTGTGAATCCTCACGGCGCAGCCACCCACTCACTGAGTTAGCTGGGTGAGCCTTTAACCAGGCACTTAGCACCCACCAACGGGATCACCTGCTAAGCCAACCACAACCAGGGTCCGCTTCTATTCCAGTGGAAACATTTGGGGAGTGGTCATTTCTTCCAACACGACGTGGAGGCTCAGCAGCGGCCCAGCTGGAGGCGGGCGGCAGCTGCAGACAGTGAGCGTGGCGCATGGGGAACGCGGCTGGCTGGCTTTGCCACGCTGATCTGCCTTGTTAGCATTCCCCGGCCTCATCCCAGATCTCACAGGCACTTCTCTTGTGCCTTCATGTCGTCATCCATGTATTCACACTCATCACCTTGCTTCCTGATGATGAGATTCAGACGCTCCTGGGAGCCGGGCAGCAAAAACACCGATAAAAACTAGCCCATCCTCTGGACCCTTCTACCGCCACCTCTTGCTTGAAGTCACTGCAACGTCTTCGTTGGCTTTTGTCTACTTCCCTGGGCCAATCTATGACCAAACAAAGGCCAACGGTGGTCTGGCCTCCTTCCCAGGTGCTCCAGAGCACCCCCTGCTCTGCCACCGAGTTGTCACCGTCTTCTGAAGTTAAACAAACTTGACTGCTCGCCCACACCCAAGGCACGGTGCTGCCTTAACCACATCGCGTCGTGCCTTTCTCATGCCCGGGACTCTGGACCTCTACGGGGCTCGAAAAATCTCAGTGACCCCCGAGCCTGGACTCTGACTTGTTGCTGTTATTAGGAAGGCTTGAAAATATTTAAAACTTTATGTTGAAGAAAATAATGTTTAACTGTGTGGATGTGAATGCATTATTCCTGAAAGTGTTTCTCCACCATACCAAATCTCAACAATGCCTGTGACAGAATCTAAGCGATAAAGGGTTGCATTACACAAACTTGTCTACTCATTAAACCGTCAAGTGGTTACTGAACTGTGAGCTCGGCTGGTACAGTGCCACCGTTTCACTCATCTCAGTCTCCCCACCACTTGGCACAACGCCTGATTCATGAAAAGGGCTCAGGAATGATGGAATGATGGAAGGGAAGAGGAGAGAGAGGGATGGATGGATGGATAGATAGATGGATGGGGGATGGGGATGGATGAATCAATCAATTGATAAGTCAATCAATCTTAAGATCATATATCAAAACTGGATTTCAGGCTACCTAGTGTGACTCAGTAGCTGAGCATTGGCCTATGGACCATGAGGTCATGGTTCAATTCCCCATGAGGCCATATCCCTGGGTTGCAGGCTTGATGCCATATGGGGCGTGCAGGAGGCAGCAAATCAATGATTCTCTCTCATCATTGATGTTTCTCTCTCCCTTCCTCTCTGAAATCCACAATTAAAAAAAAACCCTGGATTTCATATTATAAAATCTCCTAAACACATCCACTACCAGGTGAAAGGAGAAGAAACACATACTGCCTGTTTTTAGTCCTGACTTTTCCTGGCCACCAAAGTCTTCTCTCAGGTCAAATTATCTTGTGAACATGTACTTTTTGTAATAGGGAAAGAGTGAGGAAAAGAGGGACAGAGGGGGAGAGAAGGGAGAGGGGGGAGAGAGGAGAGAGGAGAGGGAAAGAGAGAGAGAGAGACACACACAAAGAGGTTGAGAAACTGATGTAAGAGAGAAACATAGATTGGTTTCCTCCCGTCTGCACCCCTATAGGAAATTAAATGTACAACCTTTTTGTTAAAAAACAGACTAACTCATCACAGTCCTCAGCCTCCAAGCAGGACCAGAGCTGACCTGTTTGTGTCTATAACAATGTGGCTATTCTCTTCATGTTTTTAAGGAAACGTGTGGAGATAACACTGAGTTGTGTGGTCTTACTGGGTGTCCTCTTAAATGCCCCCCACTGTGAGGTATTCTAGAAAAGAGCTACTCTGGCTGTAATAAGCACATGAATGACTTTTAAGCAAAAATTTAAATGTTAAATTATGTAGCTGAAACTTCTAAAATAAATGACTCTTACTAGCCAAACAAACTCTATTTTAAGAATTGGCAACATCATTATCTAGTTTTTCCAATGTGGTTGAAAATTTGTACACACTGCACTTTCAACTCTTTCACTGAAGTTCAAAATCAACATTAATGTGCAAAATAAAAGCTAATTCTTATTGAGAAGATTTCCACAGAAGTTGAATGTCTCTCTCTGAACTGGATTTCCAGCGGAATGACCTTGGTGAGGAGGACTTTGAGAACTTTACCCCTGATGGCTCATAGCAGGATGACATTGTGAAGGTCAAGTCATCTCCGAGTTACACTGAGAGGGACACTAACTCCTGCCCTAGCCGGTTCGGCTTGGTGGATAGAACTTCGGCCTGCGGACTGAAGGGTCCCAGTTTGATTTCGGTCAAGGGCATGTACCTTGGTTGTGGGCACATCCCTAGTAGGGGGTGTGTAAGAGGCAGCTGATTGATGTTTCTCTCTCATCAATGTTTCTAACTCTCTCCCTTTTCCTTCCTCTCTGTAAAAAAATCTATTATATATATATATATATATATATATATATATATATATATATATATTTTTTTTTTTTTTAAAGGACACAAGTGAAGGACAAGTGTATCACCCTCATGGAATTTATATTATGGAAAGAGGACACAAAATAAAATACAAATTTGAAAAATTACCTATTGTGTTTAAAGCTTATAAATTCTCTTGGGGGGAAAAAAACTTACTTCAAGGTCAGGGATGAAAAATGTGGTGGAAGACGAGTATCAAGCAGTGTAAGGCTGGCTTTGTTGAAAAGGTCATAGGTGAGCAAAGACATGGAGGAGATGAAGCTTTGAAGAAATGCTGTGAGATTTCTTCAGGAAAGGATCCCGCCACCATGACCTCAGCATCCGGGATAAACTGGCCTCAGGATTCCAGCGGAGATGCCGAGGGTGATGACAAAAGGGAAGGTAAACTCTCCTAGCATCACTCTGCCTGCATCAGGGTAGGGAGCCGGCCCTGGTTTTGCATCAGCTAGTTAGCAGTGGTCCCAGCCATACACTGCAGAGCTGTTAGAACAGCTGCAAGCAGGTGTCCTAGCAACAAACTTCCTTCTCTTTCCACTGCCCAGGCTGCCTTTCTAGTATTTTGGGGTCCCTAGCACCATCTTCCATGGACAATTATGAGAGATGCTTTATAGTAGATTAATTCTTTTATTTTTAATCCTTACCTGAGGATGTGTTGAGAGCGGGGTTAGGGAGAGGCAAAAGAAGAGGGAGAGGGAGAGAGGGAGCGAGGGGGAAAAGGGGAGAGGGGGAGAGAGAGGGAAAGGGGGAGAGGGGGAGAGAGAGAGAGAGAGAGAGAGAGAGAGAGAGAAACTGATGTGAGAGAGAAACATAGATTGGTCGTCTCCCGTCTGCAACCCTATAGGGAATTGAACCTGCAGCCTTTTTGTATATGGGATGATGCTCCAACCAAATGAGCCACCGACCTGGGCTAGATTCGTTCTAATTAAATAAATCTCTATATCCATACTTGAAGTATAGTAATGGCGATAAAAATTGATAAAAATTGGGACTAGGACATATTTTCATATGCACAAAACTCAATTTTGATATGAGAATTTTACCACTGAACAGACTTAAACCACACACAATTGATAATATAGTAAGGAGATTGAGTAATCACCCAATACTCTATGTCTTAGTCAATTTGGGCTATGACAAATTGCCACAGACGGGTGGCTTAAACACAAACCCTATTTCTCACAATTCTGGAGGCTGGGAAGTCGAGATCAAAGAGTCAACAGACCTGGTGTCTGACAAGGGCCCACTTTCTGGTTTGGAGATGGTCAAATCCTCGGATCCTAATGCGGAAGAGGCAGGAAGCAAGCTTTCTCAGTCTTTCCTTCTAAGGGCATAATCCATCCATGAGGACCCCGGCCTCTGACTAATCACCCCCCCAAAAAAACAAAAACAAACAAACAAACAAAAACACCACCTCCTAATGCCATCACACAGAATTTCAACATGAAATGGGCAGAAAAAGTCACAAATAAGCAGTTCATAATACCATAAAAAATCATTTTTAACAATTTTGTAAAGTTGGATTGACCGCAAATCTATAAATGTCTCTACACTTTGGATTTCATTTGGACATTGCTTCCACTTTTGAGTTTTAAAGACCCTCTGCAATGTTCTTTCTCTTTGGGTGTTCATCTGAGCTACCAGGTCTGGTTAACCTTGGCCCCAACCCCAGTGCCGTAGGCTGAGGAGTCAAAGCCTTCAACTCCCCTCCAGGTGATCTTATAGCTTCCTTCCTCTCATTACCCACACTCCCTTGTTAGCCCTAGCTGCCCTCTTCAACCCATGTCCATTCAGACCCAGCCCCTACATGGTGTGTGTGTGTGTGTGTGTGTGTGTGTGTACATGCGCGCGT